>CM052895.1:4782258-4879336 GCA_028534135.1 Potos flavus | reverse complement strand
CTTCCTGTACTTGGGAAATCGTACCATTTGGGGACAGCCCTCACTAGATGCATATGAAGCTCCTTTAAAGCTGTCTTTTCGTTCTGGATTTGCAGGATCACATCATTCAGGGGCATCAGCAAGTCCATCTGTATCTCAGTTGACCAGCTGTTGAGATGAGGTCTGCTGGCGTCACTGAGAATGAACATTAACCAGACTCATCTTGCAGTTACCTTCGATGAGTCTTTCCTTTTGGGAGCTGGTACTTGGGCAAGTGGTTGAAGAAAGGAGTTTAAAGGCATTTTTATACCAATAAGGGAGTCTTGATGGAAGCTTGCTCCTCTCCTGCTTACCGCTGCCAGAAGGAAAACTCGCTGTGATCGTCTTCAACATAAGTAGGCATCCCTGTACATTGTTACACGGTTGCACTGACATCAAAAGTCTGTTTAAGTTTTTGTTCTTTTTCTTTCCCTTTAACTGTGAGAATTTACAAGACCTTCCTTCCAAGCCACGAGCCAAACAAGCCACATAAAGCCATTTTCTTCCTTTCTTTCTTTTTAAGATTTGCTTATTTATTTAAGAGAGAGAGAAAAAGAGCATGAATGGGAGGGACAGAGGGAAAAGGAGAGAGAATCTGAAGCTGACTCCATGCTGAGCCCAGAGCTCGATCTCACAACCAAGCTGAAACCAAGAGTCGGCTGCTTAACCCACTGCACCGCCCAGGCGCCCCAAAGGTTTTTCTTTTTCTGTATGAAATATATTATGTACCAAGAATTTTGTATGACTGCATATTAGATGCTTGTTTATTTTCTGACATCCCCACTATTATTCTAGTTCCATGGCATGAGAGAATTTGTGTTCACTACTACATTCCCCCGTGCCTAAGCAGCATTTGCCACATAAAAAATACTCAATAACATTGTTGAATTAACAAATGAATGGATGAGTCTACAACAAGGCACGTTGAGAATCATATACTGCCAAAATAATGGCTAATTTCCTTCCTTCCTTCCTCCCTCTTCCTTCCCCCCTTTCTCCCTTCTTCCCTTCCTTCCTTCCTTTCTTTCTTCCTTCCTTCCTCCCTCCCTCCCTCTCTCCCTCCCTTCCTTCCTTCTTTTCTTAAATAATTTTTAATAGGAGAGGGGCACCTGGATGGCTCAGTCAGTTAAGCATCGACTCTTGATTTCAGTCCAGGTCATGATCTCAGGGTCCTCAGATCGAGCCCTGCAACAGGCTCCATGCTCAGCAAGGAGTCTGTTTAAGATTCTCCCTCTCCCTCCCACTCTCTCTCTCTCTCAAATAAATAAATAAATCTTTAAAAAAATAATAGTTTGAAAAAAATAATAATAATAAATAATAATAAATAATTTGTAATAGGAGAAAAACACAAAGAGGGGTAGGATTTTTTTTAAGTTAATAATCTACTCTCTCTATATTTCCCTCCCCCTAAGGAATTCAATGTAATATATTTTTCTATCCCTTTCATATGTCCACAATGATACATCAAAATATATACATATTTCCTTCCTTCTTTCCTTTCTTCCCCAATCTTCTGCTTTCCCTACTTCTCTTTCTAACATTTTCTGAAGTACCTTTTTTCTACCTACTGTAACACAGATTTCCCTCCAGTTCAACAGAAACAGATCCAACATTGGTCTTCCTAAGGACTGCACAGAGACATATTTAAATTAATGTAACCATTCTTCTTTTGATAGACAATCAGGTTGTATCTCAATTCTTGTCACTCTAAAGGACGCTTATGTAAATATCCTTGTAGATGGATATTTACAGAGAAACGGATTTCTATCTGTCAGATAAATTACCAGAATGGAATTTCTTGGTCAAAATTATGCATGTTAAACACATATATATGCACATACAACAAACAAACTCATTGTCTATAATATGTGGTGTCAATATTTTATGAAGTTTATTGTTTTCCTTCGAACTTGGTCTGTGCCATTTTGGGAGACAACTCTCCATGAGTCTCTTGACCTTCTCTCTGTCTCCTAAGCAGAGGCCTTTACCGCCTGTGTCCTGCACTATCCTTATCCGGATGTTTGCACAGAGGACAGCATGACACGAGCACCTGGGTGGCTCAGTCGGTTAAGCATCTGCCTTCGGCTCAGGTCATAATCCCAGGGTCCTGGGACTGAGTGCCGCATCGGGCTCCCTGCTGAGCGGGGACCCTGCTTTTCCTTCTGCCTGCAGCTTCCCCTGCCTGTGCTCTCTCTCTCTCTCTCTCTCTCTCAAATAAATAAATAAATAAATAAGAACAGCATGACAGACAGATAGTGCCTCACTTTGGAGAAAAAGGTACATATGCTCACTGACCATTACAAAAAATGCAGGGTGTCTAAGTTCAGGGTACCTCTCCTACACACTATGGTACCTGCAGGCGTCACCTGATTTTCCCCGCTTCACTAAGTGGGAATCAGGGCTCTGGAAACAGGTATAAGAAAATGCTCTTGCTGCTGCTGGCTACAATACTCTGGCTACCGCTGTTCCTGTGAGTAATGAAGTCCTTTGTCTCTGGACCAGGAAACGTACCTTCTATCAGCATCCGTAAAATGCTGGCAGGCTAATGTATCATCTTGCAAGTTGGTCAAGTCTCAGATACTTCATAGTTTTAAATAGCTACACATAGGTTAAAAAAAAATTGATAGCACAATATGTATCTATTTAAGCTTTCGGGGTATCACGTCTCATTTTGATGGTCTTTATGCTCTCAGATTACGTAAATACATTTTCTTCTCCTACTTTTTACGTTTGAATAGTCCAAACAAATTACATTTTTGTTATTGTGGAAGAGCCTCAGCTTTCTTTTTCCACAGGACAGGAATCTTTATTAAATAAATCATCCTTTACCCACTGATGAAAAGTTTATCCTTATTATACTCTAGCCCCTCATACATACTTGAATCTGTTTGGGAATATTTTAGGTTCCACTAACCCACTTATTTATATTCTTGTGAAAATAGAATAATGTTTTGATTATAACAGCTCTGTATACATTTTAACTTTTGTTAAGTCATGACTATTTTTATTTAAGATATTTTTGTACTCTTAAACATTTATCCTACTGTATGGATTATTTAAAATAACTTTTGAACTGCTGAGTGGAACTGTATAAATTTATGTAATATGTTTGGAATGACTGCTGTTTTGTGGTATTAGATCTTTTTATGTAGATATTTACTATTTGGGTGTTATTAAGTACTTTTATAATATTTCATACTCTCGTTATATAATTACCTTCTTTTCTCAGTGTTTTATGCTTTTTGTTTTCCTTTGGACCAGGGTACATACAGACACATATGCAAATTATTCTCTCCTCAAAATAATCTTCACTAACTAGATATTGCTGGTTTGCATGAAAGCCATTTATATATATACATATATATATATATTTCTTTTTCTTTTTTTTTTTTAAATCCAGGACTTTTACCAGTTTCCCAATTCAGCCTCAGTGTTCTCAATGAAGCCTTCTGAGAGTTCAGGTTTAATCATGTTACCAGTAAATTCTTTATGCTTTTCAAATATTTACATAGATTTTCAAGGATTTAAAAATTATTTTGCCTGATAATATTAGATATAATTATAAAAACACTCTTGCATAATAGTAATGATAAGTATATATCTCTTTATTATTCATGATTTTCTTGAAAATGGTTCTTTTTAAAATACAATGATGAGTAGCTATTTATATAAATAATTTTACCATGTTTAAGTAATTTCCTTCTAGAAGTTTTTATGAGGAATGACTGAATTTTATCAGTTCCTAAATGTTACATACTAAATACAATATTTATCAGCAGCATCTTATGATGTAATTACATAACTATAACTTAAAAAATTTGTGATATATTTTGTATTTGACTTACTAATGTTGAACTACATTTGCATTCCTAAAGTAAATTTCACTTATAGATTATTATTATGTTAATACACGGCTGGATTGGATAAGCTAACATTTTATTTAAATTTTTACATCAATATTCATAAGTGAAAATTATCGTTAGTTTTCTTGGGGGGGTACTATGTCTCCAGAGTTTTGGTATTAAAGTCCTGCTGATCTCTTAAAATGAATTAAGAAGCTTCCTTTTTTGTTTTAATATTCCCTAGATTCTTTAAGAACCAAAGGAATGACACTTAAAAAAATAGTTTAAAATCATTTCAGTCTATTGCTTCAAAAAGTCTGGATTTCTAATTTCCCACCTAATATCCCCTATGGCTCCTGTTTGCTTGGCATTTGCAGCTGATGATTCAAAGGCTCCAACACCTTGTAGCATAAAATAAAGATCTCAGAAGATTTTTTCGAGAAAACTGGTAAGATAAGTGGCTGAGAAGAGCAAAATGCCACCAGAATCCCAGGGGAGGGTCACTTCGCTAACACTGCAGAGAACCATCTTTCCCGCCCAGACCTGAGTAACCACTGGAAGCAGCAGGACAGACAACCAAATGATCCACGTGGTCGAACACAGATGTGTTCCTTTCTCAAGAACTCCAAGGGAGAGAGACAGGAGGAATCACGTGGCCCATTCCATTTGCTTTCCCCCCATATGGGCTTTGCCCCAGTGGAGCCTACATGTTAAAAGTCCGGTCAGGAAACAAATTTGTCATTTCTTTCCCAGAAGTCATGTTTTAAGCTCCTATATAGATTTCTCTCAGTGTTTCCATAAGCACCTCCTTCCTAGTCTTTATTCTGCAGCCCAGGCAACTTTCCCTCTCTTCGTTCTCCAAGTCTCTCCAGTGGCTTTTTTATCACTAAAACAAGTCCCTGAGGCCAGTCATTTCCTACATCACTAGGTCTGTAACTCTGTCTTTGCTTCTCTAGCTGAGCTACTATCCCAGTTCTCCTTTCAAAGCTCTCCACCCACGCCAGGCATGGGCTTCTTTCCATTCCACTCTTACTGCTGCTTTGAGTCACCAGAAATCGCCCTCCAAAGAGCACACTCTCCCAGCAGTGATCCCTTCCTGAAATGATTTAATTGCTTCTGATGCAAGCTTTGAACCTTTCCCCATCAACAACGAAGTCAAAATTGAATCTGTTGTTTCAGAAAATGAGCCATATACAGCAAGCTGAACCGCCAGGAGACGAGACGCAGATCTAATGAGAAAGACCGTACCATCAAGCTCAAAAAACACAATTAAGTCACATCAAAGATGGCCAGAAAGACTGTACTCTGTTCTCCTTCATCGTGGCCCGACACAGAAGCAAACAGGGACACACTTCAGGAGAAAAGAGCCTTGTCGTTTTGATCTGTGTTAAAGGAAATAGCTCAGGCTGGAAAGAGGGGGGTTAGTGGAATTATGTTCCGAATTAATGGAAATCGCTGTACCCAGTCTTCATGGTAGAACCTGAGAAATTATTTTTTTAAATTGAATTTTAGTTCAATAGAGACCAATAACCCAATTTTTTTTTTAATCTTTCAACCCTAAAAGCAAGAAAAATATGGGTCCATATGGGAACATTGCCTATTTCCCTGGAAACAAAATAAAAATGAAGGACCGCACTGCAAATAACTTCCATGAGGATAACAAAGTATCTTTCAGAAGAAATTTCTGCTATTTAACTGTACATCACCTTGACTCTGACTATTCCACCCTTTGGCCTCTGAATCATGCTTCTTGCACTTGGCACATATACTAGAGTTACCATATGCCAAATATTCATTGTGTTCTCCAACATGTCCCAGCCTCCTTCATGGTGACAACTGGGGCCACAGGACTTGGTTTGGTCAATGCGCTGTGAGCTCAAGGATCACGTCTGGACCAAGTCACTTAAAGGTAAGTGGGCTTCGTCCATTCTTCTCCTCCTCCCTATGCTGCTACAACCTTTGAGGCCACAACGTAAGAACACAGCAGGATGGGACTGAGAGCTGTGTCACCTGCTGGAAGCCAGCCTCTGCCAACCCATGGCAGGCCATGGTAGAGTGAAAATAAACCTGTACAGGCTAAACCACTGAGATCTGGGGCTCTATCTGTTGTAGCAGCTAGCATTAATTACCCTAAGTCATACAATGCATAATCACAGGACGTTAGGGCAGAAAGGGACTTATGAGATTGCCTGTTCCGGTGTGTTTCCCACTTTTGATTGTGCTCATCCCCATGAAATATAAAGTACTTGACGATAAAAATGAAACTGCTTTGTTAGCGGTGTTGAAGGATCTCCTGGCGTCCCAGTCTTGTCTCTTCTTCCCCTCCCTTCCTTTCACCTTCATCTACCAAATAATCTCTAACTTCCATACCTCCACAGACACACAGAGCGAGGTCACCATAGGACACAGTTTGAATCTAGTCCAGCTCCTTCTCTTTGCAGAAGCTCTAGGAACTTCTAGAAACCTGCCCAGGTTGTTTCTCACAGAGAGAGGAAGAACCAGGGCTATTTTTCTATGTATGTGTGTGAATTCTTTCAACCCACACCATGAAATGAAGGTTTGAGTCTGCCAGATGATGACGTTTTTGAGGAGAGGGGTTATGACATTGGTTTATTGCTTTGCCTCTAGGGCAAAGCCCAGCCCCCTGCCTATCTGTTGATGCTCAGTGAATAGTCACTGGTTGGATATTTATTAGAAGATGTATCGATGTTTGCATATATCCAAGTCACCAATAAGCAATTCAAAATGTAAATGAGAAATGCTCCAGTCATATTGGAAATAGTTTGGCGTTACCTCCTATAGCGAAACAACTTCTGGGACCCAGAAATTTCAATCTTACAAATATATTCCCAAGAGAAACATATGCACATGTACAATAGAACTCCCATTTAAGAATATTTGTAGCAGCATTGTTTACTGCAAAAAGAACCTACTGTGGGGACGCCTGGGTGGCTCAGTTGGTTAAGCAGCTGCCTTCGGCTCAGGTCATGATCCCAGGGTCCTGGGCTCGATTCCCGCATCGGGCTCCTTGCTCGGCAGGGAGCCTGCTTCTCCCTCTGCCTCTGCCTGCCTCTCTGCCTGCTTGTGCTCTTCTCTGACAAATAAATAAATAAAATCTTTAAAAAAAAAAGAACCTACTGTGAATAGTGATCTCGCATTGGAGAGCTGATGACTACGATTTCAACTTCTGTGAAATGAACCAACTAGGATAACATGAAAAATATGGATGAATCTTGGCAATGGAATATTATAAAGGAATTCATTCCCAAGAGATTACATATAGCATGATATTTTTACAAAGTTAAACAACAATAAAATGTGTGTATACATGTGTTTCAATGTGTGTGTGTGTAACACACTTGAAACCAACAGATGTGAATTTCACATACACAGAGGAAGGCAGGTTAATGATAAACACATGATTCAAGATAATAACTAGCTTGGATTAAGGGGGGCAAAGGGAAGGAGGACATATGGTTAGACGCCAGTCTCTATTTCCGAAGTCTTAGCTTTTCCTTTGGTTCTGGGTTCACAAGGGCTTACCGATTTTAGTTAGACAGATAGCTATGGACCCAAAATGGGCATGTGATTTGAACCTTACTACTGTGATTAATCCAATTCCGGGCCTTAGGTCTGAAGAAGAATGTTAAAGAAACTTAATGGTAACCAGAGAGGGAGACAAACCATGAAAGACTCAGGAAACAAACTGACTGTTGCTGGAGGGGTGGGGGGTGGGAAGGAGAGGGTGGTTGGGTTATGGACATTGGGGAGGGTATGAGCTATGCTGAGTGCTGTGAATTGTGTAAGACTGTACCCCTGAAACAAATAATACATTATCTGTTAATAAAAAAAAAGAGAAACTTCATGGATTTTCAGACCAAAAAAATGGAGGCAAAACTTGTTTCTCTATTCCTCTATAAGCACACCAAATACACACTTGAGTACTCCACTGAAGAGAAAATTAGCAATTATCTGTTAGTATCCGTAGCTTTTAGAAAGATAAAGAATATTCTAGGTGACCTGAAAAGTACAAATGGTAAATGATACCCAATTGGAGCATAACAGTGGATTCTCACACCCCAAATAGGAGAAAAATATCTATGATCCATTCAGTGATGGATATTTACATACATATAAACACATACCCGTCACCTAATGAGGCTAAGTTTGAACCTGAATAGTTTAAATCACGCAGCCTCTGAATGTACCCCCACTTCTCATTTCACATCCTCAACACCAGCATGGTGATCTTTCACTCCAATTAATAGTCTTCACTGACCAGGTGCACTCTTGAGCTTACCACCCCAAGTTTTCACACACTAGCTCTTCATCAACTTCTGTGAGCATTAGGAAATAAATGAAAATAACAGGGAAGTGTCTGATACTTCATAGCTTTCCAAGAAATGTTAATGGAATTTAATCTCGAGGCAGACAAAAAGGACAAGAATACTGAACACATCACATTCCATGATGTTTCAACTAAGCCACAAGGCGATGAAGCAGAGGTGAGTCCTCTACAAATGAATAGCTAAGCCTCATGCCTCCCCCCGTCCCTATATCTGTGCATCCAGAACCATAGAAAAAGAAGTATGTATACACATTGGTAATCCATAGGAAGAGTTTAGAGGCTTCCTATTAAATAACCAATGTTCATTTATACAATATCTCGAGTTTCTGAGTAATGATTTTATTCCATTTTGCACTGTTATAATGAAGGTAATGAATTTCATCTTCAATTTTGTGCTAGAGTTCCATTAAAACATTTACTAAAATTAGGGAATTTTTAAGCCATGGAAATTTAATTGCATTAATTATCCTTTCTCACCCTCAAATGTTTTATAATGAAACTAAATAATGGATGCAATAATGAAGCAAAGGACAAGTTAGATTTGCATATTTTATAAACATGCTCAGGAGAGTAACTGTGCTATTTTGTTGGGAATGGTAGTTAGGTTAATCATGTGTTGATGAAAGAGGGAGCCAATTTACTTGGGGTGGGGAGGGGCGCAGGGGGTGACTTTGAAATGATGTCCTGGGTGTCCTCCTCTGCTCTTATGAGACAGAAGATGAGAAAACAAAGCTCTCGACGTCATATTCACATTTGCAGAGAAGTTAATTGCGAAACTTAAGGCAGTTTTTCCACTGCCCCCCATGGGGACCATAGCTATGTTTAAATCATGGAGTGCAAATCTAAACAGACTGAGAAACTCCTTTCCAAGCATTAGCTCCCAAAATATTCTGAACTTGCTTCATGAAATAAAGACTACCTTTAAAAAGTGTGGAAGAGGCGAATACACTTGACCAGTGTTTGTTCTTCGGTCCCTTCCAAGGAGGTACACTTCTCATCAGGTTGGCATTCTGGTCCAGTGCCTACATCCTGCCACTCAGGATGTAGTCCTCGCCACGGTTCCCACTCCTCCCTCCTCCACAACCCCCTCAACACACACATAAAACTAGGACAGCAGATCCCCGATCACTTAAGTAGCACAGTGCCTTTTTGGATTAGTCCTCCTCCAAACCACATCTCATTGGGTGAACAATCTATGAATCAAGAAAAACTCGAATTCTTCCTGAATTTTTTTGTTTGGTATATACTCAATTAGTTCAATATAATAGATACAACAAGGCCCTGGGGAAGAAAGAAAATGACATTTGAGCAGAACAGAACATACTCTATGGAATTCTGACTGAATCTTAGAATTTAAGGAGGAACTACATAGCTGCCCTTCAGCCCAATCTGTTTGAGAAAGGTTAACTTTCCCTCACACATGTGGACCAAGGACAAGACCAAGGTCAGCCTTCTCTGTTCATTGAAAATTCTAACTGTGCTTAGTTTGAGGATGAGAGAAAAAAATCACATGTGACCAATGGAAAATATTGCCAAGGAAGGTAAAGATTCAGAAGATAAAAGATACTTCTCAAAATAATTTAGAGTAGGACTCAGAAAAAAACTTCCAGGAACTGTTGACATCTTCGATAAAGTTCAAGCTACATGGTCACTATGGAGTAAAAGAAGACTGTTATAAATAACTAGTGGAAGCAAGAAGGCAAAATAAATGAGATCAAGATGGATTGCTTAAAAACAAGAAAAAAATGCCATAGTCAAGTTAAAATTCGTGTAGGAGACTGTAACAAGAAGCAGATGTTTTAAAAAGATGAACATTGATGAAGTGTATGAGAAACTCAAGCGCCTTCTCAGAACTCAGAAGAATGAGACACAATTAAAATAACGCAAGAGGAAATGGCTGATACAGAGAATGGAAGACAGAGAAGAAAACATGCAAACAAGAAGTTTTCTTACAGGTGAGAACAGAAGCACAGAACCAAAGCAATCAGAGATAAAGCACACCCAGTCTTTTCTGAGCAAACTGAAAAGTCTCATTGTGTTCTGAGTTATGACTGAGTAAAAAGCACCTCTTGGTAAATGTTTGAATGACAGAAATAAAGGAAATTCTGATTTTTTTTAACTGTACAAATAATGAAAAAACTGTGCATACATTAGTTAAAAAATATTTTCCCACAAAGGACCTAAATCAAACTGGTTCCAGACCTTCCCACCATATAATAAAATACAAGGAGCCAAGGAAGTAATATACAAACAGTGATGAGAGAAGACTGTGGCTCAATTAAAAAAAAATTCTATGGAAGCTTCTTTTTCATGAACTAAGGCAGAAATACACTCTCAGACATGTGGGTGATCAGAATATATAGTACTTTATGTTCAAGTACATGAAGAGGTACTGGTATTGACCCAGAAATAGAACATAATCAAGGATTGAAAATTGCTTACCACCTTAAAAAAGGACGATTGTAAGCAGTAAAATCAGTTTTAAAAGGCAAGAGACTCGATTATTTTAGTTATCTGATAAGAATACTAAATATAACGTAAAAAAAACCCTCTGATAATCAATAATAAACATTTTCTCCTTCAAAATCTTCCTCCTGGGGCGCCTGGGTGGCTCAGTGGGTTAAAGCCTCTGCCTTCGGCTCAGGTCATGATCTTAGGGTCCTGGGATCGAGCCCCGCATCGGGCTCTCTGCTCGGCAGGGAACCTGCTTCCTCCTCTCTCTCTGCCTGCCTCTCTGCCTACTTGTGATCTTTCTCTCTGTCAAATAAATAAATAAAAAATCTTAAAAAAAAAAAAAATCTTCCTCCTCCTTCCATGAGCAACAATGATAATCATCTGCAGAGGTCTAACGAAGATTCCATATCCTTCCTTCTCAACACCATGTTCCAAGTCTTCAGTGTCCATTTCTTGGAATTGGCCTATACAATAAAACTATGTGACATCATAGGCTTAACAAACAAGATTTTTTTTTTTCATATTTTATTTATTTATTTTTAGAGAGTGAGAGAGAGCATGAGCAGGGGGAGGGGCAGAGGGAAAGAGAGAATCTCAAGCAGACTCTCCTCTGAACTGGGAGGTGGGGCTTGATGTCATCACCCTGAGATCATGACCTGAGCCGAAATCAAAAGTCTGACACTCAAACGACTGAGCCACCCAGGTGCCCCAAGAACAGGTCTTCTTAAGTTAGAAGACATAGGGGCGCCTGGGTGGCTCAGTGGGTTAAAGCCTCTGCCTTCGGCTCAGGTCATGATCTCAGGGTCTTGGGATCGAGCCCCGCATCGGGCTCTCTGCTCAGCGGGGAGCCTGCTTCCCCCTCTCTCTCTGCCTGCCTCTCTGCCTACTTGTGATCTCTGTCTCTCTGTGTCAAATAAATAAATAAAATCTTTTTTAAAAAAGTTAGAAGAGATAAATTAAATGGGAATTCCTTATTAAAAACTTCAACAAACCAAGATCGTCTCAAGACAATAAAAAAGACGTGACGAAACTTTTGGTTAAGCCTGATTTATTGTGATGTATTCCTTACTGCGAATATAGCTATGCATCTTCATGAATACATAAAAAAGCATACCGTGAATAGGATGATACAAGGTGGGATGAGAATTATTTGGACAGAAGGGAAAACGATATGCTAATTTGAAAAGTTTCCTGATGCTTACCAGTGACTATTTAGTTATGTTTTTTAATGAAATTTTTCTAATTTACAAAGGAAGAGAAGGAAATACTGCATGATTTAAGGCAGACCATTAATTTTTATATATTTTATAATGCTAATTTAGAAGTAAATTTAATGTAATAACTTGTAGGATAAATAGGATTGATGATGTGTTCTGATCCTATTTCCAGTTCAGTCTAGACCGTTAATTCTCTATTCAATGGAGCCTCTCGACTTAATGGTTTACTCCTATGTGCCATGTTCTACTTCAACTCAAAACAACAAAAACAATAAACCAATTCAAAACAATCTGTGGCCAAATCACAGATTCTCGGTGGAATTAAAGATACGGAGATTCCCACAAATTTTGTAATATTCTTTATCTTTGGGATACCAGTACAAGATTAAAAGTATAAAAAGCGTTGAAATCAGTGGATTAAAATTGTATTTTTTTAACTGAATTCAATGCTTTGCACTCAATTCACTATTTTTGCCAACTCAGATGCTAATGGCCTCAAATCCAATTATCCTACAGATCTACCTGTAAGAGCCTAATGCCGAGTACATGGTATTAAGAGAAAAACAAGGCATTTCATGGGACAGTAGAAATTGGAAAAGAGGATTATGAAGGGATTAAGTCATCCAGTTATGGGCACGGCCCTGGAGTATTCACCTTTCCTAATTGCACAAAATTCAGCCAACCAACCCAGCCTGAATTTTCTCTTAATTGGCTGTCACAGTTTTTAAACCATAACTGGCAAACTTAATTCACACTAGGGTTAGAAAAATATTAGAAGCAAAAGACTAATAAATGTGACCATGGTTGGCGTTATCAGCATAACTGATCACAATGCCATCCACCATCAGCTGAACACATGGAAAAATCAAAAAGCAGACCAATTTCCCCAGGTAACTTTAAAGACGTTGGGGCGCCTTGGTAGCTCAGTCAGTTAAGCTTCTGACCTGGGCTCAGGTCATGATCTCGGGGTCCTGGGCTCAAGCCCTGTGTTGGGCACCCCAACACTTCTCCCTCTCCAACTGCTCTCCCTCTCCCTCGCTTCTCCCCCAATTCATGCTCTTTTCCCCGCTCTCTCTAATAAATAAAATAAAAATTTAAAAAAATATTAAAGACGTCACTACTCCTTGGGTCTATCATTGTCAATATCTCTCGGAAATGAAGAATCCTACTGTAGCTCTAAACTTACCCTTCAAATTTCTGTTTCAGAACTACATTGAAAGGAGAAAACTAATTGCCAATCCAGCTCAAAAGAAATTCAGCCTCTTACTTTTAAGGTAAATTCTTTAATTTCTCCTGTGTCTGAGTGCCACTGTCTGCTTTTTAAGTCTGTTGTAAGAGGTAGGTATGTCTTTCTAAATTACCTGCCATTCAGGGCACCTGGGTGGCTCAGTCGGTTAAGCATCTGCATTTGGCTCATGTGGGGAGTCTGCTTCTCCCTCTGGCCCTCACTCTGCTGATGCTCTCTCTCTCCCTCAAATAAATAAATAAAATCTTTAAAAGATAAAAAATAAAACACTTGGCATTCGATCCAAGCAAAAAGAGAAAAGACTTTGTGAGGTCTCTTCCAGCTATGAGGATGTATCAAGTTCGAGTCCGACTCCCGGACTCTGTCCTTCCTCAACCTCCATCCTTGTTTCTGGCTCTTAAAATGGGACTTTGTTCCCTGTCCTATCACCTACCTTCAATGGCCCCGAAGGGTCCAATTGCTGCTACCTTTTTCAGTAGTGCCATAAGAGTAATTAGACTCGTTCCAATAATTAAGTCTGAACAAAACAGGTTATTTTGCTTTGCTTAAAAAAAGTTTATGGATTTCTTCCCATTCAGTTTTCCCTCTCTTCCCCTGTGGTCGCGAGGATTCTGCTTGGAATTCTCCCTCCCTCTTCCTCTGTCCCTCCTCCTCCCCACAGTCTCTCTCTATAAAATAAATTAAAAAAATAAAAATAAAAATATACTTTTAAAAAAAGTTTATAGATTTAACTGTTGCTTCCACATTGTCATTTCCGAAATCAAATAATGACCAATAGAATTTTCTTTAAAAAGTCTTTTATAAATTTAAAATACTAGAAAGAACTTTGACAACTTACAAGTGAAACACAGGAATATACAAGGTGGTTAAGATAAAGATAAAACGCAGGGGTGTTTTAAGGAAAACTAGGGGATAACTAAGCCAGTGGGAGTGGACTTGCTGTGTTTGAATACTAAGCTAAATCAAGAGCTCCTACTATCAAAATCAAAAAAAGAAAATGCAAAAGATGGTTACAGAAATATTATGAGATGATAAAGAAAACAAGCTAGTGGTTCACATTTTCCAGGAATCAAAGTACTAGAAAGAAACTGTCATCATCATTTGAATCCTATGAAAATGAGCAGAGTCACACAATGGAAAATATCTTCATTTGAAGTTCTGGAAAATGATCAGTAAATTTGTGTTCATTTCTAGGGCAGTCATTTATTTTTGAAGCTTGACTTTTTCTATTATTTAATTAACTAATTCAATAATCCATGTAATTATTTAAATAATCATGAAAATCAAATTAAATTCTCTTTGAACTATTCTCTTTTATTGATATATTAAGAAAAATTTATTTTAATTTTTAAAAAAATTTAAATATTAGGTAATATGCCATTAAACATAATTTATTGTTGTTACTGTCTTCCATGTTTGACAGTAAAAAATCCTAACATTTGTAAAGAGAAAACATAAGTGACAGATTTTATGTGTAGAAAGAAGACAGCCATCATATGAACCTTAAATCATATAAGCCCATAAGTCACTTTTTCTCCTTGTGTATGACTGACAACATTCTGCGCTTTCTGAACCCCAAACAAAATAATGAAGAAAGCACAGGTTGAAAAATCATAAATGGATACTTTCCAAGTGAGGAGATGAGTAAAAAAGCTCCATTTATATACCAGAAGTAGAGCAACATAAAAGAAATTATCAAAATATAAATTCCAGGCAGTATTCTATTTGGTCTATGTTTTGATTAAAAAAAAAAAAAAACAGCCTATTTCTAATTATTGATATTTACTGTAATTCCTGCCAGAAGTAGAATACAACATCAGGATTTTATTTCAAAAAGAAGACAGGTGGTTACATGGTATACATTTTAAGCTGACTGCCTTTTAAATTTCTGTGCTTGACAACATTTAAAAAATTGGAAATGCTGTCCTTAAACTTACTTTTATTTTATGATTTTTGGTAATTGCAATACTCAAGATTTTCTCTTGTAGTCCACATGTTAATAAACTTTACATAAGTATATTTTGTTTACGTCATCTAACAGAACCTCCAAAGTAACTTACATGTCCTTCATTTTATATGAGACCTCTACTGAGAAGGGACTATGTGGTTACTCATTTTTCTGTGAAACAGAATTTGATTTTAAAGTAACTGAAAGAACATCTCAAGACTGAAATTCTGTTGTTCCAACAGAGTGTCTACCTGGACTTCAAACGGCTTCATCACTTAAATAAAAATGTATTTCCTTGTTTTTTATCCTCCCCCAAATTACAAGCATATATCAGTGGGAATTCTACTAAAGGCTTGAAACTTCTCCATCATCATCATCATCATAAGTATCTGGCACACAGTATGCACTCAAATGTTTACCGAATGAATGAATGAATGAATGAATCACCAAATACCCATCTACTATGTTTCAAGAACTATATGCTTCAGGGGCGCCCGGGTGGCTTAGTCCTTAAGCATCTGCCTTGGGCTCAGTTCATGATCCTAGGTCCTTGGGCTCAGTTCATGTTCCCAGGGTCCTGAGATTGAGCCCCCCGACTGATCCCCCCCATTGAACACCCCCCTCGAGCCCCATATTGAGCCCCACATCAGGCTCCTTGCTCCGCGGGGAGCCTGCTTCTCCCTCTCCCACTCCCCCTACTTGTGTTCCCTCTCTCGCTGTGCCTTGTCAAAAAATTAAATAAAATCTTTAAAAAAAAAAGAACTATATGCTTCATACATACTTTTCACATGTTATCTCACATGTCCATGTTTTATGTTTAATATCCACTGCAAACTTGCAAGTTAGGAATTCTAATCCTCACTCACACAAGAGGAAAGAGGTATGTGGAGGTTAACTGAAAATCAGTATCACAGTGCTAAGAGAGAAAGAACAAGGTTCCGTAGGGGTTTGGTTTTTTGTTTTTTGTTTTTTTGTTTTTGTTTTCTGGTTCTGACACAGGGATTCTGAGGGGGCTGCCTAGAAAAGCAGATCTTGGCATGAGGTTGCCCTGGGTCCTACCTAATCTCCTTTCAATTTCAGTGCTTTCAAAATGAAAACTCCTTGAATATCTGCCTGCCTGTTTATTGTTTTCTTAGGCATTTGTTACAGGACGGGAACTCGCAGAAACCCCCGGGCCCCTCATGTCACCCCTTTCTCTAGCACACCTCGCAGGTGCTGCTTGCAACCTGGGAGCCAAAAGCCACAAGCTGGAAACAACCTCCAGAGCCCAATTTACAACGCGCTTGTTCCTGCAAAGACCTGATCAGACCAGACCAGTCACAGTCCAAGGCATCCAACCTCTGACCTTTCACTGACTTTCGGCTTCATTATAATGCTAAAAGCCATGCCCAGAGGTGGAGACTTAACATGCAAATGAAACAAGACGCAGGGAGAGGGTTCTGTCAACTGCGCCTGCGCGCCCACGTTCCTGGGCTTCCCCGTCCCCACAGGCTTACCTGTCACTCCTTTTCAGCCTTAGCCCCTTTGAAATATTCCCTGGCCACTGTTCCCGGAGCAGCCAGGTATCCTTCTTCCTAAGGCTGTCTCCCTCACGCCCGGGGCCTGAGCTTGCAACAAACACACCCCGCCTTGCCTCTGTTTCTACAGGGATAGTCCGAGAACCCTGAGGTCATCAACAGTTCCAAATGTCGCTCTTTTTCTACGAAGCCTGCTACGAAAAGTATGAAGGTACTTTATGGTAGTTTTTCCATTCAATTAAAAATTCTGTCAAGTGCAAGGTACAAGGATGGGTGCCCTGGAGGGCAGGAAGAAGAATGGGCATGGGCTTTCGCCAAAAGGAGTTTGCAATCCACTGGGAAGACAGCTGGGTGGGCAGCTAATGATGTTCTTGGTTAGAAGCCAGAGGGAGGTCTGCCGAGGCCAGGAGGGGAGGACGACGTAGCCTCTGACAGGAAGAGAATGCAGGGATGCTCCGTGGATTAAGAGGAAATGGAACTAGGTCTTGAAGATTAAGTACAGTCTGACAGGGGACAAGGTTTTTAGCACAGGGGACAGCAGGAGCTTACTGACTGCTGTAAATGTTGGGCATATAGCAAGTTGGACAACGTCTCTTGCATTCTAGAGTAAACGGAGTAAAACACCAGGAAAACAAACGAACGAAAACACAAAGAGCAAGAAGAAGTTTGTCTTGGGTGGAGTGGTCCGGGCAATGAAGAGGTTAAAGGGAAAGAAATTCAGCAGCATCAGCTACAACTAGGTACTTTCGTGTGACTGGACTTGGCAGTCTTCCCTTACACCAGAGCAGGTGTTCAGGAATGTTCTTTATTAACAGTAGCAACGACAGAACAGGTATCATCTTCCTAAGTACCAGCTGCTATGAAACATTATGGAACTGTTTAAAAGAACGAGTTAGATCGCTTTTTTGGATTATGAGTCCTGGCATTCATCAGCCTGCCCTAAGTGATTAAATATTTGAGTTCAAATATAGATTCCCTGTGGCAGCTCACTCTCAACAAGTAGCACTATCACCGGTGTTAATAATCGAAAACTTCATAAAAAAGTAAAATAAAATAAAATAATAAAATAAAATAAAATATGTTGGCTAACTGAACATAATAAAAACTAAAAAAATAAAATAATGTTGGCTAACTGAACATAAAAATTAATGAAATGAAATGAAATAAAATAAAATAAAATATGTTGGCTAACTGAACATAATAAAAACTAAAATAAAATAATGTTGGCTAACTGAATATAATGAAAAATAAATGAAATGAAATGAAATGAAATAATAAAATAAAATAAAATAAAATAAAACTCCAAATGAAGTAGTAATATAACACGCATAAGACTGAGACTTCTTCCTAACGGACTTGCCAGGGAGGATCAAGTAAACCCATATTCTGAGACCAGAACCATCTGCTTCACAAAAAGTCTGGCTTTTTAAAATTCCTCAGCAGCCATAAGATTATGGACATGAAGTCATTCCTCTCTAAGGTACAGTAGCTCCCCTAATCCATGGTTTTACTTTCCATGGTTTCTGTGACCCAGAGTCAACCACGACCTGGAAATATTAAAAGAAAAATTCCAGAAATAAACGATCTGTAGGTTTTACGTTAGGAGCCACTCTGAGCCAGCCTGCTCTGTCCCACCTGAGAGGTGAATTATCCCTTTGTCCCTCTGTTTACACTGCCTGTCCCTTAGTCACTTAGTAAACATCTCGGTTATCAGATCGACTGTTGTGGTATTACAGGCCTGTGTTTAATTAACCCTCATTTTCCTTAGCAATGGGCCCAAAGTGCGAGAGGAGTAATGTTGGCAATTTGGATATGCCAAAGAAAAGCCATAAAGTGCTTCCTTTAAGGGAAAAGGGAAAAGTTCTCAACTTAGTAAGAAAAAAATACCCTATGCTGCAGTAAGGATGAATCTTCTACCCAAGAAATGGCAACGGAAAAAGACATCTGTGCTAGTTTTCTTGTTAATATCTTGCTATGCCTAATTTATAAATTAAACTTTATTGTAGGTATGTTTATATAGGAAAAAGCATACAGTATATAGGGTTTTGGTGCTGTCCACTGTTTCTGGCACCCACTCGGGATCTAATAACATATCTCCTACAGATAAGGGGGGACAACTGTAATCAGAAAATTAAGCAAAGGACCTTGATATTAATGCCAGTACCCTAACTATACCCAACCGTAGGCTAGCAAGCTAGGCGGGGAGCAAAAGTGTAAGAGAATTACCCTTAGCCTGCCAAGATGGGGATTTTACCAACAAAATGGAGCTGCCAGGCCCTATTTGAGATTGCCCTAAATAAATAATAGGGCAGCAACGCGGCCTGGACTCAGAAATTGCTTCTAGACCGAGCAAGGGAAGGTGAGAAGCTTGTGTCTGTCTGCTACATATAAAAATAACTGGGCGACATATCCTGAAAGAGTATCTCATTAAGAACTTGATCTTCAAAAATATGTTTTTACTTGCCAACCAAAAACCATTTTTTGTCATCCAAATAAAACCAGAAAGTATTTTTTAACTTAATATTAATTTATTCAAGGACCAAACTCCACAGTAGACCATCTCCCCAAAAACTATTCCCTGAAGCTTGCCGTAAGTTCTTAAAAATGTCAACAGTGTAATATGCTTTTAATTATGGGCTCATTTTTATCACGGTGTTCTGGTAAAAACAAATCAAGGAGGTAATTCTCTGCTCTCATACTTAATCCCACCAAAGTGTTGTCTCTCATAGGAAACTATCCTTAAAGTTTAAATAAGAATATATTTATTCACTCAAGAAATATTTTTTAGCACCTTCTATGTAATAAACACATTTCTAAGCACTGAATGAGCCTTCCCAAGGGTTACAAAGACAAATGAAAAGTTACTTTTTGGGTTTTTTCCCCTCAAACTATCAATATTCCAACCGTTTATCTTTTCTTAGCATAGGGGTGGTCAGCTAGTAAGAGGAATGAGTAGCTAATGGTTGAAAAAGAGCCACTGTATTGAAAATAGGTGAAGCCACAGGCAGAGAAGAGAGTCCAACCGAAGTAAATTTAGCTGACCTTTTTGTTCAATAAATCACCATGCTTTACACTCAAATTAAAAGAACATATTTTACTATTTTTACTCACCGCTATTGCTTATCTCCCACTCCATTCCTTGGATTCACTTTTCCTCTTGCTGGAGCCCATCCTTTTGTAGTTCTCTGAGAACAAATCTGCAAAAAGTAAATTCTATTAGAGTTTGTCCAGAATTTTATTTCATCTTTACTCTGGAATGATAATTTTGTCCTGTATAGAAAGAACCTCAGGTTAGGTCCACATACAGTCCTTTAATTCTTGGGTTGTACAAAGGAGTAGGGCTAAAGGAGAAAGAGGGGGCTGAAAACTAGACCATGGGCTTCAATCAAGTCATGAAATTGGAGGACAGCAACCACCAGAGAGCCCCATGTTCAGTGTCACAGAGAAGTGTCCTAGAGGGTAGTGGTGTCCCTGTACTGCAGAAAGGACTGGATTTTTATTTCTCATATTCACCACTTGGGTCACAGTCTCTCAGAGGCTCTATGTCTTTCTTCAATTCGGAAGATAACTTTCTCACTGTTCTAATTTTTCGAATACGTAAGGCATATGTTGGAGCAAACTTCTTGACTCATCTTCTGATCTGGCTCTGTAACTTTACTGTCACTTTTTACTTTTTAATATTTATTTATTTATTTGAGAAATCACGTGTGCACAAGATGGGGGAGGGGCAGAGGGAGAGAGAGAATCTCAGGCAGACTCCCCACTGAGCGTGGAGCCCAATATAGGGCTCGATCTTACAACCCTGAGATCATGACCTGAGCCAAAATCAAGAGCCTGATACTTAACCAACTGAGCCACCCCGATGCTCCTTATTGTCACTTAAAAAAAAAAAAAAAAACCTCTCAGTGTTTTGTTCTGGGTCTTCATAAAGAGAGAATTAATGCGTCAATTATCAGTTATATTCACGTGTTAATTTAAAAATGACCAGAATTTTCCATTCCAGGATTCCTAATTGGTTCTTTTTTGTTTTCCCTGTTCTTGAGTCACAACCTATCTTTTTATTTCATGATTCCTTTTTCTTCTGTTATGAATATTACTTATTCCAGCATCTTTTTAGAATTTTAAAAGTACTTATTTTAAAAATCCATTTTGGAAGACTGTCTCAGTATTTGTATTTCTTTAAATGATAATTCAGTCACTCACTGGGGTTACTGGCCACCTTTTATGAACTTTTGTGTCCCTCTTCTTGAGTAAGATTTTTCCTCTCTTTTTGCTCACGTCCATAAATGATGTAAGCCTTGAGACAATTTAAAGATATATTTTAAAAGATTTTGTCCAAGAGGTGTTGAGGGAGGAAGTCAATGCATCAATTAACAACAGGATTTTAATCAGGTTCAAATATACACTTCTAATGCCTTATTTGCTAAACCAGGCAGTGTGCAAAAATACTTTATAGCTTTGGTTTGCAGGTTAACATTCAGAACTTTTTTTTGCAAGATCAATGTTTCTAATTACACAGTCCAGAGATCAGCAAACTATAACTCATGGGTCTAATCTGACCTACTACCTGTTTTTTTAAGGCCCATCAGCTAAAAATTATTTTCACATTTTTAAAGAAACCATAGAAACCATACGTGGCTTATAAAACCTGAAATATTTACAACGTGGCCCTTTACAGAAAAAGTTTCCTGATTCCTAACATAGTCTATCATCAGATGCCATCCAGTAACTTTTTTCCCCTGATTTTCAAAAATAGATTTTATTTGTAAGAGCAATTTTATGTTCACAGCAAAATTGAGTAGAAGACAGAGATGTCCCATGTACCACTTGCCCCTTCCATACCCATAGACTCCTCCATTCTCAACATCCCCTACAAGGGAGGTACTTTTGTTCCATGTGATGAATCTACACTGACCATCATTATTACTCAAAGACCATAGATTACATTCATTCACTCTTGACGTTGTACATTCTACAGGTTTAGACAAATGTATAATGACATATATCCATCATCATAGAATCACTGCCCTAAATTCCCCTGGGCTCTGCCTATTTATCCCCCCCCCTCCCTGCTAGTCCCTGGCAACCACTAATGTCCTGACTATCACCACAGTTCTGCCTTTTTTAATAATGTCGTGTTATTGGAATCAAATAGCACATAGCCTTCACCAACTGGCTTCTTTCACTTAGCGATATGCATTTAAGGTTCCTCCATGTCTTTTCATGGCTTGCCAGCTCACATTTTTTTTTCAGCACTGAATAATATTCCATTGTATATATCACAGTTTATTCCCTTGGATTGCTTTCTTCAGTCTTGTCATTTTCTTCCCATTTCTTAATAGATATTTTGTTAAGTTTATACCTAAGTATTCAGTTGGAGGTGTGCTAATGTAGATAGGGTTGTGTTTTAAATTCAGTTCTTTCCGATTTTCTACTTACTCATGTCACCTGTGAACAAAGACGATTTTATTTCTTCCTCACCAACCTGTATACTTTCATTTCCTTTTCTTACTGCATTAGCTTAGACTTTAAGTATGATGTTGAAAAACAGTAGTGAGAGAGGACATCCTTGCCGTGTTCCTGATCTTAATAGGAAAGCCTCCAGCTTCTCACTATTGGGTATGATGCTAGCTCTCGATTTTTGTAGATAGTATTTATCAAGTTGACCAAGTTTCTCTCTCTTCCTAGTTTACTAAAAGCTTTCTTATGAATGTTAGATTTTTTTTTTAAATTTTTTATTTTATTTATTTATTTGTCAGAGAGAGAGAGAGTACAAGCAGGCAGAGTGGCAGGCAGAGGCAGAGGGAGAAGCAGGCTCCCCGCCGAGCAAAGAGCCCGATGTGGGACTCGATCCCAGGACCCTGGGATCATGACCTGAGCCGAAGGCAGCTGCCTAACCAACTGAGCCACCCAGGTGTCCCTGAATGTTAGATTTTGTCAAATGCTTCTTCTACATCTTGAAACCATCCTAGTGTTTTTTTTTTTTAAGATTTTATTTATTTTTATAAGTAAACTCTACACCCAACGTGGGACTCAAATTCATGACCCCAGGGTCAAGAGTTCCGTGCTCTACCCACTGAGCCAGCCAGGTGCCCCTACTCAGTGATTTTATTTTTTAAAAATCTGCAGTGAATCTCAGAAATTCATCTTTTACATAAAAACTTCAGACAATTCTGATTCCTATGGTCCTAAAACCACACTTTAGAAATACTCTGACCTAGGGGGTCCATACACACTGACAACAAGGATACTGCGATCCACCAACCAACATTCTTCCAACATGTTTATAATGGAATCAAATCATTCAAATATTTTTAATTGTCATTGATTACAGAGCCCTGAGCTAATAGTGATCAATTAATTTCTTTGTTGGCCCAACCCAAATACCATATATATATAAGTACAACCTCCCTCCTCAGACCAAGCCTGAGAAAATAAGTTACTTTCTGCTTTTCATTTTTTCTCACATTGTTGAAATTTCAAACCATTTTTCTTTTCTTACTCTACTAATATCAGACTGAAGAGAGAAATTGGAAGTTATTGGTTGGAAAAAAGTGAGTCACTGAATCAAGACTATTTGAAAACCACAGATAGGAGAATCCCAGTTGAAGTAAATTCTTCGAACCAATAAAATAACTGAGTTCCACATTAGAATTTCATTATGTTGTATTATGTATCAATTACACCCCAATAAAAATGAATGAAATGCTACACTTGTCTCTGGGTATAGTTTGGGTAGTGGGTTAATTAATAAAAATCCTCCCAGCTCTAGGTGGTGGAACCCCAAAACCTTTTTGTTTCTTAGTCTTTTCCTGGGTGATAACAACTGCTGGAAGGTTGTGGCCCAAACAGAAATGTTCCAGGGCAAAGAGTTATATCTGCTTCTTCACATTAAAGTGCAAAAGAGCTTCTAAAATTATTTGCAGGGCTAGCTTCCCAACAAGGGAAGGCTGTAGGTGACTTTTAGTTGGTGATGACAGACCAATCCATTACTGCCATCCTGTCTCCTCCCAGAGAAAG
Organism: Potos flavus; assembly: GCA_028534135.1. Taxonomy (NCBI): domain Eukaryota; kingdom Metazoa; phylum Chordata; class Mammalia; order Carnivora; family Procyonidae; genus Potos; species Potos flavus. Next base: position 4,855,726 of record CM052895.1, on the reverse strand, counting down.
AGGGTCCAGGAACTAATCGATGACACAGAAACACATAGTGACATTTTTGATGTGCAGAGAAAGCGGTTCAAGTACTAAATGCAAAGGGAAGTCTGATTCTTAACGGTTTTGTGCCTTGGATTCTAATCTGAATTACTGATTTAACTGCAGTGACTCTACTTGCCTCTTTTTCAAATCCTGGAGACAGCTTGGTCCCTTCCTGCCTCCAGAGTCTTAGTTCTGAAAGCATTTTGTGTAACTGAGCATAAAGACTGTTTCACAGTGAAGGAAAGTAACTCTCCTTTGCTACTCTTTATCTAACTACAGGTTCCTTTCTCCCTGCTGAATATAAAATACATTTTCCACTTTAAAATCCCCCTTTAGAAATTTTGTTCTTATTCACTGTGGCAGAGCGGATAAAAAGTGATTAAGAGTTTCCATCCCGAACCTTGGATCCTGGTTACAGCTGACAAGTCTATACTCTAGTAGGAATAAAATCTTAAATGATTGCTAGCATGCTGGCTTCCTACACAATACAAAGACAAACCGTGAACTGAATCCTTTTGAAGAACGGAAATATTTCACTAAGTCTCTCCAAGTTACACTCTTGGGAAAGCAAAATCTTTCTGTCACCAAACCAGTACATTTCTACTCCTTTCGAAGCCCTTGGCTATGTGGAGGTAATAAGTAAACCTTTCTTTGGATCCTGGTTCCAAATGAATAAGATGAGAGAGAGCATCTCATTATTCACTTGGAACTGATGATACTATCTGCGTCTTGTTACCAAAACCATAAAACAGAAAAGTTAGGCACTGATGAATTCACTGATGTACCCCTTTTGGTTGACATTGAGGATGCTTTTAAAATTTTGCCCCAGAAAAAGTTTTGGGGTTTTTTTTTTTGTTTGTTTTTTTGTTTTGTTTTGTTTTTTTAAGGTGTTGGAAGATTGAAAGCTCTCAAGTCATGGTTTACAACCAACTTCACTCTTGACAGTGTCCACGGTTGTTTTCATGGTACCATGGCAAAGCTGAACAACTGTGAGAGATAAGACCTACAAAGCTTTAAACATTTACTAACTACCCCTATCCAAGAAAAGTTTGCTGGCCCCTGATTAGGGTCCTGACCCTATTTGTTCAGGACTTTCTCTTAATTCTGTGGCTCCACTCTCTCATCTGAAAATTGGGGAGAGAAATAATAACTCTCTCATGGGGATTCTTGGGAGGGTGAAATCAGATAATGTATTTGAAGCACTTAGCACAGGGTCTGGGGAAGCAGTCAATAAACGTCCATACTGTTGGGGCCAGAAGTCTTGTTTGAAGCTATGAGTTTGAACTATTTCTTGTAAAGCAGTTTGTACAAAGGACGAGAGCGTCGAACCCAGAATCAATCTATATGGTACAGGTTCTTGCTTGTGCTGTCTTTGGCAACTTACTGCATCTTTATGTCTTATCTATATAATGGGAATAAAGAAAGCTACCTTGGCGGGTGGCTCTATCAGCGAGCTACCAAGGAGGAAGGGAAACCAAATCCATGTCTCCATGCAAGGTCTCCCAATGTCCAACTAAAAAAGACAGTAATGGAGTAAAAAGCCCAAACTCTGCAAAATCTAAGGGTGCTGGAGAAGAGATGAAGGAGATAAGAAATAACATATATTTGCAAGGCAAGAAGCAGATCATGAGGTGTTAATGATTAGAGGAGGCTGAAAGCTACATGTGGACAGTAGGGGGGCAGAGATAAAAAAACAAGTCAAGTCCCAATTCAAAACAATGAAAAGGCTGAAAAAGGAGAGGAAGAAAGACCCTCAGGAAATAGATGAGCATTTGTGTAAGAAGCTATTAGGGAGATCCTGACCAAGATGGCATAGTGGGAGGGTCCTGAGCTCACCTCCTTCCAAGGACACATCAGGGTTACAACAACACACAGAGCAACTCTGACAATGATGCGAAGACTAGCACAACTACTCTTCCACAGCTAAAGGGCATCAGTGGTAGAGATGTGGTCTGCCTGGGACCCATACCCTTGGCGGTGACCCACGTGGTGACCCACGAGTAGGAGGGGTGTCACAGGCATGGAGGTCCTTCCTCCCTGAGGAGCAAGGGGCTTAAGCTTCACATCAGGCAAACGACCCCTCCCCACCACCACCACAGAGACCTGCACGGGGCAGATGAGACTTGAGCCAGATAAGTCTGGCTTTGGAAATCAGCAAGGCTAATTCCAGGGTCTTTGAAAATCAGTGAGGCTTAAGTCTGGGAGACCCGGAGCCCTACAGGAAACCACGACTCTGCTCTTAAAGGTGTGTATACGAACTCACTGACTCCCAGACCCGGCAGAGAAGCAGCCATTTGAAAAGCACCTGAGCCAAATGTGAAAGAGATTTATTGACTAAATTTAGCGCCAGAGGAGGAGGGATCTGTGGGACATTTCGCCAGGGAAGAAGTGCTGGTGGTCTCTAGTTCTGATACTCCATCTACCTTCTTAGCACCATCATACCACTCTGGCTTCCTCGTGGACCCACCGGAGCAGGTATCCCTCCAAAGTGGCTCCTGCCGCACCAAACCCAGCAGGCAGCCTCAGTCAAGACCGGCATCCTCACCCAAAGTGGTTCCCACCACACCACACCCAGTCGGTGGCCCCCGCTGGGACAAAACAGCCCCAGCTTCCACCGGCAGCAGTCTTGGCCAAAACGAGCATTCGCCACCCCCCCACCACCACTCCACCAAAGTGGTTCCCAATGCCCACCTCTGACCTCTGCTGGGACTGGAAACTCCTCCCCTCACAAAGTGGCCCCTGTCCTGGGGGTAAGCTGCATTACCAGCATACCCACAGCTGTCATGGCAAAGCCTTGCAGCTAATGACACCAGGAGTGAGCCCTGCCCACCAGTGAGCTGGCAGGAGTAGCGGCTGCCCATTACAGCCAGCCAGGCTAGGTGCTAGCCACACCTACCAGTACCCCTTCAGCAGCCATGGCCCTGCTATAATAATAGGATGCATGCACCCACAGAGGGACACCCCCGAAGCATCTGCTTCTGGTAACCAGGGAGAGTCGTTCTTCTGGGTCCCCCAGGATACCTTCTACTTAAGTCCACTCCTTTAAGACCACGAAACATAGCTGACCTACCTAATACATAGAAACAAACAGAGTCAGGCAAAATGAGGTGGAAGAATATGTTCCAAATGGAAGAACAAAAACAAAACAAAACGGAGATAAACAGTCTTTCTGATAAAAGAGTCCAAAGTAATGAAAATGGAACCTGAATTCAGGAGATTGAGTGGACACATTGACAACTTCAACGAAGAAATAGGAAATTAAAAAAAATAACCCATCAGAGCTGAAGAATATGGTAACGGAACAAAAAACATGCTAGAAATAAGCAACAGCATGTTAGAGGATGCAGAAGAAAAGGCCGGTGATCTGGAAGACAGGATAGTGGAAATCATCCAAGACGAACAGCAAAAAGAAAAAAGAATTTTAAAAAATGAGGATAGTTTAAGTGATCTCTGGAACAACAACTGTACTAGCATTCACATTAGAGGGGTCCCAGAAGAAGAGGAAAGGGAAAAAAGCAAAAACCTTGTTTTGAGGGAACAATAGCTAAAAACTTCCCCACCCTGAAGAGGGAAACAGACATCCAGGTCCAGGGAGTACAGAGAGCCCCAAACAAGATGAACACAAGGAGGTCCACACCAAGATACATAATTAAGATGGCAAAACTTAATGATAAAGAGAATTTTTAAGGCAGCAAGAGAAAAGAAAACAGTTACAGACAAGGGAAACCCCATAAGGGTACCAGCTGATTTTTCAGCAAAAACTTTGCTGGCCAGAAGGGAGTGACATGATCTATTCAAAGTGGAGAAAGGAAAAAAAAATCTATACCCAAGAACACTCTATTGGGCAGGATTATCATTCAAAATCAAAGAGATAAAGAGTTTCCCAGACAAACAAAAGTAAAAGGAGTTCATCACCATCAGCCTTACAAGAAATGTTAAAGGGACTTCTTTAAGCAAGAAAAAAAAAAGGCCATAACTAGAAGAAAATTAGTTGGGGGAAAAAAAATCTCCCTGGTAAAAGCAAACATAGAGTAAAGGTAGTGGATCAACCACTTATAAAGCTAGTATGAGGTTTAAAAGACAAGAGTAATACAATCAATTATATCTATAAGTTGTTAAGGAATATGCAAAATAAAAAGATGTCAAACTTTATGTCAAAACATAAAACCCTGGACGGGGGAGTATAAATGTAGTGCTCTTAGAATGTGCTCAAATTTAAGGGACTATTGACTTAAAATAGACCGCTATATACATAGGGTGTTATATATGAACATCACTGGTAACTTCAAACTGAAAACCTACATAAAATACACAAAAATATGAAAAGAAAGAAATCCAAACATAACACTAAAAAAAAGGCATCAATCACAAGAGAAGAGAGGAAGAGAAGAACTATGAAAACAACCAGGAAATAATTAAGAAAATGGCAATAAGTATATACCTATCAATAATTACTTTAAAATACAAAATGAGGGGCGCCTGGGTGGCTCAGTCAGTTAAGCATCTGCCTTCGGCTCAGGTCATGATCCCATAGTCCTGGGATCGAGCCCTGCTTTGGGCTCCCTGCTCAGTGGGGAGCCTGCTTCTCCCTCTCCTCCTCATTCACACACACACTCTCTCTCTCCCTCTATCTTTTGCCAATAATAAAATCTTTAAAATAAAAAAATAATATGCAAGTTGACTAAATGCTCTAATCGAAAAAAGAAAGGGTGACTGAACATGTAAAACAAGAACCAAAACTGTCACATTTGCAGACATACTAAATACAAAAAAACCATAAGATTCCATAACAAATCTATTAGAATAAATTCAGTAAAGTTTCAGAGTACAAAATTAACATACAGAATTTGTTTCTGTACACTGATAACCAACTATCAGAAAGAGAAATTACGAAAATAATCCCATTTATAATTGCACCAAAACAACATAATACCTAGGAATACATTTAACCAAGGGGATGAAAGACTTGAGCTCTGAAAACTTTAACATGATGAAAAAAATTAAAGATGACACAAATAAATGAAATATATACCACGCTCATAAATTAAAAGAATATCCTTGAAATATCCGTATTACCCAAAGCAATCTGAAGAGTCAATGCAGTCCTTATGAAAAATACCAATAGCATTTTCACAGAACTAGAACAAATAATCCTAAAATTTGTATAGAACAACAAAAAGTCCTGAATAGCCAAACCAATATTGAGAAAGAACAACAAAGCTGGAGGTATCATGCTTCTAGATTTCAAACCATACTACAAAGTTATAGTAATCAAAACTAGAACTGAACACCAAAAAACAATCAACCTAATTAAAAAATGGGGAGAAGATATGACTAAACGTTTTTTCAAAGAAGACACAAAGATGGACAACATACACCTAAAAAGATGCTCAATATCATTCATCAAGGAAATGCAAATCAAAACCACAATGAGGTATCCACTTCACACCTGTCAGAATGGCTAAAATCAAAAACCGAAGAATCAATAAGTGTTGGTGAGGATGTGGAGAAAAAGGAAGCCTAGTGTACTATTGGTGGGAACGCAAATTGCTGCAGTCACTGTGGAAAACAGTATGGTGGTTCCTCAAAAAATCAAAAATATGATCCACTAATTCCACTAACGGTATTTACCCAAGGAATACAAAAACACTAATTTGAAAAGATATATGCACCCCTATGTTTATTGTAGCATTGCTTATGATAGCCAAATTTTGGAAGCAGCCCAAGGGTCCATCAATAGATGAGTTGATAAAGATATACACACATACACACAGTGGAATATATTCAGCCCTAAAAAAAGAATGAAATCTTGCCATTTGCAATGATGTGGAAGGAGCTAGAGAGTATAATGCTAAGTGGAACAAATCAGTCAGAGAAAGGCGAGTACCATATGATTTCACTCATATCTGGAATTTAAGAACCAAAACCAATGAAGGAAATAGAGTTTTAACCAGAATGTTCTCCTTAGCCAAACTCAACTAAGGATCTGTGTAAAATAAAGATATTTCAGGAATGCAAATTATAAAATAAAACCTTCCATAAGCTCTTTCTTGGTTATTTGCTGTAAGATGTGCTGAGTAAGAAAAAAAGAAAAGTAACCAAGAAACAGGGAGACGTGGTTTACTGGAGGCAATCCGGGAAGAAGGTGAAGCATTGGCAGTGTGGATTTTGAATCACCCTGAATTACCCCTAAAGAAAGATTAAACAGGATAAATTAAGCAAAACTAATGGAAAACACCTATAACATAAGTCAGTGACAATGTATCCCCTTACATCATCAAGTATGACTGTGGGGAGAAAAAAAAAACCACCGGAACAAGACCCAAATTTTATCAGCAATGTGGGATGATGCATATGGAGCAGGGCAGGGGAGACAAAGGACTTCTGATGGTCTTCTAGCTATAAGACCTAAACACGTATAAATTTTCTATTGGATTCCTGGTCTCAAATTAGTTAACAATGTCCTCTCCCTGCTCCTCTCCCCTAGAGTCTAATATAAAGGAATATTCTTTTATTCCAAGGAACACACTAAAGGCAATTATTAGGCTCACCCTACTTTTTATAAATTCACCTAGTACTCCTCCCCATTGTTCACAAGTTATGTATCTGCATTGTTAGAGCATATTGCCTTTACGTATGGTACTACCTCCCATAACTCAAGGGCATTTGTATAATTTACTAGGTCAGCAAAGTTTTGAGAGTTAAGGGACTTTACTGGCAAATTGGCATATGTGATCGCCCTATTTATAGCCATTAAGTCTTGCTACTCTAAGTACATGTCTATTTCGTGCTTTGCACCTGTCCTTACACCGGTATTTCTAGTCATTCTCATCTTCTAAAACCCATTGTCTAGCAAATTCTGCAGGAAGAGCTCATGAGGGCGATACACCTGTGTCTCTGTGCCTTCGTGGACATTCTATCCAGCCTTTACACTTGAAGTGCAGGTAGAATGAAGATAAAATGTGTTTCATATTTTCTTTCATTAGTAAAATTCGTATAGCAGCTTCATGGAGATAATGCACCTACAGTACAATTCACCAAAGTATATAGTTCAGTGCTTTTGAGTATATTCACAAGGTTGTTCAACCGTCATTTTCGTCACTACAAAAGAAGCCCTGTCGCCATTATCCATCACTGCCTCTTTCCCCTCAACGTTTGCAGCCCTAGGCAACCACTCTTTTCTGTCTCTATAGACTTACCTGTGATGGGCATGTCACAGAAATGGAATTATGTACTATACGGTCTTCGGAGGCTGGTTTCTTTTACTTAGCACACTGTTTCCAAGATTTAGCAATGTTACCGCGTGTACCAGCACTTCATTCCTTTCTATGGCTGAGTAATATCCCATTGTGTATGTAGAATAAAATAAGTAAAATTAACATTTGAATGGAAATAAGAACCGAAAAATGTGTAAGACATGGTTCGAATGAATTTTTTCTCTATCAGCATTGGCCTTGATATGGTTATCATATTAAGTAGAGGGCGTATATTTAACATTTTATATATATTTAATAAATATATAACACAATAAAATGCATTTACTATTTTAATAAGAAGTATCTTACTCTTTATTTAATACGAAGTACTTATATGCTTATTTTAAAATAAATTCAACATTTAATTGAATTAAAATGTTGGGTACTTTATGAAACCAACCACAAATGTAGTTAGAAATATGGTTGAGTCATAAGCCTTGTTCAAGGTCCAGGCATAGGCACAAGTGATAAGGATAGAAATGTGGCTCGTGGAATTTTTTTCTGTCTACAGGGGAAATACTTTCAATAAAATCATATTTTAGTATACCAATCACTGTAACGCGTTAATTATTACAGTTTTTCCAGAGCAAAGGAACTTCACATTCAGTGAACAAAGCACTGAGGGCCTAAGTTTCTAAGTGAGAAATGGTTACAACTTTGGAGGTCAGGTGCATATGTGAGAAATAGTGAACCTATCCATTCTAATACCTGAGGCATAAATTATTCACTAATAACTATCCCTTTGACTGGTATTTAGAGGCTTCTTAACATTTAAATTTAAAAATTACTGGCGTATTATCATTTTTTTCACTTTGGCTATATGAACACTAAAATTCACTCAAGTCAGGTATAGTAAGTTTGGCAAGTATGTGAAGAACATTACACCATGATTATTACTTGATATAGAGGTGCTCTGCAGAGTGGAACTGTTTTCAACACACTCAAGATACTTGACTTCGTGGAGTTTTTAGGCTAAGGATGGGTTTGTAAGCCTGGCTTCTCGGGGAAGCCTCACTACATCTAGGGAGCTTTTAAAATGACTTGATACCATATGATAATTGACTCTCTCTGCTTGGCTTATTTCACTCAGCATAATCTCCTCCAGTCCCGTCCATGTTGATACAAAAGTTGGGTATTCATCCTTTCCGATGGAGGCATAATATTCCATTGAATATATGGACCATATCTTCCTTATCCATTCATCTGTTGAAGGCATCTTGGCTCTTTCCACAGTTTGGCAATTGTGGCCATTGCTGCTATGAACACTGGGGTACATGTGGCCCTTTTTTGTACTGCATCTGCATCTTTGGGGTAAACACCCAGTAGTGCAATCGCAGGGTCATAGGGTAGCTCTACTTTTAATTTCTTCAGGAATCTCCACACTATTTTCCAAAGCGGCTGCATCAATTTGCATTCCCACCAACAGTGTAAGAGAGTTCCCCTTTCTCCACATCCTCTCCAACTCTTGTTGTTTACTGTCTTGTTGATTTTGGCCATTCTAACTGGTGGAAGGTGGTATCTCAGTGTGGTTTTGATTTGAATCACCCTGATGGCTAAGACTGTGGACTCTGAGAAACAAACTGAGGGTTTTGGAGGGGCGCGGGATGGGGGGTTGGATGAGCCTGGTGGTGGGTATTGAGGAGGGCACATACTGCATGGAGCACTGGGTGTGGTGCATGAACAATGAATCTTGGAACACTGAAAAAATAAAATTAAATTAAAAATAAAAAACATAATAAATAAAATGACTTGATACATGAGCTTCACCTTCAGAGATTCTGGTTTCATTGGCCAGAGGTAGGGCCTGAACGTCAGTTTTGCAAAAGCAGGCCAACTCGTTCGAATTTGCAGCCAAGGGTTGAGAGCCACTGTTCTAGAAGGATGGACAGGCTGATCAACATAGTTTAGAGCTATGAGTAGCAGATCTGACCCTTGGACACCATCTCCAGGCATTTCAACGGCAGTGAAAGAAACCAGCATGGGATGGATGGAAAGGTGGGATTGAAGGGAATTATCGCTTAGGGCTCTTTATCCTCTCCATAAAGTTAAAGGTAAAATCGTCCACTGAGAGTGAGGAAAAGAAGGAAACTTAAGAAAAAGAACAAGGGTCTAGGCTGGTCTACCCCAGAGGCTGGGAGGGAAGACGACACATACACAGCAAGAACTGACAACCCATGGATTCCTTGAATATATAGCAACCTGATCTGTAGCTAGGTTGGATTTTCTGCCCCAGATGGAAAGAAGAATACATGTCTTACCCTACCAAAAAATGTGAATTATTCTCATTTTTATTTTAGTCCCTGAGCCCATGATGTGGTGTTGGTGGTATGATCTGCACGGACTCAATTAGCAGCATTTAAAGGCCTGGAATCCTGTGCCATCTCCAACCTAATGAATTCCCATTGTAGATTCTTGTTCTGACACACACACTGCCTACACACCAGCCTCTTCTGGGCTTCACGCATACATAAATCACTTGTGACTCAGAGGGGGCTTTCCGTTGAATGACTAAATTTGCTACCACTTTGATTCTTTGTGAAAAGACATCTTCACTCCTTTCTAGCAGACAAATGGCGAGACTGGGTGACTTTATTTATTTTTTATTTGTTTTTTTATTTTTTTATTATGTTATGTTAGTCACCATAAAATAGATCATTAGTTTTTAATGCAGTGTTTCAAGATTTATTGTTTATGTTCAACACCCAGTGCTCCATGCAATACGTGCCCTCCTTAATACCCACCACCAGGCTCACCCATCCACCTCCCTCTAAAACCCTCAGTTTGTTTCTCGGAGTCCACGGTCTCTCATGGTTCATCTCCCCCTCGGATTTCCCCCAATTCACTTTTCCTTTCCTTCTCCTAATGTCCTCCATGTTATTCCTTATGTGCCACACGTAAGTGAAATACCCAATATAGACATATATTGGGGGGGCTAACCCATCCCCCCAACCCCCTCCCCTCTGAAACCCTCAGTTTGTTTCCTGGAGTCCATAGTGTCTTACGGTTCGCCTGGGTAACTTTAGAGTACTAGGTATCGCTGGAGAGATGAATACCATTTAAGAAAAGAGTCTGTTTTCTTTCCTAAAACTGCCCTCCAGAGGTAAACACGAACGGACTTAATGTTCCTGAAAGTCACTCTGAGACAGTATGTTAGGAATGTTCCCGTTTATCCTTCTTTCAAGAAAAAACTCCTACAATGAATTAAGAAATGGGAAGGGAGCAGACATGAATGTCCCCAGACAAGAGGTATAAGAAAGACACTGAAGATGCTAAAAATCAAGCCACCTACATTTGCTGAAAATTTACCAGTCTTTCTGTAAAGATCAAGCAATCTGATAGGTATGGATACAGAAAGCTAGCCAACAAAGCACAGCCATTGAAAACACATGCACAGTGACTAGAATCATGGAGTTCACCTCGGCAATGCACGATTTTCAATTCCTCCTTTTGGGGCTGACTCATATGAAAGGTAAGACCTTGTCCAAGGCAGTTATTTCGTTCACTGATGAAAAAGGCACCAGGGACCCATATTACCTATGGTGGCGAGAAGGTGAACGCGAGGCTCTCTATATGTTCAGAGAGCAGTTACTGTGGGAGGTCTCCTCGAAGACTGGGTCATCGTGCGATATACCAAGCAGGAGCTTGTCACAGGGAGCTAGGCACAAAGACTGTTTCCTTAGCTTCCACCAGGACGAGCTTCTAAGACAGAATCCACCCCAGAGGCCCACTAAATACATATTCAGTGCAGGAAAGCATCTACAAAAATAGAGAGGGTATGGTGCACAGGCACTAAGATGGATCTGGCTGGAAATAGCAGAGGAAATTCTAAGTGAGAAATATGCAAAAAAAGGCTCAAAATCCAAAAGAGCAACTACGGTCTTGGCTGGAGTGGAAAGACCTGATTGAGAAGGAATAGAAAGTAAGAGAAAAAACAGATGGGGGATAGACCGTGTTAATCCTTGAGTCTGAGGCTGAGACCTTTTTACTCTACTCCGTGAGCAAAAGAGAAGAGGGAGGGTGTTACCAACAGCTGAAAATCATAGTGACAGGAGTATTTGAGGAGGGCTGCTGTGTATTTAAGTCTCCTGACTGGACTGCAGTCAGGAGAGGGAGGCCAGGGGACCAGTCAAGGAGCCGCTACCCCAGGGCTGCTGAGTTGTATTGAGGGCTGGGACAGGCTGAGGAGGGTTATGGTGGGGTCAGAAAGCAGGAGCTATCTGAGAGAAATCCAAAGAGAAGAATGACCTGGATCTGCTGCTGAAGAGATGTGGGTGGAAGGGAAGTAGAGGACGGGAGAAAGAAAGGGAAGTTGGAGAATCCAAGCTTGGGGAAGGAAGAAAGATGGCGTCACTGAGAGAAATAATGGGTTTTGGAGGTAGGACTGCAGGAAGAAGGCAAATTGGGTTTTAGACACATTGAATTTTGGTGTATCATCACGTCAAAAATGGAAATAAGCACAGAGGGGCTGGAGATTAGGAGCTAATCTTGGAAGAAAGGGGGAAGTCTTGAGAGGTCCAGATGTGGAAGTTCACGCACTGGGGGCTGATCGTCCAAGTTAGATAAACAGGTGTCTTGGTGAGGCAAGTAGGCAAACAGATTAAGAATATTCCTCTTTCAGATGGAAATGTCTACTTCGTGCAAATAAAAACAAAACAAACAACACAATCAAAGAAGCCAAATAAAAACCCAACTAACTAGCATTTATGAGAATGACACCAATTTTTATAAACTTTGACCTTCAAGTCTTTCCTTTAATTGAACTGTAAGGAACAGTTACAGTGAGCAATCACTAGTCAGTACTATTTAGTACATTAACGATCTTACTTTTTGAAAAATAACAGGACATATCTGTCCTTTTCACTTTGTCCCCTATCCAATAATCTGTAGGAGGCGGATGCCTTTGAAAAGGAATGACTTAGCTAATTTTTTAAAACCCCGTAAGTATTATCGCTTACAGTTTTTAATATACTGTTGAGAGCAGGGAGAATGTGGACATTTTAAATTAGGTGTAAAATACTGAAAAGGAAGTATTGTTCGTAAAATAGAAGCTATCCTTAAGTGAGATACATTTAAGTCTCCATTTCATTGGGATTTAAGTAAGTTCCTGTTGGTCCATTTTGGGGGGTGTCTTTCCAAAACGAGAAATCTTCTGAAAGGTCTTGATTCTGGTGGTATGTTCTGATTAATATTCCATTTACATTTGTGATGCTTCTATTGTGTTGCTCTCCTATACCACCCATAGTGACCAAGGCTCATTCCTTTTAATTCACACTTCTGTTTCTTTTTTTATAGGTTATTTAATACTGCATAATAAGGCAATTAGGCCACAACCCACTGCACACTTAGCAGTGCGGGAATGATCCAAAGAACACAAAATGAAGTTAATATCACATAAAAATGGCTGTGCAGCATATAAAGAAATCATATTACTGGTAAATACTTTAGTGTCATTAGAATCCACTGTAAAGCCTTTCAGCAAACTTAATATCTTTAGTGTCTTCCACACGGGGTGATTTTAACCAGACTATTTTCAAATGCGCTTTAAAACATATTTTTGTTTTAAAAAAACAGAACCTCAAGTTTAAGTCCATCTCCTATTAGCTTTCTGTGCCGCCCAACAACCAAAAGTGAGTCCATTTTATCTCTACACGAGGATGGACAGTGTTTTACCAAAATCACAGAAGCGGTCTATTGAATGAGACGAAAAAAGATGAAAAATCCTCTCAAGGCTTTGGGCTCCATTTATGTTTGCTCCTTCCTGATATTCTTCCACAGGCTGAGTAGACATGGTGTCCTCCTTAGTTCACATCATCAAAGAATTCCGCAAACTGTTTTCAACAATGGCTTCAAGCAATCTCTTCTCCGGAGCTTTGGAAATTATATTAAGAAGGACAGAACAGGCTATGCCGAGGTAACAAATTGACCCACAATATCAGTGGATTAACACCACAGAGTTTCCCAACTTTCTCACTCTATGCGTCTAAAACTGGCAAGCCCAGAGCTCTGCTCCGAAAAGTCACCCAGAATTTTGTGGGCTCCGTTGTAACATGACCCTGTCATTTCAGAAAAATAAATAAAATGGCTGAAGGGTTTGCTGTGGCAAGGAAGGCGAGCCATGAAGAACTTTTACACCAGCTTTTACTCCTACTTGTTTGGCAGGTGAGTCTAAGAAACCAGGAAGGAGAAAGAAGTGTTGAACACTAAGAACTGTCTCTATATCCTGGGACATTACCTCTCCTACAAGGCAGCTCCATGAGCTCAAAGGACCACGAGACCTGGAAGCAAGAGGACCTGTCTGATTTTGGACCAGTCACTTGCTTTTCTAGGTCTTACCCTGCAAACTGAGGAACTTAGATGAGATTGTGGGAGGAGGAACATTAAGATGTAAGAATTCTATCCTGTCACACAATGCTCATAGCTTTAGACACTGGGTTTCAATACACTAAGACTCAACTTATAATAATCATAAAAGGTGTGAGGCTAAAGCAGAAATTAGATATTAAATCCAAAGGAGCCAAAAAACTTGAAACTTTCTTCTCTTCCTCCCTCATCCACTGCTTGGAAATATCTTCCACCCAGTGAAATAGCCTTGAATAATAGCAGGGCAAATGTATAATGGCTTTCCTTTCCATTAAGTTGAAACTACTTTGTTAAACCTTTGTTAAACAAGGATGCTTCCAGAGTTTGGACCCAATTAGGGTCCTCAGAAAATGCAATAGAAAAGACGAATGTCTCCTCCTTATTTGAGGTACAATATCTGATACTTATTATTTCTTAATGTACAAAAAATAATATGATGTCTAATCAAACCAGGATGCTTCAGTGTTTTTGGTGGAAACTGCATATCATAAAATACTGGGAACTCACAATGACAAGATGATTTTTTAGAACTCTCAGAATAAAAAAGAGAGGGGGTTCCTGGATGGTATCTCTCTTGGTAGGTTCCCCACTTCTCACCACCATGCCTGTTACCATAACGTGAGTATGGATAAAGTGCTGTATTAGGAAAAGATCAGACCTAAGAGGAAAGATCTAGAAAATTGGCTTAATTTGGGGCTTTATACAATATCTGAGAATACCTCTCTCTGAGGCTTGATTAGCCTCGTCTTTGCTTGACTCTCACAACATGGGGAAAGCCCTGTGTCGAGTGAAATTAATTCTGTCACGCAAATTATTTCTGCCTTATTTTTGACCACAGCGGCCGTGGCTACTAGAGGAAAATATAATTAGTACACTATCACAATTATAAAACTGTACACTATGTCTGGATTGAGAGTGATACCAGTATTAAATCCAGGTAACAATCAGAGGCTGTTATCAGGTTTGGCCTGAAATTTAATGCCATGTAACAAGACACTGCCCAAGCAAACGAAAGGATGTGATGATTTGCCTGAGTAAGGTTCCAAGATACTGTCCCCGAAGTGCTGTCTGCAGAAGCTCACAGACAGTAGTATATCACTGTTATACGGAACCAGAGCAGACTCAGTGTAATGTTATCTACAATTTTTATCAGGCTCAGACTCCATATAAATCTCAATGAAGCCATCTGCATTCATAGAATAGCTAAGAAATGGCAGACAGTGATCCCATAGAGAAGAAACTATTTATTGAATATACCTCTACAATTCCATTTTGTGTTATTAACACTGAAATGATCTTCTTATAAAAATAAATCATCAAACCAAAAGTGAGAGAGGAAATAGAAGGAAGCAAAAAAAACATCATGGTACTTCAGAATCTTAAAAAAGGAAGGAACAGGACTTCGCAAATGAAAGAGTGAGGAGCTAGGCAGACTCTCTCCCGAGAAAAACAACTTAGCTGGTGTGAATTATAAAAAACAACCATCAATCATTCATATTCTCTGGAAATTGTCCTAAATGCATATACACACAATGGAGAGCCATTCACTCAAAATAATCGACTATATCTCAGTAAAAAGAGAATCTGTGGCATTTGAGCCATGACTCAGTCCCTTATACCCATTCCCCAGCTCCCAGGAAGCTCAACCCCAGGCATGTGTAGCCAAGAAGACAGAAGCTCCCTTCTCCCCACTCTCCCAGTGTGAAGCCATGGATTCACCAAGGGGGACTAGGCTTCTGGCACTTCTCACCTCCCCCACTCACAAGCCCCATGTTGCAGAAGCTCTGCTCCAGACAGATGAGGACAACAGCACTGGATCTGTATTCCCCCACCCAGCTGCCACTTGGAGGGTGGAAGCTCTACCCCAGGCACTGCAGGCAGAAAGTACTGGGGCTCTGATTCCCCTGTCCCACTCACTCATAGGCCGGAAGTCCCACACTGAGAAGGGTAAGGTGAAAAGAAGCAAAAGGAAAAGCAGGCAATTCAGCGATGACACTTGGAAACTTTCTTACCCTACTTCCAACAATGCGTAGAACAACCTGGCAGATGATCAACAAGGGAAAATAAGACTTGATTAATTCTATACACCAACTAGGACTAACGGCTCTCTAGAACAGTGCACTGCAAATAGAATACATGTTCTTCTCATGCACACACAGAACATTCTCCAGAGCAGACAATACGCTGAGCCATAAAACAAATCTCAATAAACTAAAAATAATTGAAATAATGGAATGTATGTTTTTTGAGGGATGCTTGGGTGGCTCAACCGTTTAAGCATCTGCCTTCAGCTCAGGTCACGATCCCAGGGTTCTGGGATCGAGTCCTGCATCAGGCTCCTTGCTCAGCAGGGAGTCTGCTTCTCCCTCTTCCTACTGCTCCCCCTGCTGTGCACTCACACTCTCTCTGTCTCTCTCTCATTTTCTGAGAGAAAGAGAGAAAGAAAGAAAAGAAAGAAGGAAGGGAGGGAGGGAGGGAGGAAGGGAGAAAGTAGGGAAGGAAGAAAGAGAGAAAACCAAGAACTGAAGGAAACATCTGAAACTTAGATATGCTAATAACGAATTGGCCAAAGAAGAAATCACAAGGGATATTAGAAAATATGTTGAGATGAATGAAAATGAAAAAAAAAAAAAAAACTTGCAGGCTACAACCAAATCATTGTTCAGGGTGAAACTTACAATGGTAAATGTCAATGTTAACCAAGAAGAAGGATTTCAATGAGTAACATCATGTTCCATCTTAAGAAACTACAAAAATAAGAGCAAACCAAATGCAAAAGAATGAAATTGGGCTTGTTCCTCGCACCATACACAAAATTTAACTAAAATATGATTACAGAGCTAAAATTGTAAAACTCTTAGAAGAAAACAAGGAGTCATCTTGGGCTAGGTAATGGTTTCTTAGATATACCACCAAATAGCCAAGTGACAAAAGGAAAAAAATAGGTAAATTAGACTACATTAAAATTTAAAACTTTCACACTGCACGTAATAAAATGAAGTGAAATTACAACCCATCGAATAGGAGAAAACATTTGCACAGAGTATCTCTGATGAAGAATTTGCATTCAGAATATATAAAGAATAATTATAGCTCAATAATAAAAAGACAAACCAATTTAAAAATGGGCAAAGGATCTGAACAGACATTTCTCCAAACAACCAATAAATACATGAAAATATGTTCAACATCATTCACCATCAGGGAAATGTAAATCAAAGCTACAACAAGGTATTACTTCACTTCATGAGGATGGCTATAAGAAAAAAGAAGAGACCACATTAAGGGTTGGGGAAAATGTAGAGAAACTGAAATCCTCATATGCTGGGAGGAATGTAAAAATGATGTAGTCATTTTGGTGAACAGCTTAGCAGTTCCTCAAATGGCTAAACACAGAGATAGTGTAAGACCCAGCCATTCCAATCCCAAGAATCAGCCCAAGGGAAATGAAAACCTATGTTCACCCAAAAACTTGTATATGAATATTCATAGCAGTATCATTCATACAAACCAAAAAGTGACTGACGAATGGATACATAAAATATGCTATATTCATATAATGGAATATTATTCAGCCATAAAAGGAATGAAGTAGTGATACATGCTACAACGTAGATGAAGCCTGAAAATGTACTAAGTGAAAGAAGTCAGTTACAAAAGACTACGTATTGTATGATTCCATTTTTATGAACTCTCCAGAAGAGACAAATCTAAAGAGACCAAGACAAATTTAGTGGTTGCCTAGAGCAGAGGAAGTTGGAGAAGGGGAAGGATGAGAAGTAACTACTAATGGATATGGGTTTCCTTTAGGGAGGAAGAAAATATTCTAAAATTATATTATGATGATGAAGGCACAATCATAAGAACATTCTAAAAAACAATGACTTTTATATTTTAAGTGGGTGAATTATACAGCTTGTGAATTATATCTCAATACAGTTTCTTATATTTTGAAAAGAAAGAAAAGTGTAGAATACCTTTTTTTCAGTATAGTCAACACACAACGTTACATTAGTTCAGGTGTACAACACAGTGATTCAACAAATCTGTATGTTATACTCTGTTCACCAAAAGTGTAGCTGCCATATGTCACCATAAAACATTATCACAATACCACTGACCATATTATCTATATTGTACCCTCAATTCCCATGACTTATTCATTCCATAACTGGAAGCCTATATCTCCCACTCCCCTTCACACATTTTGTCTGGACAAAGAAGATGCAGCAGATATATACAATGGAATACTACTTGACCATAAAAAAGGATAAGGTCTTGCCATTGTGACAACACGGATGGACCTAGAGGGTATTATGCTAAGTGGAATAGTGAGACAGAGAAAGACCAACACCATAAGATTTCACTTATATGTGGAATCTAAAAAACAAATAAACAAACAAAAAAAAGCAGAATCAAGCCCATAAATACAGAAAGCATGGGACATATTTTTATTTGCTAAATGTGTGTCCTCCTTTGCATTTATGTTTGCTAACTGTGGCAACTCTAATCCAGTGGACAAAGCTAGTTAAGGAAATATTCAGACAATCAGTTGGCATTTGTAAAGGCTGGGCAGTGAGGGGAAAATATACAGACACCTACATAAATAAATTCAGAAGGAAAAGCTGGCACCGTCCATTAAAGCATGTCATAAAAGTACACGTCTTTGTTAAGCATACAGAAGTATTATGATTTGTTTGGCTGCTAAACTCTCCAGGAGCTTTGCTAATAAGGTGGAAATGTACTGGTCAGGCTAACCTAAGGACTCAGGTCATTGTAAATCAACAGCCTACATTCTGGCTTATGTACATTAGCCTCTGTGAGCTTGGTTCAATGTGTCTCCATACCTTAGAGCCCGATCCACTCTCACCACATTATTAAACCAATCTGGTTAGTGTTTCACAATTAGTTTTTCATGGTCAGGAACACTCAAGGCCATCTTCTAGGCTATGGTGAAGGGCCCAGGGAAAGCCTTTGGTGTCCTGTCCCATCAGCCAGCCATATGCCTCAGGGCTCACTGCCTACCTCCTTCAAACAAAAATGCACAGAGTTCCTAAGTGAAAAGACATCCCCCAAATTATTTTAGAGGCTTAAGTTTCCCACTTATTGTAGGCAAACACTCCAAGCCATAAATAAACTATACGGATGCTTTGGATGGAAAAGCAAACGTCTCAAATAACAGATCACTGCTGACAAGGAGGTAGAGTATCTCAAACGGTTGTTTCTAAACTTGTCTAGCTCCTGCTTTTCACCCAACTTCCAAAGACTTACAGAAGCTTTATGCCTTGTACACTCCGAAAAATACAGTTGAAATTTAAAAGTAACTCAATTCATGTAATAATATCAACAACCAGCATTGAGCATTTGTAGAGTGGCAGATAATCTGCTCAGCTCCCTTCATCTATGCCTTGACCTGTTCTTAATGGAAGAATCAAGGACAGTCCCCATGGGTGTGTTTGGGGCACTTCAGCTCCAGTCTGTAATATCCATAAGGACTGTGTTGCTAGCTTCATGATTTCATCCTAAAATGGTCTAGTTATCTACTTTGAGAGTCAATAACCTCGGGTTCCATGAGTATAGAAGGGGGCTACAAAGAGGAATAGCTCACTCCCTCTCTTAAACTATCATCCTTCTCTCATCAATATCTAATCAAAATCACTACATGCATATGAAAGAATCATGACCATCCCAGCCTGTCTCTATTGTACAATTTCTTCTCTTATTTTATTTCAATTCTCACTTAATAGTTCATAATTATACATGAGTAAAGATGGTTCTATTTTTAAAAATCTACATACTCATCACCCAGAATTAATAAATGTTAACATTTGACATTTACTCATTGAAAAAAATATATACTAAAGTTCTAGAAGCTCACAACACATTGTTTCAAGTTTTCTTATATTTCTACATTTTTAAAAGTCACGTGTTAATTCACAACATACAAAATAGTTTTTTGTGTCTCTAAAAGTAGACCGATGAGATTATACCGTATGTATGTTCTGCAACTTGCTCTTCATCGCTCAATATTTTGGGGGGCTGTATCTACACTGAGTCATAGAGATTAAGCTTCTTAAAATTAAAAAAATTCAATTATCTGGATATGCCATTACTTATTTATCTATTCATCAATTTGATTCCCGAGGGTTTAGTTGGATCGCCTTCAATCTTGAGTGGTTACAACAGAGCAAGCACGAAGAAACACAAGATTCTCTGTAACGTATCTTTGTAGAAGCAGGATGGCTAGTCATAAGGTATGTACGTCTTCAGTTTGTTTTGTGAGGACTAACTCGGTTAATATATTCAAGTGATTAGCAGTACATGGCAGGGAACAAGGTCCTCTGAAGTATAGTGACTACAGATGTTTTACACTTTGATGCAACTATCAATCTTGGTGGGGTTTTTTTTGTACCTTGTCTTAGAGAATTCCTTCCCCACTAGAATGTTATAAAGATATTCTTCTACATTTTTTGGTTCAGATTTTGAACTTCTGCTTTTCACTTTGAGATCTGTGATTCACCTGCAATTTATTTTGTGTGCTATGAGCTAAAATAGTAACTTATTAAAGATGAGCGATCATCACAATACTGTCTTCTCCCCAACTGATTGGCAATGGTGTCTTCATCATAGTCCAAGATTCCATGTACGTGTGGCTATTTCCAGGCTCTCTATTCCTATACCATTGGGATAAATATTCAGGTTCCTAACCTCAGTGAACCTTCGTTTCATTTATAAAATGGATATAAAATCATACCTATTTCATAGGTGACTGTGAAAACTAAGGAAATTAACATATGCAGAGTGCTTAGAATAGTGCCTGGTAGATGGTGAGTAAAATATATGAGTTAGCTATTGTGATGATTAATTTTAAGTGTCAGTTTGACTGGACCATGGGGTGCCCAGATAATTGGTCAAACGTTCTTCTGGATGAGTCTGTAAGGGTGTTGTTGGCCAAGATGAACATTTGAATCTACAGATTACATAAAGCAGATGCCCTTCCTCTTGCGCATGTCCTTGACCTAATCAACTGAAGACATGAGTAGAACCAAAAGGCTGAGTAAGAGGAACTTCTGCCTAACTGCTGAGCTGGGACATTGGTTTTCTGCACTCAGGCTAGAATTCATACCATCTGCTCTCCCAATTCTTAGGCCTTTGGATGCAGAATGGAACTACACCATTGACTCTCCTGGGTCTCCAGCTTGCGGATTGCAGATCTTGGCACTTCTCAGGCTCTATTGTTATGTGAACTAATTCATTATAATCAATCTCGATCAATCAAAATCTCTCTCTTCTACCCTCCCCCTACTAGTTCCATTTCTCTGGAGAAGCTTAAGTTTATATTACTTCCTGATTTTTGATACTGCAAGTTTTCTTTATTTCTTCCAAGTTTTTCTTCACTTCCTCAGACCTTCACTCTTTCCCATGACTTTTGGTATCAGCCTTCCGAATTCCTCAAAAAGCCCCTAAGGATTTCAATCAGAAATGCACTCAGGTCAGAGATTCAGGAGAACTGAGATTTCACAAAACTGAATCTGACCGCCAGACTAGCTTCTATCCCCTCCTTTCTTTGAGTCTTCTTTTATTTTTCCAATTAAATATTCCAATTTTCCACATGATGAACTGAATATAGGTTTCTAAAAGATGTATTCCCAGTTACCAGTTTTTCACCATCACAGATGAAATTTTATTTTCCAAATTCATTTTTAATTTGTTACTGGGTAGGATTCTGTCAAGTCTTATGTATGGATCTTGCGTTCAACAAGCTTGCTGAATTTTTTATTACTGTTAATAATTTATTTGAGCGGGACTCTGCATGTTCTGTGTACACGCTGTTTAGACTGCAGTCTATGCCTGACCCATCTCTCTTTTTTTCCCTATCCTTATACATTTTTACTATTCTTATCTTTTTTCATCAAGACTTCCAATAAAAATGTAATAGTGGCCCACTGTCAATGTTCTAGCCTTCTGAGATACACACAAAAAAATGTGTATGATATAAAGGTAATGTTTACCTTCACTGCCCTTAGAAACATGCTCTAAGAAATAGGTCTGCAGCCATTCGTCAAGTTAATTGCTCTGATATGAAAGAATCAAGAGGGCAAAGTGGTTATAGCCTGGACTGGGTCCCTAAGTTAGGCCCCAACATACCGGGAAGACTGACGCCCTATCACCGTAGGTCTTTACATTTCAACTGGTATGAATGCCAGACCTTGAACACATACGTCTCTGCATCTTAAAAGCCAGAAACATCAAGCATTTCTCCCGCCCCTGGAAAGACATATTTGCACTTCAAAGGTCAGATTGAGAAGCGGGGATCCTTTCTAACCACTCTCGAATGAGTAAAAATATATTTCCTTCCTTGCCTGAGGGGAGGAGGGTGGCTATCTCTCTCCTGTATATATAAGGAATAAATCCATTGTTCTCCATCCTTCACCTATGGAGTGTCAAGTCTACTTGCGTAAGAGGTTCTTCTGTGTGGCTTTACTCTGTTACCCCTAGGGGTGGAAGGGGAAGCAGAGGTGATGTGCTTATTATTTACTATGAGGTAATGAATAATAAATATCTCATCAAGGACACCTCATAGGCCATTCAGGATACACTAAATAAACGTGGATATTAAAAATTTACAAAGTTAATAGATTTTTCTAATGTTAAGTCACTTCCGCTTCCTGAGACAAACCTTATTTGATGATAATATATGTTTAATTTTAAACATTTTTTTATAATTTATTTAAGTGATCTCTATACCCAGTATGGGACTCAAACTCACAACCCTGAAGTCAAGAGTTGCATGCTCTTCCAACTGAGTCAGCCAGGCGCCTCAATTATAAACATTTTCAGTTTGGATGAAGCAACATTTTATTTAGACCTTCTGCATCAGTGTTCTTGTAGAGACTGTCTTGTGATTTTATGTCCTTATTTTATCAAATTTGGTATTAGGGTCATAGTGGCTTTATAAATGGTTGGGTGGCTTCAGCTTCTTCCTTTCTGACACTTTGCACAGAATAAAAATCACCTCTCCCTTGAAGGATTGTTTTAATATATTCTGTAATACCACACGTGCCTGGTGTCTTGATGGAGGCGGGGGTGGGGGGTGGGGGGTGGGGAGAGGAAAGGGCAACTACCGATTCTAAATCTTTAGTGCTTAGTCTTACTTTTTATCATGTATAGTTTCCCAAGAAATTGTCCATTTCATTTATGCTTTCAAAATTACTGCCATAAACTTTTATAGTAGGTTCTAAGACCAATGTAACTATACTTGTGACCATCTAACTTTGGCACAAAGACACCTCCCTGGCCTTGCATTAAATTTGGTATCTGGGAACTTTCCTTTCTGGCTTTTGAACTCAGACTAATTAATTGAGTCATTGATTGACTGACCGACTTACTTATTTACTCACTTACTGTTATATTTTACCCAGCCTCTGATGTGTTTGGAACATGACTGATGCTGCTGGTTTCTGCTCACCATTCATATTGACCAGAGAAGTACACTTCATTTCTCTCTCGGTGACTCTGCTTTTAACCCCCTTTTCTCAGCTTTTTATTCCAATTTCTGATGAGTTAGTATTTTTGAAAGTATATTTTCAGGGCACCTGGGTGGTGCAGTCAGTTAAGCATATGACGCTTGGTTTCGGCCCAGGTCATGATCTCAGGGTTGTGGGATCTAGCCCCGCCTCAGGCTCCCCACTCATCGCAGAGTCTGCTTGGGATTCTCTCTCTACCTCTCCTACCACCCCTCCCCTCTATTACATGTGGGTGTGTGCTATAAATAAATAAATAAAATCCTTTTTTTAAAAAAGTATATTTTCTACTATCAAGTGCTACCAAGTACAATCTAGAGGTTTTACATCTGAATTTTCTGGGGTTACTCTACTATAGCCAAATTACTAAGACTATCTAATGATACAAAATTCCTAGACTCAAAAAAAAAAAAAAAAGTTAATCAACATGTACTTATTTAGTATAACTGGTCAGAGAACTAATCTGTAATTTGTCAGTAAGAGACAACAATTAAGACAATAGAAATCCCACAATTCCTCAGTCAATTAAAAGAGGAAGAAAACTGACATTACATTTGCTAGGAATTGAATAATTAATCAGCAACAGGAAAGGAACAGAAAAGGGAACGATATGAATCAGGTTGCATTCATTCTGTCCTAAAAACGTAGGCCTCAGCTACTGAGTTCACCTGAATCACATATAAATCAAAAATTTTCAACTGTCTCTGTAATGAAGTCACCATCCTATTTCGAGCTGTTCCCAACACAATGGTCTTCCACCAGGTCAAACCAAAAGTTTTAACCAAACCACCTGATAAGCACCTGGTAGCATAATCCTTTTGCTTTGGCTCCTTGTCATTAGTCAGATTCCTCGAATTCTGAGCAATCATCCAAATTTTGTTGGTGGAAGAAATTTAAGTCTCATCTCCCAACTGAATCAATCACTATCTTACTTTGCAAGATCGGTATGTGGTCTTTAATAATAGTCACATACAAGGATGAACAGAATCTCTGGTCTAGTAATCATGATTAACTTTTGTGGTTTTGGAAGAGTAAATTTAAGCCAAAAAGGATTAAATAACTTGCACTCAGACACATCCATATGGATGATGTCAGAGCCGGCCTTGAACTTGGCTCTACTTACTTCTGGTCCTCTGCTTTTCCCACTGTTTCATGTTCCTCTCTTTCCCTTTTCCCTTTTTAAACTGCAGCAATCTGAATCACCTAGAAAGTAGTATGAGATGCTCATGAGAATTCAGAGCCGTATTTATTTGCCGACAATCACCCATCTTTCTAAAAACTGAAATAAAGTCTTATATAGTACCACTTAAACATTGAAAATGGCTTGGCTAGACTCAAGGAGATTTACAGTTCCTTTTAATTAAAAATTTCTGTTGTAGACACTTCTCCAAAGAAGACATACAAATGGCTAACAGACACATGAGAGAATACTCAACGTCACTAGTTATCAGGGAAATACAAATCAAAACCACAATGAGATACCACCTTACACCAGTAAGAATGGCAAAAATTAACAAGACAGGAAACAACAAGTGTTGGCAAGGATGTGGAGAAAGGGGAACCCTCTTACACTGTTGGTGGAATGTAGACTGGTACAGCCACTCTGGAAAATAGTATGGAGGTTCCTCAAGACGTTAAAAATAGAGCTACCCTTCAACTCAGCAGTGGCACTACTACTAGGTATTTACCCCAAAGACACAGACATAGTAAAAAGAAGGGGCACGTTCATAGCAGCAATGTCCACAACAGCCAAACTGTGGAAGGAGCTGAGATGCCCTTCAACAGATGAATGGATAAAGAAGATGTGGTCCACATATACAATGAAATAGTACGCAGCCATCGGAAAGGATGAATATCCAACTTTTGTATCGACATAGATGGAACTGGAGGGGATTATGCTAAGTGAAATAAGTCAAGCAGAGAAAGACAATTATCATATGGTTTCACGTACATGTGGAACATATGGAATAGCACAGAGAATCATAGAGGAAGGGAGGGAAAACTGAAGGGAAGAAATCCAAGAGGGAGACAAACTATGAGAGACTCTGGACTCTGGGAACCAAACTGAGGTTACAGAAGGGAGGAGGGTGGGGGAATGGGGTAGCCTGGTGATACATATTAAGGAGGGCATGTGTGGTGATGAGCACTGGGTGTTATATGCAACTAATGAATCATTGAACACTACATCAAAAACTAGTGATGTACCATATGCCGGCTAATTGAACATAATAATAAAAAATTAATAAAATAAAAACATAAAAAAATAAAAATAAAAATTTCTGTTGTAAACAGAAGATTAAAATGAGTGCTGCTACATAATGCACAGACATGTTACCAAAAAAACTTACACACAATGAATATCATACCCATTACAAATTCAAATCCAAAATGAGTTATATTAGGGATAATCTGAAATCTCAGAAATTATGGTTAATCTGGTATGGACAAAAGGGGCAAGTAACGAACATTATTTAAGAATGTGTATGTTGTCCCAGGAGAGTGGAAAGAATTTGTGTCTTTTGGCTCGGTTAATCCTAAAACAAAAGGCAATACTGGAATTTCAGTCGCTAATTCTTATGACCTAATTTTTAAAATATCAGCATATATCATTAAATATAAGAAACCATACTTAACAAATGTCACGGCAGAGAGCCACACTATAATAAAGTATAATTCATATTGAGCATTACAAACTTTTCTCAAAAATTCTGAAAAAAATCGCATTTAGTTTGTTCAAGATTATAGAATTTGCAATCAAAACATCTTTCAGTTTCAAACATTTTTTCTTTCTATATATCTTCTTATAATATTTTGATCTAAGTTGCTTTATTTGCTGGCACTGCCAGCAATTTATCAACATTGTTACCATGATGGTAATATTTTGGGGTTTTACCCATTACAAAATTCCTTCTGAATTCCTCACCAACCAAAGCATTTCCAAAGGCTCCAGGGTAGTCCTGGCGATTCACAGCATTTATTCATCAGCAAGGCATTGTTTTTAAAACACAATGGTACTCTGAGTCCTCTGAGTAAAGATGCACTCTTGGCCTTTCACAATCCTTGGGAACAAACTGAAACATCCAAATAACTTAGAAAGCTGTAGATGTAAGGACAGGGAGGGGGAAGTGAGCAATATGATCCTGTGGAAGGAACACTAGACAGGAAGCTATTAGACCATGTCTGAGACCTAACTCTATCATTACCAGTATATCCTCTGGCATGTTAACTTAAACAGGCCTCATTCTAACGTTAGAAAAGAAGAAAAGCTTAAAATCAATGACCTACTTTTTCGCCTTCAGAATCTATAAGAAGAGCCAAGCAAACTCAAAATAGAAGGAAGAAAGTAGTACAGATCATGTAAAAAAAAAAAAAAAAAATCAATGACATGGAAAACAAGCAAACAACAGGAAAAGTGTAAAAACCTAATAGTTTGTTCTCTGAAAGATCAGCAAAACTTAAAAACACCTAACTAGTCTGGTCAACTGAACAAAGGGAGAGCACACAAATTACTAACAACAGGAACAAAGGTAGAGTTGTACCTCCAGATCCTCCTGAGATAACAATAAGAATATTATGAACAATTTTATTTATTTTTTTATGAACAATTTTATACAATGAATTCAACATTGAACATTGAGATGAAATGGACATATTCTTTAAAAAGACCAATTTACTAAAACTGACAAAAGATGAGCCTCAGAGAGGGCATGTGTTAAGCCTCAGAGTCAGTCTCATAAAACTGACAAAAGATGAAGCAGAATATCTGAATATTTTTATATTTATCAAATAACTTGGAGTTTAAAATTTGTCCACAGAGAAAACTCCATGCCATGATTGTTTTACTACAGAACTTTTTCCAATATTTAATGAAGGAATAACACTCATCTTATATAAACTCTTATTAAACAGGGAAAGAAGAAACATTCCAAACTTATCTACGAAGGCAGCATGATCCTGATATTAAAAAATGAAAAAATATTCCAAAAAGAAGACTTCAGATCAGTAACACTCAAAGTCTTAAAGATACTAGTCAATCAGATCTAGCCATATAAAAAATAATAATAATACATCATAATCAAGTGAGGTTTATTTCAGAAATGCCAGATTGGCAGAGCACTTGAAAACAAATCAATGTGATTCATTCTATTAATATTATAAAGGAGAAAAGTGTTATGAACATTTCAATGAATGCAGAAAATAATATTTCAATAAATTCAGCATAAATTCATGATTTAAAATAAAACAGTCTCAATAACCAAGAAAGAGAGGTTCACATCCTGATTAAGAGCATCTGCGAAAAACCTACAGCTGACATGTTTTATGATTAAGTATTAATGCTTTCCCCCGAAGCTATGGAACAAGAAAATAATATCCCTTCTCAGAACTTCTATTTGACATTGGACTGACAGCTGTAACCATTGCAGTAAGTTAATAAAAAGGAATTAAAGTCATAACCGTCAGAAACAAAGAAGTAATATTGTTGCTACATGCTAATGGTATACCTGTTTATGTAGAAAGTCCTACCGAATTGAAAAAAAACTACTAGGAATTAATAAGTGAATTTAGCAAGGTTGGGAGATAAAAGGCTAATATAAAAAATTCAATTATATGATTATATAATAGCAGCTAACAGTTGGAAATGAGATTAGAAAAAAAATTTTTTAAAGATTTTATTTATTTGAGAGAGAGAGAGAGAGAGTGAGTGAGAGAGAGTATGAGCGGAGGTGGGGAGCAGCAGAGGAAGAGGGAGAAGCAGACTCCCAGCTGACCAGGGAGGCCAAGGCAGGGCTCAATCCCAGTACCCTGGGATCAAGACCTGAGCCAAGGCAGGCACTTAACTGACTGAGCCACCCAGGTGCCCCAGAAAAACAATTTCTTACTATTGTGCAAAATCGCATAAAATATTTAGGAATAAAACAATATAAAATAAAATCCTCTATACTCAAAACAATAAATTATTCCTAGAAGAAATTAAAGAAAAGCAAAAGAAATAAAGACATACATAATTTTAATGGATTAAAAGTCTCAATATTGTTAAGACATAATTCCTTCTCTATAGAATCAGTTCCATCATAGTCTTGCAGTCATTTCGATTTTATGTAGAAATATAAAAGACCATGAATTCACAGCAATATATTTATAAGAGAGTGATGTAGAAGAAATTACAGTACCTGATTTCTAGGCTTACTTTAAAGCTAGAGTAACAAAGACAGATCAACAGACATGATCAATAAGTATATCAATGAAACAAAATAGAGAACCTGTGTGTAGACCCATACCTCTAAGGTCACTTGGTGTTTCACAAAGTTGCCAAAGTAATTCAAAGGGGGAAAAGAATGTTTTCAATTAAGGGGCCTAGAATAAATGGATATTATAGTTTCAGAAAAGAACATAAGTCCCAACCTCACACCAACACATAACAAAATTAATTTAAGTGAATCATAGATCTAAAACTAAAAACTATAAAGATTTTGGAAGGAAAACAGGATATCTTTGAAACTTAAAGGTAAGCAAAGATTTCATAAATAGGAAGCAGAAAGCAATAATCATAACAGAAAAAACTGGTCAATGAGATTTTATCAAAATTAGAAATTTTGGCTCAAGAAAGGATTAGCAAAATGAGTACACATACTGGGGAAAAAAACAAATGCACAAAGGACAACCACCCAGAATAGAAAAGAACCCCTATAACTCAATAATAAAAAAAAAAGCAATCTAACAAAAAAAGACAAATTATTTGTAAAGATTTCACAGAGTAAGATAAAAAATATAGCCAAGAAACACTTTTAAAAGTACTCAGTATCTAAGGTACTATTAGAAAGTAGTTAGACTTTTGGAAGACTATTGGAAAGACAGTCAACAGTATTGTAAGAGTGTTGTATGGTGACAGATGGCAGCTACACTGGCGGGGAACACTGCGTAACGTGTAGAGTTGTTGAATCACTCTGTTGTACACCTGAAACCAGTGCAACAGTGTGTGTGTTAACTATACTAAAAAAAAAAAAAAAAGTACCCAGTATTTTATTCATCAATAAAAGACAAATTAAAACTGCAAGGAGATAGCAATACCTATAAAGCCAAATGGCTAAAATTAAAGACTCCCAAAACCAAAATTTGCCAGGAAGTGCATCTTCTCAAACTGTCATGTAAATGATACAACCATTCTGGAGGAAGTTCTGGAAGTTTCTGAACAATTAAATACACTAACAATAAAAACACATGTACTTTATGACCAAGCAATTTCAGCACTAAGTATTTACCCAAGAGAAAAAAAGATATATCCACAAAAGATTTGCATAAAAGCTTGCATAGCAATTTTATTCACAATCAAACTGGAAATGACCAAAGTGTCCATTAGCAAAAGAATGGATAAACTGATAGATTCATACAAAGGAACACTATTCAAAAACAAAAAAGGAACAGAGTACTGATAGAAGTAGCATGGTAACAGATTTCAAAAACATTATACTGATGGAAAGAAGTGTTCAACAAAAAAGCACATATGGTATAATTCCATTGATGTGAAGTTCTAGAACTGGCAAAATGAGCAGGACAAATTCAGATCAGTGGCTGTCTCTGCGGGATTTGTGGGAGAATTCACTGGGAAATGGGTGAAGGGAACTTTCTGGGGTGATGGCAATATTCTGTATCTTATTAGGGATTTGGATTGCAGAGATATATGCATTGCTGGAACTTATCTAGCAGTAAATTTCAACATTGTGTATTTGGTATCCTTAAGCTTTGTGCATTTAACTGTATATAAGTTTAACCTTAAAAAAAAAAACAACCACAAAAACATGCACACTAAAGTACGGTGGTGTTGGTATTATACTGATGTCTGCAATTTACTTTATAATGAATCGAAAATACAGTAAGCTGATGGATATATAGAAACAAGGATACATGGATAGTTACGTGATAAGGCCAGTGTAAGGATAATTTTATAGTTAATGCATTAGTTTTCACCGAAAAACTTTTGACCTTTCTGTATCTTTGAAAAATTTTAAATACTGGAAAAAATACAGTTACGACCTACTTGATTTGGAAGGCATAATCATGAATTTGATAAATTTTGGGGAATCCTTCTATCCCCCAGTATTTTTTCTTCAAATCACTTAGAGTGACATTAATCATTTAGAGATGTTAGCTTTCAGAGTGTACAATATTCGTTTCAATCTTTTAGCCCTGTTCATGTATTCTATTTTCTCCATTTTAAATCTGTGGTCCATTTGCTTTCCACAAATTCTGTTGATAATGTTGCAGAGTCTAAAACACCTAATGGCCTTCTTAGAGAACAATCTTGATATTTAAAGAATATACACAGACTTCGTTCTGTGGGATGGGAGTAGCTCAGAAACCAATTTCGACAGTAAAAAACCAATTTCAACAGTGATGTCTTGAGATCATTTCTATCAAAGTTAAGTCTTGTAATTTCTATATGAAATGAGGGCCTAATTCTAAGAAGAAGATAGTTTTGGTGAAACATTTTAGGCAGTAGCGACAGAAATTATAGGTCAAATACTTATTTTGTGTACATTTTTTGTTGTTTTTCTTCTTTTTTAGAGAAGGAGTCATTTTCTATTTTAGATTTATTTATATATTTGAGAGAGAGAGCATGTGTGCAAGTGGGGAGGGAGGGGAAGGAGGAGTAGAGGGAGAAGAGGGAGCGAATCCTCAAGCAGACTCCCTGTTGAGTGCAGAGCCTGATGTGGGGCTTAATCCCAAGACCTTGAGATCATGACCTGAGCTGAAATCAAGAGTTGGACACTTAACCAACTGAGCCACCCAGGCACTCCCCAAACACTTATCTTGGATGGCATTATGCTTGACACTGTAGTCAACAGCCAGAGTGAAATAAAATCAAAATTAAATTAAAGCTGCATTACCTTTAGTAAAAAAAATGATTAAAATAATGGTAAAGAAGAAGAGATTCCTATCCCAATAATTATGACATGTAGTGGTTACAGAACTTCCCAGAATTATAGCCATCTTTAGCTGATTTAAAATCAATGAATGTAAGAACTTATTTGAGCTATGTAACTCCTCTATCTTTTTGATCCTAACTCAAACAAATGGATTTTAAAATGACATTTCCGATATTACTGGGGAAATATTAATAGACTGAGTCTTAGCTGACATTAAGGAATTATTGCTAATTTGTGTGTGTGTATGTGTGTGATAATGGCATTTGGTAATCTTCAAAACAAAATCTCCACTGTTAAAATAGTATAAAATGTCTAATAGTTAGTTCCCTAGTCCACTCTACTGTGAGATCTCACAAATACAGTTGGGTAGCTTTGATTTGTGTAGAGATGCTGTGGTGCCCCAGCCAGATCCTGTTCAGGACCAAGCCACTCATTTCCCCAGCTGTGGGAGGGCTGGCTGCTGACAACTCACAGCTGAGTCCCTCCATGGAAACTGACCCCCCACTGAAAGCCCTGCCTAGCCTAAGGTTACACAACCCCCCTTGGGGAAGCCCACATTCAATGACTGATCAGTGACAGAAGACAAAACCCATCTCCTTCCTTTAATGAGGGACAATTCTAAAATCCATCTCAGATTAATGCTCCCTCTAGCACTGGCTTGGCTTCTGTTACAACTGCATCTAAGGTTGGCTTGTCCCTCTGCCCAGTCCTGCTTCCTTCACTCCATTAAAAGTGTTGCTCCCAAGAACAGTCCCCACCCACGCATACCAATCATTTCAGAGTCTGTTTCGGAGTTCTTTCTAAGGTAGCCTGAGACAGGGCACAAAAAGTGGCAACAGTGTTACTTGATGGACTGTCCCCAACAAAAAAAACTCTTCCTCTACAAAAGAGAAAGAGAACAAAGCCAATACTCTGTCCTCCATTTGGCTGTGATGACTCTTTCCTTCCCACCACCCACCACCACTACGGCCTTTCTCTGCAGCAATCCCAGCTGCCAAAAGTCATTCCAGTACTTTTTCAGGGTCATGGACAAGCATCCAGAATATTTCCCTGTCCCATGCCTAAGGGGAAACCTCTAACTGACCCTTAGCTTCTTCCTACAACACAGTGAGATGTCCTGAGTTCCAAGATCCTAGGGAGCAGCAATCAATTTGGTTGAAGCAGAGAAATTTAATACTTCATGCCAAGCCAGAGCAAACCTCCAATCTCCATTTCTTTCAGGATTCAAGATACGCTCTGTCAACCACGTTAGGGCAAGAACGCTTCTCCAACCTCTACCCCAAAAACCTTACACTGTGAGATCAGGAATGGAGCCTGGAAAAGGCCTGAAGGTAGACGCCCTTGACCCTACTGGTTGATGACAGCCCTAGCCTTTTGTAAAAACGCTACCTCTGACTTCTTTGCTTAAATGTCCTACAGCGTGACTGCTTTCCGAAAACATGTTTCACACAATCTCTTCTGTTTCTTCATCATAATATAGTTTTATCATCGTATCTACATGAAAATAATTGGAGAAATAAAATTGTTTTTATTTTCATATGGCATGATCACATTTATAGATAATCCTAAGAAATCTACAAAGACATAACTAAGGAGGAAATGTGGGGGGATGACAGGACATATGGTCAATGTACAAAAATCAGTATCTTTTATATGCTAGCAACAGACAGAAAATAAAATTAAAAATCCATTTCATTTACAATGGCATAAAAACCATAGAATATTTAGAAATAAAGTCATGCATACCTCTAATATTGCTAGAAAAATTAAAAAGGAGAAATAAATGGATAAATATATTGTGTTCATGGCTTAATAGATTCAGCACTATTCAGATGTCACTCTTTCCAATTAATATCCCAGCAGACACTTTTTATATAAATTAATAAGCTGATTCAACATACATATAGAAATGCGCAGGTTATAAAAAATTAGAATTAATCCTGGAGAGACTAAATTCAAGACTTACGATAAAGCGTCAGTAATCAAGAAGTGAGGTATTCATATATGAAGTAACAAATAAATAGGAGAGTGCAGAGAGAGATATAGACTTACACAATAAATTGATTTTCAATAAAAGTGCTAAAGCAAAGTACTTTCAACAAATGGTGTAGGAACAACTGGATATAAATACAGAAAAAAAGAAGATGAATCCTGATCCCTACCTCACACCATAGAAAAATATGAATTCAGGGTGGAAAATAGACTCAAATGAGAAAACTAAAACTATTAATCCCTTAAACAAAAACAAAGAAGAGTATCTTCTGGAACCAGGAGTAGGCAAATATTCCTTACATCAGACACATGGAGTAGTAATCATAAAGCATAAATTATATTTCATCAAATTAAAAACTTCTCATCTAAGGATGCCATTAAGAAAACGAATATAGTGAATTTATCAAAATTACACAGCTAAGATTTATGCATCGCAATGTTAGTAAATTTTACCTACAAAAGAAGTAACTATTTAATAAAATAAATGTGAAAGCTTAAGTAACTGAAAGGTGTTACTCTAGCAGAATTTCTCAGAGAGAGCTTCCTAGCTAGCTTTTCCCCATTTTCAGCTGGAGTTTTCAAGCTTAACCTGTAAATTCAACTGAGATAATAATGGAAGGACTTTCAGTGTGTGTGTGTGTGTGTGTGTGTGTGTGTTTCTGTGTGTGTGTAAAATCTTCCTCATCCAACATTCTTCAAATTTCTCATTTCTCTACCTTATTATACACAAAATATATATATATATAATGTATATAATGTATAATATATAATAGTATATATAATTTATATATGAATTGTATTCTGACAATTACCATGGAACATTTAAATTAATTTCTTCAGGGAAATATAAAGCATTAGCTTCCTCTCTTTCTTGATATACACTAGTGTTTAAAATTCTTTTAAAGAAAATGTATGCTTTTCTTCATTGATTCAAAAAAAATATCCTTTAAACAATATCTTCAGTTCTCATCACAAGGACAAAAACATTTTTTTTCTTTTTTCTTTTCATATCTATAGAAGATGATGGATGTTAACTAAACTTACTGTGGTCATCATTTCCTAATATATGTAAGTCCAACCATTTTGCTATACATCTGAAACTTATACTTTGTTGTATGTCAATCATATCTCAATAAAACTGGGGAAAAATATAGTATTTTCTTTTTTTGTTGTTGGTGTTACATATGTGCTGAATTTTTTAAATTATGTTATCTTAGTCACCATACAGTACATCATTAGTTTTTGATGCAGTGTTCCATGATTCATTGTTTGAGTATAATGCCCAGTGCTCCATGCAATCTGTGCCCTCCTTAATACCCGTCACTGGGCTCACCCATTCCTTCCCCCCTCCCTTCTAAAACCCTTAGTTTGTTTCCCAGAGTCCATAGTCTCTCATGGTTCATCTCCCACTCCTATTATTTTCTAATTATTCCATGTCACAATTCGAAAACAGTATCTGGATAACCAGGTTTTTGAGGTAAAATAGTAGTTGTATGCACATCCGCTAGGTTAATCTAAGGAGAGGAAAAACATCACATATCCTGATTAGCCTCTTCAATAAAACTCAAGTGTGTGAAGCTAATTTTAAATCTAGAAAGAATACTTACTTGTTCCTCTCTCATTATGTGGCAGTTATAATATTTCAACATTAATTACAAGAATATAAAGAAATATAGTTAATGCAAAGGTTTTCATCATCAATGAAAAGCAAAAAGCAAAAGAAAACAAGATAACTGACTGAATGGGAAAAGATATTTGCAAATGATGTATCTGAAAAAGAATTAATATCCAAAATGTATCAAGAACATATACAACTCAACTCAAAAAAAAAAAAAATCCAAATAAAAAATGAGCAGAGGATCTGAATAGACTTTGTCCACAGAAGACACCTGGATGGCCAACTGACACATGAAAAGATGCTCAACATCCCTCATCATCAGGGAAACATAAATCAGAATCACAGTGAAGTATCACCTCACACCAGTCAGAATAGCTAGCATCAAAAAGACAAGAAATTAAAGTGTTGGCAAGGATGTGGAGAAAAGGAAATCCTCATGTGTTGTTAGTGAGAATGTAAATTGGTGTGGCCATTGTGGAAAAGAATATGGAGGTTCCTCATAATATTAAAAAAGAACTATCAAATGATCCAACAATTCCATTTCTGAGTGTTTATCCACCAAAAAAACAAAAACACTAGTTCAAAAAGTTATACACATTCCTCTTATTTCAACATCATTTATAATAGCCAAGCAACCTAAATGTCTTTCAATAAATGAATGGATAAAGAAGATGTGGTGTATACACACACACACATGCACGCACACACAGGCAACAATATCACTCAGCCGTAAAAAAAGAATGAAATCTTCCTCTGTGACAACAGGGATGGACCTAGAGGGTATTATGTTAAATGAAGTGAGTCAGACAGAAAAAGATAAATGCCAGGTGATTTCACTTATACGTGGAATCTAAAAAACAAAGAAACAAAACACAAACAGACTCTTAATTACAGAAAACAAACTGGTGATTGCCAGAGGGGAGGGAGGGATGGGGATAGGAAAATGGGGAAAGGGGATTAAGAGGTACAAACTTCCAGTTTTGAAATAAGTAAGCCACAAGATGTAAAGTACAGCATAGAGTATGTGGTCAATAATATTGTAACAAATTTTATGATGACAGATGGTAACTACACTTGGTGAGCTTTTTGAAATGTATATAAATGTCGACTCACTTTGTAGTATACATGAAACTAACATAATACTGTATGTCAACTATTCTCCCATTTTCTGAGAGTTAAAAACAAACACTGGTAATTAGAATTTACCATGAATTACCTCTTGACCAGAGTAAAATGATTGCTCTCGTTTCTATTTTCTTCGTATTAATCTTATAATGATATTTTATTATGATGATTCATAGGTTTCCCTCATAATGAGGGAATACCTTCCCACTTTTTATTTTCCATAAAGTTGCTGATATATATTTAGAACTTAAAGTCTTTGAAATCTCTTTACCATTAACGGAGATATTATCCCTTTTGGTAGCAACTTTGTTTTCAATTCTGTTTGGCAATGCCTTCCAAGGATTTGTGTCAAATGTATTAAATTGGATAAAAAGTTCTGATATTAACCACAGTGGGTGAATATAATAATTTAACAAATTATGATTTGATGCAAAATGCAAACCAAATGCAAAGAACTCAATTCAAAGATTTTTTTTTTTTTTAACTGCTTTCTCACACTCACATTTCAACAGAGAGAAACCTCTCTCCTTCAGCAAAGGTTGCTCAGAAAATGTCTCCGTGGCCTTGGCCCCATTCAGACAAATCCTCCTGTCACCCACTTAGGTTTTTAAGAGTGCAAAGCTTTAAATTGCTTATTTCATCTCATATGTTTATAAATAATGTATGTCCATTTCCTACTATCACTTGCTGCTTAATGAGTTCTAAAGATTTTTATAAAGAGAAGTGAATAAATTTGCTCTATGTGACAAGTTGACTCATTTTGCAGACCATTCATGCTTGGGTGTAGGCACCGCTGGCAAAGAAAACCACCAAAGGAGAGTCATTTCAAAATAATTCTGAGACAGTGACCTCAGGGGTATGGATATCAAATGCCAGAGAACTTCCCTACGAAGATTTTTCAAAGTAAAAGAACTTCAAACCTGGTCTTTCTCCTACTCCAAAACTCCAATAGAATGTCAACTACTTCAATTACTGAGAAAGAAATAATTGTTCAATTATAAAGAAAGATGGATTTATAGGTAAATGCTTGCTTTTCTTCACAGATTTGTCCTTTCCAACTTTGATGGAGCCTTCAGACGCACATATAAACGGTGCTAAACTATCCTTTGCTATTAATAGTGATGTAGAAACAGTATTTTTACAAGGAACTTTGCTTTTATTTAAAAATAAAGTGAGGGGGCACCTGGCGGCTCAGCTGGCTGAGGGGCTGACTCTTGATTTCAGCTTGGGTCGTGATCTCAGGGAAGGGGGAGTCTGCTTGGAATTCTCTCTCTCCCTCTCCCTCCGTACCCCCCCCTAAAATAAATAAGTCTATAAAAAATAAAGTGAGAACAAGAAGGCTGATATTTCTCTTTTAAAATTGTTATCAAAATAACACATGCACTTGTTTAAATGCGAAGTCCCCCAAAGTCACCGTGTATAGGGTTAGGCGTAAAGACAAAAGCAAGGGATTTAAGGAGGAATATACTTATTAGGGATTATAAATATTCTCTGAAACATATTTCCAGCTGTAATTATGACCATAAAATAATAGATTAAGTATGAAATACAGCAAAGTTTGCTTCTGGACAAAATGAGACTTGGTAGCGGTGACTGAGTCAAGTTCCCTATGGCAACCATGGGCTCAAGTTGATACTCAAAGGGGGAAAAAAATGTCCATATGGACCTAGGACATGGGAAGAGCAGCACTAGTGTGATGACTGTGTCCAAACTATTTTGCCATTTCTTATTCGACATCTCTCTTACATTCCATTTTGTTTTATTACATTTGCCCACAGAGTGTACCCATCTTGGCATTTGAGGCAAAAGATATATGGACGATATGCTTTGACCTTTGGAAGTCATCTTCAATTTTCTTAAAAATATATTTAATAGTCTGAAGGAAATGGGGGAAACTTGTATTAATGAAACAGACAAATATAAATGTTCAGAGCTATTTCTTGTGTTTCGTTTCATTGAAATATTTTGAGTTCCTTGAAGGTAAAATCTGTATTTTTATATCTTTGTATAGTATCTGCCATGATGTGAGAATGTAGTATTTGATTTTTTTGAAGCATTTAATAAAATAAAATTTTAAAGATTCACTTTAGATATTAAAGACTCAGCCTTATTTTAATGTTGCAAATGCGCTACCTGAGGAAATGGGAGGCTAGTGTTGCTGTAAAGGTAGTGATTTGGGGGCAGGGGGGATGAGCCAAGGACAGCTTTAGAGGAAGATGTTTGGCGTTTTCTTTTAGAAGTTTAAACACCATCTCTAAGTGGACAGAGCAGATTTCCAAGGTAAAGAAAGTACAATACAGTGAAAAGAGCTTGAGCACTTTTCTCTGTGACATTAGGCTCTTATTCATCTACTTTGAGTCTCTGTTTTCTAAAGATAATATTCTCTGCTTGAAAGCATCATGGGGAGGAAAGGAGGAGGTCATTTCAGTAAGGCACTCTGTAGGCATCCAAGAAATGAAAGCCATGGTATTTCTGGTGTCAAGTCAAAGAGTCCTTGAGGACTCTCGGTAGCTCTTGTACCCTGCATGGTACAAAGGATGGTCTTTGTGACCAATATCATATGGCAGATGTGATGCTCTGTCACTTTCTACTGGTTATAAAGACTGTGGGATTCTGTCTTTTCTTTTTTAAAGATTTTATTTATTTATTTGACAGAGACAGAGAGAGCACAAGCTCTGTAGAGGGAGAGGGAGAAGGAGGCTCCCCACTGAGCAGGAGGCCTGATTCATAACTCCATCCCAGGACCCTGGGATCATGACCTGAGCCGAAGGCAGAGGCTTTAACCCACTGAGCCACCCAGGCGCCCCATGACTGTGGCTTCTATCTTTAACATTGTCTTGTTCTCTCCTCCCTCTCTCATATCACACTAAGGGGGGATGCAAATTCCCAAGCTGTGATCAACTCCATGGAGAAGAACACACACAAAGGAAGTCTCCAACCAATAGCCAGCATGGAACAGAGGCACACCAACATCCACAGGACTGACCTTGGGCAGATTCTCCAGCTCCATGTGAGCCCTGAGACCTGCAGCCCCAGCAATCACTTCACTAAAACCTTGACAGAGAACCCAAGTCAGAACCCCCTGGTAAAGCCACGACCACATTTCCAATCCTCAATTACTGAGAGATAATAAATGTTTGTTTTAAACCATTAGGGTTGGGGGGGCAATTTCTTATGCAGCAATGGATAACGAATACAGTTTCTTAAAGTCTATGTTCTGTTGGATGACTTCTGGCTCGGAGAAATCTCAACAAGCCTACAGACACTCATGTCTTCGCATTTAGTCTCCAAGGACTAAACCCCTTCCAAACTCCCTCTTAAAACTACTATCAGAATTAGAAAAGATAGAAGGTCACAGACAAGAAACAGGAAAGGAAAGAGAATTCACTTGCCAAGTATTCCTGGTCGTAATTCAGAAGATCCATCAAGCCAGAACACGGCCATACAGCCACAGGATGTGACCTCAACAAGATGACAAATGAAACCCTAACTCCATGACTAACCTAAATTTCAGAATGAGATAAAATGCAAGGGGAAATTAACTGCGGTATTCTTGGAACTGTTAAGAGGAAGCACTTAAAAATATCAAAAGAATAATGTTATATAAAGCCAAGAGAAGCCCACTTAGACACTAAATGAATTGAAGTGGGAAGTTGATGCATTTAAGATGTTCCTTTCACAAGGGACATAAACCGAACAGGCTTTCGAGGAGGAAGAGGTGATGGTACCTGGAATTTTCATCTCTAGCTTTTGATAATCTTCTACAAGCTTTGAAAATTGTTTTACTTCCATAGAAATGGTCTTTAACACGCTGGATCACATAGAGTTTCTCCCGCGATGTAACGTGATGACACGGTTGTGCTGTGTGTGAGTTCACTTATCTTCAGAGGGACACATTCAACGCCCCAATGAAGCAAATCAGACCCAAGTGGAAAGCAACTGCCAGACAGATAATAGTTTATGAAACTGTCATTTGCCTTCCCGCTATCAGTTTATTGTTAAGTATTAACTTATGAGTGAAGTGAGCCTCTGTGGAAATCCAAAGACACACGCGTCAAGAAGTCTGTATATTTCTTATTTAAATGCTGACAAAAATGTAAAAGACATGTTACTAGTTGATTTGGGTGTGGTTATTTACCTTCATTTTCTTCCTCAGTGGAGGGAAATGGGCAAGGACTAGAAAAAATCCAAAAGGAGTCAAATGGGGGCGCCTGGCTGGCTCAGTCAGTAGAGCCTGTGACTCGATCTCAGGGTTGTGAGTTCGAGCCCCACGTTGGGTGTGGAGCCTACTTAAAATAAAAACTTTAAAATATATATTTAAAAAATATGTTGGGGGTGCCTGAGTGGCTCAGTTGGTTAAGCGTCTGCCTTAGCTCAGGTCATGATCTCAGGGTCCTGGGATCGAGCCCCACATCGGGCTCCTTGCTCGGCAGGGAGTCAGCTTCTCCCTCTCCCTCTCCTTCTTCCTGTCACTCTGCCTGCCTGCGTTCTATCAAATAAATAAAATCTTAAAAAAATATATGTTGCATTGTTTAAAAAAGCAAAGGAGTCACATTTAAGGTTTTATTGTCTTTCACAACTGAATGAAAAACACTATCATGCATTAAAATTGCAAAGGCATTCTATGTTTGATAAACTTCTCTAAAATGAACAGATTTCTGCCCTTGGATCATAACCTATGCTGTTTTCAAAGATCTCAAAGGTATTTTTTCAAAGCCCTTTATTTAATCCAATTAGAATTATTCCTTTCCTACTCTGGTCTTTCCTCTGTTCCTTTCTTCGAGAAAAGAGCATTCTTAATAAAATATAAAAACAGAATAGCAGGATAAGTTACATCTTGATTAATTACTTCATTTTAACTTTGGAAGTAATTCTAGGTTTCCACTGAGTTAGCACAATTTTAATTAAAGCACTCCAGGAAAAAGCTCTAATTATTATTGTTAATGGCTTTGACTTACTAATGGTCTATTTTTTGGGACCTATTTTAGCCCTTTGTATCATATATTCCAAAGAAACCAGTTAATGTACCAAATTTTACCTCAGGTTCCCCAATAAGAGTATGCCATTATGTCACATATGAGTAATCCATATTAATTTTCTTGGGTGAGGTGTGACATGTTAGCAATATTAGTACCCAACATTTCATATCTGGGATTCGATAATCCAAAGATATTGGATGCCTGATTTCAGGGGGTGGAACACAGATGTAGTAATTGTGGACCACTTACTCAGTGAGTATTTCAGAGGCGGGTAAAGAAAGACATTTGAAAAAAAATCTGTTTCCTCTGGAAAGATGCAAAAGAACGGATAAGAGGCTGCTCTTTGGAGAGACACACATTCTGGAGGTGCAGCAATTTACCTTCAAAAAGATAAATATTTCTGCCTGTGAACAAGGAAATGTTGAAACACTATTAGGAATATTGATTAAAAGTCTAAGACTTAGTGAAGTTCCATGTGAACTCATAGACTTTTATCTTAGAGAGATGCAAATCATTTCTGTTTGGTGGAAAATAAATCCCCAGAATTTATTGTTTGGGGCCCTCTGTTAGCCCATTCTGTGTCTAAGATTGTTTGTTAAATAGCCTATGAATTCATAGCCTCTCAAATGCCCTTCAGACCAGTGTGGCATTGTACTGTTTCCCTTATTAATTTATGTGTTGATAAAAAATGTTTGGCACATGTTGGTTTTATATTTTTTAAAGATTTTTACTTACTTACTTATTTATTTATTTATTTGTCAGAGAGTGAGCACAAGCAAGGGGGGCAGCAGGCAGAGGGAGAAGCAAGCTCCCTGCTGAGCAAGGAGCTGGATATAGAACTCTGATCCCAGGACCCTGGGATCATGACTTGAGCCTAAGGCAGATGGTTAACCAACTGAGCCACCCAGGCACCCCTATATTTAAGTGGGAGCCATGACTAGTAGCTTGTAGTAGTAATAATAATAAGTAATGATAGCATTGCCTTATAAATGCATCATCAAAAGCAATTCCATTCTTCTCAGTCATTTGAGTGATGTTCTCTTCATGATATTTAGAATGTGAAGTTTAGAAGAGCTCTGACCCATGCATGAGTAAAATGTTTTATAAAGTACATTTAAATATTCAACCTTACAAGCTCAAAGTCTTCCAAGCCCCGGGAAAAGCAGGCTCCATGATTATTTCATAATTTTCTTTGACATGAATGAATGACCAATTATTTCCAAATGAACAAGGAGTTAAGGGACGAGGTAAGGAAAAATTTAGAATCAGACATGGTGTTAATGCTTTGTCTGCAGTGGTTCTCAACTGGGGCAATTTTTACCCTCCAGAGGACACATGACAATGTCTGAAGACATGATTGGCTGCCGCAACTACAGAGATGGGCCACTGGCATCGTGTGGGTAGAGACCCGGATTGCTGCTAAGAATTCTACTTGGTACAAGATGGCTTAAAATGTTAGTAGTGCCAATGCTGAGAAACACCAGTCTACAGTACTGAGGCAAAATGAGCAGAGAAATTAGCAGGCAGAAACAAGGGGGAAGACAATTACAAATGAAAGGCAATTCTCCCCAATAAAAACTATTTATGAGAATATTTATCAACCTAAGAAATAGTATAGCAATTATCTTTGAAACACACTCTTTTCAGGTAATATTACTTGTGGTTCAGTTCAGAATTGATGTAGAACATTAAGAATAGCAATTATTTTCATTTTTCACAATAACTTTGGCAAAATGGCAAATTATATGGCAATTCAACTCAAGTACGTTTGCCCTTGTTTTACGGACTATGTTAACTCTCCAAAGAAATGAAATATTTCATAGATTTAATTTTACTTTTGCTCATTTCCTACATAAATTTTGAGGCCAACTATTGATATTCCCCTTGGAGAATATGTGTGCTTGAGTATACCTATACACTGTGTATCCTTTCATCATTTGATATGAGAATTGAGAAGTTATTTCCACTACAGAATTATAAAGCACTTTCTACCAGAGTTATCACGGTAAAGCGAATCCTACTAGGCTCTTCTCTTTGAGCACAAAGAGAACCAACAAAATCCTCACCTTTCAAAAGCTACCATATTCAATTGTAAATCTTATTCACCTTTGGACATACACTGGATTTTTTAAGAATCTGTTCCAAGATTCATGAGCACATTACTTTCAAGAGGAAACAAAAGTCTTTACATCCATAGGAACACAACATAACTTTGCAGAGACTCAAAATCTACAGAGGTAGTTATAGGCAGAAATCAACCTCCAACCCTCAGGGAGAAACCTTGTGATACAAGTAAGGGGTGGGGTATAGCATTTTCCATGTGTGTTAGAAGAATATTAATGTAGGAATTCCCAAAAATCCTCACCTATAGAGAAAATGATTGATAACATTTTAGTATTTTCAGAAAAACACATCTAAACCATAGCCTGTAACTACCTCTCTCCAAACACGCTCAGGATGATACCACATGCTGGCAA
This sequence comes from Potos flavus, assembly GCA_028534135.1. Taxonomy (NCBI): domain Eukaryota; kingdom Metazoa; phylum Chordata; class Mammalia; order Carnivora; family Procyonidae; genus Potos; species Potos flavus. The sequence goes on along the minus strand of CM052895.1, from coordinate 4,812,443 downwards.
AAAAAAAAAAAAAAACCCACAAACTGTATTCAGTGTTAAAAGTGAACTGGCATTTGAGGGAACTAAGGATTTTAATTATTTCCCAATGAGAGCATACAGCAAGACCCAAAAAGCCCTTTGAAGAGATTTTGATTTCATTTCCTAGGAGGTCAAATGATAACTCCCCATTCCTTGCCTTGCCTTGAATAGGGAGTCGAGTTCAGTTCATTTAATTGAGGTCTGGCAGTTTTTAGGACATCCAAAATCATCCCAAGGATGGGATATATATATATATATATATATATATATATATATATATTAATCCATGACCAGAGAAGGCAGGCCTTTTGGATCTAATCAGAAATTGGATTTCATGCAACACTATTTCATTGTGAAGGAAAATGGCCACATTCATCTGCCAGGTCATGCCAGATGCAGAGGTTTTCAGTTGCATCTGAGCAAACACAGCACGCCTGACTGTAACTGAACTCTTCGAAATATACATCAGAGCCCACGCAATGCAGAATAAATTCTTCCGCTGTTGCGGGATAGAGGGTCTTCCATTTCAGGCAAAAGTCAGTTCAGAAGTGAAGCATGCACTACTAGAAAACATCGCATTCCAAAGTTAAAATGAGACCCTGCAAAGGTCAATTCCTATAATCCACCCTGAGTGTTCCTGTCTAGAGGATTCTAAAGTCTGGAGTGCAGCCATTACACATCTGTTGTGTGTCTGTTTGTGTCACTGCTTGGCTTGAAAACACACTTATTGCAGGAGGCAATTCTTTAGAGACATTTTACACGTTGTTTTCTAAAGTAGCACAAAAGTTTCCAGCAGAGCTCAGGTAGCTTGGAAGCCGTGACAACCATTACTAGGTAATAGTGGGGCATAAAATTTGCCAACCGTTCCCAGGTTTTCTAAATTAATCTTCTCTTCAACACTGTGGTTTCAACTATCCTTAATTTTGAGCCACTGGAAGGGATCAAGAATTGTAGTCGTAAGAAACATTCCATTAAAAAGGCAATCTCAGGGGAAATGTATCCATTTAGAACTTGTTTGTGAAAACTAGATCCATAAAATCTCTTTCCTTATAGCAGAAACATTTTGCAAGAGTTAAAATAAGAGACATTATTTCCTAACTACATTCTTATTGAATTCACCATCCCATTGAAAGTTACACTGATGATTTTCTGACATTTTTTTGATTTGGTACTTTTAGGCAAGGTCACTGGTGGAAGATAAAGAATAATTTAATTAAAATACTCTATAACATTTTGAGCACCCATCAATCCCCACAAGACAATCCGCACAATCCTTCTTGTTATTTGAAGGTCACACAAAGAAAATAAATTGAGAGGGAAAGACCAAGATGGCGGAGGAGTAGGAGACCTAAATATCATCAGGTACCAGGATTTCAGCTAGATAGTTATCAAACCATTCTGAACACCTATGAACTCAACAGGAGATGGAAGAGAAGAAGAGCAGCAATTCCAGGAACAGAAAAACAACCACTTTCGGGAAGGTAGGACATGAGGAGAAATGAATCTGAGGTGATATACAGGAAGAGAGACCGCGACTGCGGGGGGAGCTCTATGGTCAACTAATCTTCGACAAAGCAGGAAAGAATGTCCAATGGAAAAAAGACAGTCTCTTCAACAAATGGTGTTGGAAAAATTGGACAGCCACATCCGGAAGAATGAAACTGGACCATTTCCTTATACCACGCACAAAAATAGACTCAAAATGGATGAAAGACCTCAACGTGAGACAGGAATCCATCAAAATCCTTGAGGAGAACACAGGCAGTAACCTCTTCGACCTCAGCCACAGCAACTTCTTCCTAGAAACATTGCCAAAGGCAAGGGAAGCAAGGGCAAAAATGAGCTATTGGGACTTCATCAAGATCAAAAGCTTTTGCACAGCAAAGGAAACAGTCAACAAAACCAAAAGACAACTGACAGAAGGGGAGAAGATACTTGAAAACGACATATCAGATAAAGGGCTAGTATCCAAAATCTATAAAGAACTTGTCAAACTCAACATCCGAAGAACAAATAATCCAATCAAGAAATGGGCAGAAGATATGAACCGACATTTCTGCAAAGAAGATATCCAAATAGCCAACAGACACATGAAAAAAATGCTCCATATCACTCGGCATCAGGGAAATACAAACCAAAACCACAGTGAGATACCACCTCACACCAGTCAGAATGGCTAAAATTAACCAACCATGAAACAACAGGTGTTGGCAAGGATGTGGAGAAAGGGGAACCCTCCTACACTGTTGGTGGGAATGCAAGCTGGTGCAGCCACTCTGGAAAACACTGTGGAGGTTCCTCAAGAAGTTAAAAATAGAGCTACCCTACAACCCAGCAATCACACTACTGGGTATTTACCCTAAAGATACAAATGTAGTGATCTGAAGGGGCACGTGCACCCAAATGTTTATAGCAGCTACGTCCACAATAGCCAAACCATGGAAAGAACCTAAATGTCCATTGACAGATGAATGGATAAAGAAGATGTGGTATCTATATTCAATAGAATACTATGCAGCCACCAAAAGAAACGAAATCTTGCCATTTGCAACGACGTGGATGGAACTAGAGGGTATTATGCTAAGTGAAATAAGTCAATCAGAGAAAGACAATTATATGATCTCTCTGATATGAGGAATTTGAGAGGCACGGCAGGGGGTCGTGGGGGGAAGGGAGGGAAAAATTAAGTAAGATGGGACTGGGGAGGGAGACAAACCATAAGAGACTCTTAATCTCAGGAAAGAAACAGGGTTGCTGGGGGTTTGGGAGGGGAGGGATGGGGTGGCTGGGTGATGGATATTGGGGAGGGTATGTGGTATGGTGAGGGCTGTGAAGTGTGTAAGCCTGATGATTCACAGACCTTTACTCCTGAAGCAAATAATACATTACATGTTAATAAAATAAATAAATAATAATAATAAAAAGAAAATAAATTGAAGGCCTCTCTTCTGGCAAGAACACATTGTTTCCAGTGTAATTCTTCAAATTTCCTCTTGAAATTTTGGTATATTAAATATGAATTCATAAAAGTGGTACAATTTCAGAGATCAGTCAGTGCAAAATATGAAGATCGTACAAAGTAGGCTATGTAAAGATAGGTCTTCAATTTTTTTTTTTTTTTTTTTTGAGAGAGAGAGAAAAGAGTGTGCATGCACAAAGAGGGAAGGAGCAGAGGGGAAGGGAGATAGAGAATCTCAAGCAGACTCTGTGCTAAGTGTGGAGCCCAACTCGGGGCTTGACCTCATAACCCTGAGATCATGACTTTAGCCTAAATCAAGAGTCAGAAGTTCAACTGACTGAGCCACCCAGGAGCCCCATGTCTTCAGTCTTCTGATTCTACGTACAGGTCCTAGAAACATTCTTGAACATGTTCACTAAGAATGTCTAAGTTGTTAGCTGCAGCACTATTTGCAATAGGAGAACTTGGAAATCTCTCCAATATAAGTAATAGGAAGATGTTTAAATAGACAATATTATAAACTGGGAGAGTCACTGAAACAATCACTTATAAGACTAAATTCATGTTGAATGTACCAACGTGGAAACATCTTAATACACACTGAAGTGAAGTGACTAGGTGGAAAATTCTATGCACACATGCAGATAAACTCCAAATATAATATATAGCATGTATATGGAGTTACATATGAATCATTCTCTACATTTTTCTCAGTTGAAATCTTCCACTATGGAGTATGGAAGTATTACTTCCATTATGGAGTATTCCCACACACTGTATTTTTCCTCATCTCCACAAGGCCAGGGTCATTCTCTAATTGTTAAGAACCTGTGAATATCCCAATTACAGATAAAAGAAAGGTGAGGGAGGACAAGTATATTCTTTCTGTTCTATAAAAATGCATGTGACCTATGCCTTCTGATGCACAGATATTTGTTAGTAGGAGAATTCAGAATTAAAATAACCTAGTGGGTATTAAGAAGGCTGGGATGGCGGGGGGCTGGGGGGTGATGTCTGGGTAGCTTGGTCAGTTAAGCGTCTGCCTTTGACTCTGGTCATGATCTTGGAGTCATGGGACTGAGCCCCATGTCAGGCTCCCTGCTCAGCGGGGAGTCTGCTTCTCCCTCTGCCCCTCCCCCACAGTTCATGTGCACATGCTTTCTCTCCCGCAAATAAAAACTAAAAAAAAAAAAAAAAAAAAAAGGATGGAATGGTTCAAGCCTTTAGCTTAATAGTTTATACTGCAAGCCTTAGAATTTCAGAAGTGAGGTTTAAGAACCTTGGGAGTGAAAGCACTATTCCTACCTGCTTTGTTAATATTTATTCTAAGCGCTTTACATGATACCTTCCCCATAATAGACACTAAATGAACATTTGTTGAAATAATGAATGATGCTGGTAGTTCACTTTAAGGTGTGCATTGTTATGTTGGGATAAAACTGAGGGTCATGCAAAATTGAGTAGTAACCAGAAAAGTCATTATGGTCCTCTCCAAGGGCTTGTCTATATAAAGTCTCTGTAAAAAAATTTCCTTCTCTTGCTCAGGCTTGGCATGGGATGGCATGGTAAGATCAATAAAACTTCCTAAGTTCCTAAGACCCAGGTCAGATTCCATGTTTTTCATCTTTACTGTTTTACCACGATTAGAGGTCCCAACATCATACACCCTGCAAACTGGAAACATAGTAATACGCCCGCCCCCCTTCTCCATTCCATGCACAATTTAGCTCAGTTTCAGGCTACATGAATTCAAAGAAGTCATAAACTCTTCAGCTATAAAATGACCACCCATAGGTCAAGGAGTACACTTATAATCACCATGAAAAATCATTAATCAGTAGTCCCCAAGGTAGTCACAATTAGCGTGAGGCACTGAGGGAAAAATATGAAGGTGGAGAAAGCATGACTCCCAAAAGAAGCATTTACGAAGAGCCAAGACCTGGAATTACAGAATTTTAGCTAAGTATTAAATCTAGAGGTAAAAATATATGCCCAGACATGCAACAAGGTGAATACTAAGGACCTAAATATATACAGAGCATTATGTTCTACCCCCCAAGGAAAAGATGTAAAGGGCAAATTGTGTGATGCTTTTGAAAACTGTATTCACCGAATAATTTCTAAATCTCATTGAATTCCTCCACTGATTTTCTAAAATGTTTTAGTCAAAGGAACAATAATAGAATTTGCAAGGCAATGAGAAACAAAGTGTCAATTTTCTGCTCCCACCCAGAGGGCATTCCCCTTATGGGTTGTGTGTCATAGTTAAGGGAGATGTGAAAGGTTATTTTTGTTGTTGTTGATGTCATTTTTTAACATCTTGCATGGTGTGGCCTCCCAGCTGAGGATGAAGCCTACCTCCTTCATAAAAATGACTTTTGTTTTGGTACATTTTGACATTGTCACTCATAAGAATATATATATATATATATATATGAACATTAGCCAAAAAAAATGAATAATTAGGGACCAGTGGAATATCAACATTATAAAGTAAGGATTAGGGGCACCTGGGTGGCTCAGTCAGTTAAGCATCTGCTTTCAGCTCAGGTCATGATCTCAGGGTCCTAGGATTGAGCCCTGTGTTGGGCTCTCTGCTCAGTGGGGAGCCTGCTTCTCCCTCTCGCTCTGCTACTCCCCCTGCTTATGCACTCGCTCTCTCTTTTCTCTCTCTTTCTCTGTCAAATAAATAAATAAATAAATAAATAAAATCTTAAAAAAAAAAAAAAAAAGGAAGGATTAGTACTTGAAAGCCAGACCACAAGGTTTTATTCAATTGTTAAAGCTGAGGCAACAAATATGACTTTGAGCCTACTTGCAGGCCAAAGCAAAAAGTTACATAATTCCCAGCATACATATAATAAAATGGGACAACTCACAATAAAAGGGTATCTTAAGATCATGGAGAAATATTTTTTGTGGATTTTCATAAGAAGGACACAGGGTCCAAATAAGCTGGTTTATAAATGTCTGACTGACTTTACTAATATGATTAAGGACCTCAAAATCAATTTATATAATTCGGGGTTTGAAAGAATTGGGCGTCAGATTTTGAGTTTGTGTTCTCTGATAAGACGTTAAGTACGTAAAGACACGCACAAACTGAAAGTGAAAGGATAGAGAAAAATATTCCATGCAGAAAAGAGAAGGAGAAGTAGCAATACTCCTACCAGACAACATTGACTTTAAAACAAAGACTGTTGACAAAGAAGGGCATTACATAATGATAAAGGGGTCAGTCCAAGAGGAGGGCAAAACATTCATAAATATTTACGTGCCCAACATAGGAACATCTAAATATATAAAGCAAATACTAACAGACATAAAGGGAGAAATTGACAGTAATACAATAATAGTAGGGGACCTGAATACCTGATTCACATCAATGGAACATCAACCAGACAGAAAATCAATAAGGAAACACTGGCTTTTAATGACACATTAGAGCAAATGGTCTTCACAGTTAGAGATGGAACATGTTATCTAAAACCTTCAGAATACACATTCTTTGCAAGTTGCACATGAAACATTCTCCAGAAGAGAACACATATTAAGCCACAAAACAAGTCTCAATAAACTTAGAATACTGAAATTCTACCAAAATCTTTTCTGACCACAATAGTGTCAACCCCGAAATCAATTACAAGGAGAAAATCAGAATAAACACAAATACATGCAGGTAAATCAACATGCTTCTAAACAACCAATGGGTCAACAAATCAAAGAAAAAATTTTAAATGCCTTGAGATATAGGAAAATTGAAACACAATTTTCCAAAATCTATGGACACAGCAAAAGCGGTTCTAAGAGGGAAGTTTATAGCGATACAGGCTTACCCCCAAGAAACAAGAAAAATCCCAAATAAACTATCTAACTTTACACATAAAGGAACTAAGAAAAAAAGAACAAAGTCCAAAGGTAGTAGAAAAAGGAAATAAAGATCATAGCAGAGGGGTGCCTGGGTGGCTCAGTCAGTTAAGCGTCAGATTCTTGGTTTTTGCACAGGTCATCATCTCAGGGTCATGGGATCAAGCCCCATGTCGAGCTCTACGCTCAATGTGGAGTCTGCTTGAGATTCTTTCTCTCCCTCTGCCTGTCCCCCAGCTCACAGTCTCTCTTACTCTCTCTCAAGTAAATAAATAAAATCTTTTTAAAAATTATCATAGCAGAATAAACAAAACGAAGATTAAAAAATAGAAAAGATCAATAAAACTAAAAGCAGGTCCACTGAAAAGACAAATATAATCACTAAACCTCTAGCCAGACTCATCTAGAAAAAAAGAGAGGGCCCAAATAAACAAAATCAGAAATGAAATGGAAGTTACAACAGACACACACAGAATTTTCAGAGGCTTCTATGAGTATACACCAACAAATTCGAAAACCTTGAAGAAATCAATAAATCCCTGGAAACTGAATCATGAAGAAACAGAGAATCAAGTTGAATCAGTAATTTAAAAAATTCCCAACAGACAAAAGTCCAGGACCACATGGCTCCACAGGTGAATTCTACCAAACGTTTCAAGAGACAATACCTATCCTTCTCAAATTATTACAAAAAGTTGAAGAGGAAGTAATGTTTCCAAATTCATTCTATGAGGTCAGCATTATGTTGATATCAAAACCAAAGATCACACACACACACACACACACACACACACACACACACAAATTACAGGCCAATATTCCTGATGAACATAGACTCAAAATTGCCCAATGAAACATCAGCAAGTCGAATTCAACAATGTATTGAAAGGATCATACACTACAATCAAGTGGGATTTATTCCAGGGATACAAGAATGGTTCAATATCCACAAATGAATCAACGTGATACACCACATTAACAAAATGAAGGAAAAAAAACCCATATGATCATCTCAATAGATGCAGAGAAAGAAATTCACAAAATTCTACATCTATTTATGAGAAAAAAAAAAACTCGACAAAGTGAATATAGAGGCAACACACCTCAACATAATAAGTCCATATATGACAAATCCACGGGTAACATCACCCTCGATAGTGAAAAGCCAAAAGCTTTTCCTCTAAGATCAGGTTCCTATCCACAGAATACAAAGAAATTGCAAATAAAAACTGTCAATATTTTAGGTTGTTCTCAACAAAGTTTCCTGAAAGGGAATCTAACAGGGACAAGCTCGAAGGACTAATGCCTACTTCTCATGAAGAGTATTAGCCTGAGAAACGGAGGCTTATGATTTCTCGAGGATGGAGCTGCCTCAGTAATTAAAAGAAATGCTCAATTAACTTGAAGTTTTCCTTTTAAGAGGATAAAGAAGCATCATTTAGACAAAAATAGCCCAGGCCATCTTGAAGTATATGATTAAGCACAGGGGCATCTCCTATTATAAGACTCTGTTAAGACAGGGCACTGGCACAAAGAAAGAGAAACAAGCCATCGAAGCTGAATATAGAACATATAATCAGACTTGTGTATATGTGGAAACTCTAGGTATGTGTGTGTGTGCACGTGCGTACACATGTATGACTATTTTGCATTTATAACGCCACCTAGATTATGTATGTATCTAAAAACTGGAAACAACTCAAAAAGCGATCAACAAATGACCATACACCAAGGAATAGCTATACAATGGCATTAACAGTCAGCGATAAAGATTACATACAACTAATATATGCAACAGCATCAATCTCAAAAATCACTATCTTAAGTTGAAAGAACCCAACCAAGAAAGTCCATACTCTATGACTCCACGTATATACAATTCTTTAGCACGCAAATTAATCTGTAGCAATAGAAAGACAGTGGGTTGTTGCTCGTGGATTGGGGTCAAGTGTGGGATGGACTGCAGTGAGCAGGAGGAAACTTTTCAGGATAAATATTCATTATCTTGACTGTGGTGGTGGTTTCTCAGGTGAATATATAACTTAAAAGACGTCAACATGTACGTTTTCACACATTTTGTACTCCCATTATACCTCAATATTGTTTTATGAGAAAGGTCTGGTTCAAAGAGAAGAGGTTCAAAATACAATAGAAGGTATCATAATTGTTATTAGTTCAGTGGCAAGCTGGAATGGGTTACAAAGGACAAGTAGAAGTTATTGGCCTGGAGTAAAATAACAGGAGAGCAGAAGAGAACGTGTGTATGTACAATCTCAACTTGTCACTTCTACTTGACCCGAAGTTGGCAAAGTTACCTGCTCAGAGGGAGCGGGGGAGAAAGGGAGTTAAAAAATCAACAGGGAAAGCATTTCAGTTGCTATCACTGTAGAACAAATCAAACCTCGTGGCATACAATAGCAACCATTTATTATGCTCAGGAATTGTGTGTCAAGCGTATGGAGAGGGCACAGCAGAGACAGCTTATTTCTACTCCAAAATGTCGAGGATCTCAACAGTTCTCTTGAGAGAGAGAGAGAAAGGTAAATCAATGCCTAGGGCATGAAATCATCTGAAGGTTCACCCTCTCGTACATCTGGAGATGGATTCTGCCTGTGGGTCAGGATCCCAGCTGGGGCTATTGGCTAGAACATCTATAGGTATCCTGGAGGCTTTCCAGAAGGCTAGTAGGGCTTCCTCGCAACACCGTATGTGGTCCTAGACCAGAACAAAGTCTCCCAAGAGAACCAGGTGGGAACTGTACCACCTTTTATGACCTACCGAAAGCTATTGCTTTAATAACATGGCTGCCCAAATTCAAAGAGAGGCAGCATAGACCTCACCGCTCTGATGGAAGGAATGGCAAAGTCCCACTGTTACACCAGCCAGAGGACTATGGTGGCGGCCATCTTTGGAAAAAAGGTGATTGGCTACAGAAAGTTTGGAAAAAGCCCTTATAGGTGGGGGAGTGCATAGTAGTGAGTTACGTATTGCCAGGCTGCATCTAAGACCCACCTGAGGTTAGTGATATCTAAATATAGTAGCACCATCCTGCTCTGGCGTGACTTTCCCTGGCAGTTGTCAGTGGCCATGGAATAAACACCGAGAAAGCAAAGAGCAGGGCTCATCAGGAGCAAGGGTTTGCCCGATGTGAAAGACAAGAGGGGAAAGAGAATTTGGGAATCCTGGCCAGAGTGTGAGAATCACAGAATTAAGATGGGTAAGGAGAAATGTCTTTGAAAATTGAGGATTAACAGCTAATGTGACAATACACAAATTGCTTATTCTTATCAACTGGCAAAGTGAGTGAGAAAAAAAAAAAAAACCACATTGACAAGAATCAGATCAAGTACAGAACTAGGGGTAATAGCACAAAGCCTGAAGCCAGGCTACTTGGGTTTGTACCTGACCCTTACCACTTACTTGCTTTGTAGCTCTAAGCACGGTAAGCTTTCTGTGCCTCAATCTTCTCATCTGTAAGATGGGATAACAGTACCTTCCTCACAGAATCATTAGGAATATCAAGTTTTTTATTACATGCAAAGCCCTTAAAACAGTGCCTGGCATATAATAAACACTAAATAAGGGCATTATCACTATTAGAAAAGGCGAAAATAATTCTAGGTATATAATGGCTTCATTAAATGCCTTCTGTAATTACACTTTTGAAATTGGCTATAGAGCTGATGCTTAATAATAGAGAAAGCTGAATTATTCTCAATTTATAAGACCCTTGCATGGCCAAGGTTAAATATGTACAATGCTGAGGTCTATGCTACCTCTCTTTGAATTTGGCCAGTTTAGGTATGCACTCATCTTAAGAACTCATTCCTAGCCACAGAATTCCAGTTTTTATGCACATATGCTAGCCCCTTCTTAGCATTTGTTGCGCTCGATTTTTCTTAGAGGCAATGTCATGATTGTCAGATAACCTGAATTTGGTAAATTTCCAAGGCTGCTGCTTCTTCAATCCATTCCAGTCTCATGTCACCTCAAGACTGCCCAAAGTAAGTTTAGAATCCAATAGTCCTGATTATCCTTATCAGCATCCACACGGAAAGGATGTGGTCAGTTGAGCTTACCAGTAATTGTTTAATGAGAAAAACTATAGCACTTAATTTTGATATTAAAATGGAAAGATAAATCTAAATGGTTTATGATGAAGGTAACATGAGATCACCTTAATTCAGTTAAAGGTTGCATTAGTTCCTAATACTGCATGGTGCAAGTACTCTTTATGCTAATTTTTGACTCAACCCCCGTCCCAAAGACGCACATTAAAAACATTTCCTGGCTGAATCTGATTTGGGGGCCACTAATTTGTTCTAAATATCTCATATTTTTAAGCTGGATCTATTATGTGACATTTCTCGGGAAAGTAATGTGCAGGTATCCTTTTGAACATTTCCATAATCCCTCCTGTAAGATATAGTACAATTCATTGGAAACTGGCAACTCATTTATTCTGAGAATCGGGTCTATTCCATGAGTTTCAATAAAGATGACAGACCCTCCCCACCTCGAATAATGAAACACCTGCTGCTCCCAATATTCTACACCCCTGAATGAGGTAAAACATACTAACAATGAGGCACGGACAACTTGCTAGTTTCTAGTTAATTTCCCAGCAACACAATGATACCATGTCTTCTGACCATGTCGGTAACTACGACGATTTCTTGATCACTTAAATATTTGTAAAGCACTTCATTGGCTTCTTCACCAATGACCTACATATAGGGATCCCTTAGCCATGCTGAACTGTGTGTAGGAGAGGACACACATGCTGCCTCCCCATGTTGCCAGGACCACCAGGGAGGGCAAGAAGCAACCAACTCCCCAACGCCCTGGTTGAAGGGGAGAAGACCATGAAAGCAGTAAATAGTGAAGCCCACACAAAACAGACATGAAAGGAAACAGACACGCAAAACACTCTATTTCCAGATACACGAAAAGTAAGAATATAGTTATAATGTGATCAGTCATCATAACGTAGCTAAAGAAATTCTATGACATACGGAAGGAGGGCTAATGCAGAGATATCATGCATAAATGAGAACCAAAGAAGTACAGAGTGATGACCCGCTCATAGGAGCCTGGTTTAGGAAACATCCTGTGTGGCAAGCAACCAAAAAAGCAATTGTTAGTGACCCGGAAAAATGCCTACAATAGACAAGGCTGATTTCCACACACCACTTGGATGACAGTCCTATTTCTCCCTGGATATAAGTAAATTGGCATTTCCAGCATTTATGGAAACAGGTATTTGCAGTATGCTTTGCCAAATCATATTTCTAAGCCTGCAGTGTAGGTAACAAAATCAGTCCAGAGGTCTCGGTCGGCCCTGCTGACTATCCATGGTACCATCCACACCACTGCAGACCTTTCCGTCTTGCCAGAGCCCTAACAGCTTCAGTGTCAAACCTCCCAATACGGATTATGAAATCCGAAAGCCGAGGTTTTGTGGTCGTCAACATCTCCTTGGTGGACTCCCCTTTCCCTTCACGGGCCATAATAGCGGTGTTCCCCAGGGTCTTCCCCTGCTCTCTTTACTTCGATGCTTCACTGTCCCCTAGCTTACCCAACTCCCTTAACCCGGTGATCTTGGCGTCATCCAGGATCGTAACAGGAAACAGATGGCACACTCCAAGTGGGGCAAACAATGAAGAGTTTATCTAAAAAGAAGCTATTGACCAAGAAGTGGACGGGATATGAGGGATCATGACGTGTAGTGCAGCAAGCCGGGGCAGAGCAAAAAAGGAATTATCACCATCCCCAGACTGAAAGGATCTAAGAGCGTAATAGCTGGTACTCTAGAGAAGGGTGTGTAGAGAAGGTCCCCTTGAGAGAAGTGACCTTCTATTGAGGGACCCAATCAGACCTAAGCAATCTCCAAGGGAGGGAGGAAGGGAAATAAACAAACAAACGTGACCTCACTCTCCATTGGCTCCCACGGATCTCCTTTTGGGATCATTGGAGAAATTCTCCGTGGGTTAGTTTGTATTTCCACACATCTTGCGAGCAGAGGCGCTAACTGCCTTTGTCACAGATTACCTTTCCAAGGACGTTGGTATACCGCACAGTCTTGGAAGATCAAGATTGTGTCTCCCTCCAGAGTCAAGGGCAGGCATGCTTACCGCCCATTATAAAAGACTCAAGTTCTCTAAGCTCATGGGTCTCCTGTGCAAGGTGCCGCTGGCCTTTTTCACATTGTCTTGTGGATACATTAGGGTTCGGGAAATAGACACAGTAAAATCTTGATACCCTAGCTACCACTTAGCTGTAAGTGATACAGTTTTTTACTGACCAGGGGTCCAGTGTCTTCTTAGCTTCTGTGGTGAGCTGACTTGTTTGCTCGTAAGTAAGGTAAAGTCTCCAGCCCTTCATAGCTCTTGACAGAGGTCCTTATGGGCAGAACCTAATCTGAAGTCAGAGGGCAGAGCTATCATCTGATTGATAGATAAAGGTCAGCCTTCTGGAGCAAAAACAGAGCCGAGCAGTACATTTGAAGGGACAAGTGAAATGTACCTGCCACATCATCTAAACACTATTAACTGTCAAATCTGTATTCCACGCCTGACAGAATATATCCTGAGCTGCTGACTCATACATCTAGTTACTCACTGGCTGTCCCATGGGCATCCAACGCCTAAGGTTTCCAACTTCACGGAATGACACCACCATCTACTGTCCAGTTGCCTAACCTGTGTTTTATTCTTGACTCCTCCTTCTCCCAAATCTCATCGTCTCAAGACGAGTTCACATCTAGTCTGTTCCTTGCTCTTCATCTCTATGACCACCAGCTGGCCAGGAAAACACCATCTCCCTGTTGAAAGACATATCAACCTCCTTACATTTTTTCTTCAATTTCTTTCATGAGTGTTCCATATTTTTCTGAGTACAGATCCTTTGCCTCTTTGGTTAGGTTTATTCCTAGATATTTTATGGTTTGGGGTGCAATTGTAAATGGGATTGACTCAATTTCTCGTTCTTCTCTTATTTCTTCTGACTTCTGTGCATTGATTTTATATCCCGCCACATTGCTGAATTCCTGTATGAGTTCTAGCAATTTAGGGGTGGAGTCTTTTGGATTTTCCACATAGAGTATCATGTCACCTGCAAAGAGAGAGAGTTTGACTTCTTCTTTGCTGATTCCGATGCCTTTTATTTCGTTTTATTGCCTGATTGCTGAGGCTAGGACTTCTAGTACAATGTTGAATAGCAGTGGTGACAGTGGACATCCCTACCGTGTTCCTGATCTTAGGGGGAAAGCTCTCAGTTTTTCCCCATTGAGAATGATATTCTCCTTATACTCTTGACCTCCTCCTTATTAGCTCCCCTTGAGCTCTCTCAATACTTTAGCCACATTGATCTTCTTCCAGTTCCTCCTACTGGCCCTGATCCCTCTCTTGACATGTCTTTTATACATGCTGACATCTTTTCCAGGAACATGGTTTTCCTCTCTCTCTTAGTGTGGGTAACTCCTGTTCATCCTTAGATCTCTGGTCAAGTGTTTCTTCCTTAGAGATACCTCCCCGAGCCCTTCAGCTAGGCCATGTCTTTCTTTCCCCACCAGGCTATGTTCTCTATGAGGGTCAGAACCACCAGTGTGCTCTTGTCCACGATGATAATGCCAGCTCCAAGCACAAGGCCTCCACAAAGTAGACACCAGTACAGATGTGTCCCATCAATGAGTACAATGAAACACAGTGGCCTGGGTCACAGTCACAAAAAGTACCCCTCGAATATGCCCATCCTGTCAGTGCCCACTAGAACAATAAACATTTCCATGTGCAAGTAACTCACCTAACATCGTGTTGGCTCAGGATCTCTCTGTGAGCTGCTGGGAAATTTTTCACAAAATGGAGAAATAATCAAAGAAATATTTTCAGGATGTGTCAAATATAGATAAAATAACTTATAAGAGTTCATCGTGCTGAAGTGAAAATTTGCTATCCAAATATTTTTCATGATCTTCTTGACATGTTTTGAAACATAAAACATCACTTAAAAAAAAACAAACAAAAAAACAAAAACCACAGGCGACATCTCCCCTGGAGCAATTTGAACCTAAATTCATGTAGCAGAAACAGAAATGGTAATTAAACTGTAACTGAGCCATTTTCATTCCTATTCCAAAGTATTTATTCTCATCCGCAACATCCGAGCTTTGACTTTCTGGTTTTAATATCTTTTTTTATATTTAAAAAGAAATAAATAAAACGAAGAACAGGGACTAGCTCCACATGACTAAGAACACAATATAATTTATCTGTCCCCATCTCGGTGCTCTGAGAACAAGAACAGTTTCATTTCCTTGCTGTTATCTACAAAGGTACAGTATTAACACTGCATGAACACAAACATTGGTATTTTCACTCCCCTTCTAATTGAGAAAGGTGATAAGGAGCCTGGTTCCCTTTAGTATCATGCAGAGGTTTTATTTTCCGGGACAGTCCCATCAATTCCAAAGCCAAACGCCCAAGTAAGGCATCAGAAACACATCTTTCCACCTTTCTTCAAATTTTCAGTTCTGGGGCAGCTGCAACTGAGATGGCGACCTTAGGACAGCTTGGCCACCAGGTGAGAAGCAAACAAACCAACAAAATTTCGTGAAGCTTTTTATTTTTTAGGAAGGGGCATTCATAGTTCTTCATATACTTAGCTTGATTGGGCTCAGAGGATCTGAACTGATTTTTTTTTCCAGGATATGTTTCTCTTTAATACGTTTTTTTTTTTAAGATTTTTTATTTATTCATTTGACAGAGAGAGATCACAAGTAGGCAGAGAGGCAGGCAGAGAGAGAGGAGGAAGCAGGCTCCCCGCTGAGCAGAGAGCCCAATGAGGGGCTCGATCCCAGGACCTTGAGATCATGACCAGAGCCAAAGGCAGAGGCTTTAACCCACTGAGCCACCCAGGTGCCCCCTGCACAGTCTTTTAGATATGCATGAATTAGTTTTAAAATAACAATAAGAAACCATATTATATCAGAAGGTAGATAACATATTTATATGAAAATAATATTATAAAACAAAAAAATACAATAAGAGGGACACTGTTTCATATGTTTTGCCAATCTCTTTATGTCTGGCTTAACAGGAAACAACTGTAATTTTCTATGTGCTTCTGCATTTGATCCATTGAAATATGTTGCTTTGGTTGAAGCATATGAAAAAAAATAATATGGTCTGGTCCAGATAGGTTGTTGGAAAGCAGGAGTATTTTGACTTTTCATTCGATTGTGGATATTCTACATAAACTCTATGAACAAATCTAAAACAAAGTTTATGATAATTTGTTAGATTTTTAAAAGCAACTCATTGAACAATATGTAGAACAACTTCTATTTTTTAAAAATAAATGTCCAGGGCACCTGGATGGCTCGGTTGGTTGAGCGTCTGCCTTCGGCTCAGGTCATGATCCCGAGGTCCTGGGATGGAGCCCTGGGTAGGGCTTCCTATTCAGCGGGGAGTCTGCTTCTTTCTCTCCCTCTGCTGCTCCCCCTGCTTGTGCTCTCTCTCTCTCTCTCTCTCTCACTGACTCTGTCTCAAATAAATGAGATATTTTTAAAACCGTATTTTAAAAATTAAATAAATTAATGTCCAAGTGTATGTATGAATATGTAAATACGGCCCTAGAAGCACAGGGAAAAGGTCCTGAAAAATAAATACTATATTAACTTCTATAATATGCATCATATATTATTGTGTAATATATGTTATATGTGAATATTACTTATGTTATTAAGATAGATTCTATTTAACCTCTATGATAAACTTGGGACAGGAGAGGAAAGGGGGTCTCAAAAAGAATGACATGTAAATTATGGATACGTCTTACTTTCTTGTGAGGAGTCCATGTGCCTGTGTGTATGTACCTTTGTTTTTCAAATTAAAAAAAAAAAAAGCGGGGGGGGGCGGGGCAGGTTGGAGAGGAAGCCAGACCAACTTTCAGACTTTTGAGTGACACCTAATACCAAAAGACCACGGAAAATTTACAAAGTCTAGGTAAAAATGGTTTTTCTCAAAATTCTATCTCTCAAATCACTTATTAATATTTGAAAAGAACACAAAGTTCTCAGATAAGCAAGGTACACAGAAGAAGCGCTATCCCATGTCCTCTCGAAAAGTACTTTAAGCTCTTGTCTAGTCCGGTTAGAGAGGACATTCCAAGTTAGGATGACAAGAATAGACAGGTGGCCACATAAAAGGATTCATTACTGAACACACTGTCCTCTACTACAGGATATTGTACATTTCAAGTAATATTAGAGCAGCCCAGTTACTCCAGTTAAGCATATACAATAGATACTGGGGCAGGTAGAACTTCTAGTGTAGAACCTATGGTACGTATTTCCTTGGCTTTTGAAACTCTCTGTACCACTAGTCTGTCAGAAAGTGTTACAAGAAATCAACTAAAAACCCTTCCAACAAGTGAAAGCTCATTAAGGAAAAAATGTAGAAACAAAACTGAAAATCGGGAGCCTCTGACCCGTGTTTCTCACTCTGCCTTTGCTTTGCCCTCATCTATGTAACCCTCCTCCTTCCTCTCCTCTTCTTCCCTCCCTTACAGATGCCAAAGTCCCATCCCAAAAAATCTGCTTCACCAGACTGAAAGAATCTTGGCTATCTGTATTCATTAAAGTTTCTCACTCAGGTTTGAGAGGATGGAGATAGTTCTAAATGGAGGTTATCTTGGATGAGTAGGGTCGAGTTAATAAAAATATTACTGTCTATTCATCTAAAAACATACATCCCATATCTAGCTCCAAGGAGAAGCAGACTTGGATTTTCCACTTGGTGACTAAGCCTATGATCTCCATTCCATTGGAAGAGGAGCACATACAACTTTAAGGAAATTTTAGTTTCTTACTCCGGATGAAAAAGTATAGAACCATATAACTCATTTATCTACTCAAAAATATTTACTGAACACCTCTAGGTCTCAAGCACTGTACTGGATGGTGGAGAGGGGAAGGTACGTAAAGTAGACACATAGCCTGTCCTCGTAGAACTAAGGCTCTTTGTCATACTTCGTCGTAGACAAAATATTAACTAACTCAAGACAACAAATACACTTATAGAATAGTCTCGAGAAAAAAAAAAAAAGAATAGTCTCGAGAAACTGAGTACATTAACACATTTCTTTGAACAAATGTAACAACAGAACATTCACTGGATTCACTGTCAGCCTGTTTCCTGACCCCAAAAATGCAGAATTTCAACCATTGGTCTAAAATTTTCTCCACGTTTGAAAAATATTAATGTTTTTAGCTATAAATTTAAATATTAACACAATAAAAGATATTAATGTAAATAGAGATTAATGCACATTTTGGCCATCTGGTCAACATCTATGATAGAAGTAAGAAGTTAATCTATTTTCCTAAAATTCTGTTCTTTGGAAGGTTATATTTAACTTAGTTCCATTTAAAATATTTTTAGATGTTTCCGCATGCTCTTTCCAGCAATGGACTTAAAAACAACAAACTTCAGTGTACTGTCATTGTCATTATTCATCCTATGGTTTCCTCTCATTTTTTCTCCCAATGTTTCCATTTTCCTGATATGGACACCATGACGTTCCTTTACCACTATGTAGTGGAATGCATGCCTCCCAGCACTTGCCTCTTTGGCATAAGGATTCTTTTGAGCTGGAGGCAATCGAGACCCAGCAGACTCAGGAAAAGCTTTTTATTTCCCCCTTAAATGACTAAAAGAAAGGGGGCCTGCCCCAGAAAGAGAGTTATTACCAGAGATAATTTTTTTAATGTAAAACACTTAATCTGCACATCGGGGCAAATATCTGATGACCGAAGAACTTCTTCTCCTCTTATCTTCCTGTGAACAGCCTCCCCCACTCTGAAGGCTAGACCCTATATTTTTCCTATATTTGCCTCAACTACCTGGTTGTCCCCCAAAAGATAGGGGGGCTAGAGTAGAAGTAAAATTATTTTTCCTCCCTTCCACCTACTTACACAAGCAATTCCTGTTTAATTCATTTCATCTTTCCTCATAAATCATTGTGCCAGCTCCTTATAATTCTTTTTGCTTTTTTCTGATTCCTTCTAGATTTCTGGAGCTAATGAAGTGGTCAGTACTTAGCCTGCCGCATTTCTTTAAGACTTAGGTGAGAATTATGACCACCCTGTCCTATGTCGTGTTGTTTCTATCTAGAAGATAAACTATCCTATCTAAGCTTCATGGTGCTATGCTAGGTTTTTGTAATTTAATCTAACTCTTGGGTCTTTGGGGGCGGCTTTCTCATACAGGATAACATCTGTGTGATTGGTTTACGTCAAGTCAACACAAATTAAGATGATGTATCCTGCGTCTCTCTGTCTGTTCCCCTCTCTGATGTGTGCATGAAGGACTTCCAAGTACTTAGAGGGGGAACAGAGAAATAAGGGTCAAACATCATGGATCCCTTACAGAGAAAGAACTGCCAAAGTGTTTTTAAGAAATATTTTGGGCACATGTTGACAAGCTTGGGGTGGGTCAGCTATTAGTTATTTTCTAGAACAGGGTATTGCACTACACATTGACCATATTGTCTTCCCTATTACATCTTCGGAAACAAGGGAACATCATGGCCCATGTCTGTAAAGAGCCAATGATTCAACTGCAGGGGAAAAACTACTGAACGCACAGCCTAATATAATATCGGTTCTACTACCCATTCACTGCCCATCATGAGTCTGGTGCCAAACCAGATATATGACATGAGGATGAAAAATCCGTTTCTGTCGACAAGGAACAGCGGGAAAGAGAAGGCGAAACGGTAGTGAACTGTGAGCACAGGCTCAAATCTCAGAGTCAGAGGTGGCTTTTGTGCTTTTTAGCTGTTTGACTTTAAACGAGTTCTTGACAAAGAACAAGTTTCTTCCTCAGAGGCTTAGAAAACCTGTAAAGCTAAACTGAAATGCCTCCCATTTACTACAACCTACTTAAGGTTAATGCTTCCCATCATTAAATGATTTGCATGCATTACTTCATTTAGTCATGATTTGTCTTGCGAAGCAAGGGAGGCTCAGAGACCTGAAGTCACAGAGTAAGGAAAGAGCAGACATGGGATTGGGACAGTTTTATCTCCAATTTTAGGCTGTTTTCTTGTTTTTCATTAAGTTTGTTTTAATCGATGATACACTGACACAGAGATTTACATCAGTTTGTTCTAAAAACATCAGTTTTTTCTAAAGAGCTTAATATGAAAACCATTGTCTTTAGAGGTCTACCTTCCACCATTCCCAATCCCCGGAGTTGGCTGCCTAGAGGTCTTTGAAGTGTCTCTCTTTCGGCATTTACCTCTGCATCAGTAAATAATCACGTTTACGGCGCACTACTTGATTGGGGTGGACAGGAAGGGGCAGGCAAGGAGGATAGAAATTAACTGTTGTTTTTCACAGTGAAAGATGAGACTCTTTCACCATTTCTATACTGCCAACACTCCCACACCATGTCCATTGTTCCCTCCCCTACCATCTTCCCCAAATAGTAATGCGCTCTATTCAGCATTTACGTCATCATGACTATTTAATATTTGTGCCTTCGTATACTTTTTTAAAGATTTTATTTATTTATTTGAGAGAGAGAGAGAGAGAGAACTCCAGAGAGAGAGAGAGAAAGAGCAAGGGGAGCAGCAGAGGGAGAAGCAGACTCCCTGCTCACAGGAACCTGATGGAGGGCTGGATCCCAGGACTCTGAGATCAGGAGACCTGAGACCTGAGCCAAAAGCAGACGCTTAACCCACTGAGCCACCCAGGCACCCCATACGCCTTAGTATGCTTTGATTATGTTTTTCTTGCACAACCTTCTTATTTTCTTCAGATTTAATACTGTTCTTGTTCCCCATGTGCTTAACATTACTGTGTTTCCACTCCTCTCTGATTCTCTAAATCTCTCAGTGTAACCAAATGTGCCATGTATTCTTTTTTTGTCACTTTCTTCTATTGGAGACATTGCTCCCAGAGCTTTCCGACCTGTTCCACTCCAAAATGGTGGCCCTCCATGCTGACCACCAGTCCACATCCTATGCATTCATCTCTTCCTAGAGTTGGATTCCTTATTCCTCAACTCCCATGAATTGCCCTTTCTTCATGTACTCTCTTATTTTAGTGAAGAAACGCCCCTTGTGGCTTCCCAAGAAGGGAACTCTTAGGAGTTCAAATGTTTTAAGGCTTTGAATGTCTGAAAATGTTCTAGTCTTTCACACTCAACTGATAGTTTTGCTGGGTATACAATTTTTAGTCGGATATCATTTATCCTCAAAAGTTGAAGACATAACTCCACAGTTTTCCAGCTTCCAGTTGCTGTGAGGAACTCTGAAGCTCTTCTGATTTCTGATCCTTTATGTTACCATCACAATCCCCATCCCTC
Source organism: Potos flavus (assembly GCA_028534135.1). Taxonomy (NCBI): domain Eukaryota; kingdom Metazoa; phylum Chordata; class Mammalia; order Carnivora; family Procyonidae; genus Potos; species Potos flavus. The sequence goes on along the minus strand of CM052895.1, from coordinate 4,791,227 downwards.
TTGGTGCTTCTAGGACCTTCTCTTTGTCTCCAGAGTTCTGTTTCATGATGTTATGCCTTGGTGTGAGTCTATTTTCATCTGCTATTCAGGGAAACTCAGTTGTTTAATTCTGGAAATTTTTGTTGAATTAACTTTTAATGTTTTCCTCCTTTCTATTTTCTGTTTTTCAGATGTGAAATTCCTACTACTGAATTCCTCAACTCACTATTCTAATTTCCCATATGAATACACTAATATCCATGAGCTTTTCTCTGAATATTTCTTCAAAGACTGTATCTTGTTCTTCTTTCACAGTGTTTTCTCTTATGTCTGAGAATAGTAATGATCAATTTCTGTAAAGCTTTCATTTTCCTGATTAGCTTCTTGTAGGTTTTACAGTCTTCTTCTGGATTTTGTTTTAAACTCTTTTATGTTAGACACTCCCTCAGGTGTCTGTTTGCTCATTGTTGCCTGTTTGCTCGTATCTAAGAAACTAACTGGAAATTCTATGGCTTGTCCAAACATGGCCTTTATACAAGGGAATCTGGCTCTTCTTTTATTAGAGAAACCCTGGTATCAGTATCTTTACATATTTGTTCTTAGACTTGTCAGAAATCCCAGAAAATAATCTTCCAATCACTCAAGCTTTGTGAACCCAGGGGTAAAAGAGCTCTGCAAGGGAAGGGATCTTAATATTCATATATAACATTTCTTTTAATATCCATATTTCCATTTGGTTCTCCCCCCCATATGCGCCGCATTCACCAACACCTGGTTTATTACCTACAGAGAAAAAAATTTTAAGGTACCGTTGATCTGGAGTAGGTACAGTATTTAACAGAGGGGGAAACTGCTCCATTAAGAGTCTTTCAGTCAGTCTTTTCGGTTTTAGCACCACCTCACACTCACTTTCTCAGGTATCTGGGGATACCACATTTGGGGCATCGTTGAGGTCTGTGGTGCAAAAGCGTGTGGTTCAAGATTCAGCAATCTCAGATCAACTAAGTCTTTTCCTTATTTCTAAAAGATTCCTGGGGCATCTGGGTGGTTCAGTGGGTTAAGCCTCTGCCTTCGGCTCAGGACATGATCTCAGGGTCCTGGGATCGAGCCCCGCATCGGGCTCTCTGCTCAGCAGGGAGCCTGCTTCTTCCTCTCTCTCTCTGCCTGCCTCTCTGCCTACTTGTAATCTCTCTCTTTCTGTGTCAAATAAATAAAAATCTTTAAAAAAATAAAATATTCCTGATGTTGCTGACTTGCCTCTCTACCTCTATTTTATGTCTTTATATATATATATTTACTGAGATTTTAGAACATGATTCAGGAAGCACATGCATCTGTGCCATACATATGTGTTCATGCCCTATCTTTACCCAGAAACCCTCGGGACTGCATGCTTTTACCACTATTCCAGCACAGAGAAATATCACATAACATACTTCACTTCTTTACGTTTCCCTGTTTTTGACTTTCCCTCTGTTCAACGAGAGACACTGTTTTGCCTTGAGGAAAATTAGAATTGTTACAGCTGGAATGCCGAGGAAAAGTACTGAAAAATAGGCTCCTTCAGAAAAAAGCAGAAAAGTCAAGCTTTCAATTACAAGAGACATACAGTTAAGAAAGAGAAGACGTTTTCTAAATTCAAAAATTTCCCAATAAGTATCAAGAACCAAAGCTAAGGGGTGGCTGGGTGGCTCAATTGGTTAAGCATCTGCCTTCAGCTGAGGTCATGACCCCAGGGTCCTGGAATAGGGCCCCACATCGGACTCTCTGCTCAGCAGGGAGCCTGCTTCTCCTTCTGCCTGCTGCTCCCCCTGCTTATGCTCTCTCTTGTCTGTCACTCTCTCTGTCAAATAAATAAATTTTTAAAAAAAGAAAGAACCAAAGCTAAGAGGACTCAATGTATGGTTTTTACCATAAACCATAGGGTAGGAAATTCGTGCTCTACAGATAATAAAAATTCCTTGCTAAGGTAGAGTAAGTAGCCTGGAGGGAGGGGGGGCGGAGAGAGAGGGCTCAGCCCTGAGCCTCTCCCAGGACTGGAAGGAGAGAGAAGCTGGTAAAAGAGCATCTCAAGGGTCACCTCTGCGGCGCAGTCAGTTAAAGCGTCCGGCTCGTGGTCTTGGCTCAGGTCATTATCTCAGAGTCCTGGGATCCAGCCCTGCACCAGGCTCCATGCTCAGCAGGGAGTTTCCATGGGATTTTTCTCTCTCTCTCTCTGCCCCTCCTCCCACTTGCACGCCCTCTCTCTGTTACTCTCTCTCTCTCAAATAAATAAATATTAAAAAAAAAAAAAAAGAGCATCTCAAGATGAATTAGGAATCTCTGAGCAGGGGACATGAGAATCAGATGCCACATGGAAATCTGAGCAGAGTTCCCCTTATAGATTACATCCAGCCAATAGGGTTCAGGTTCAATCAAGTTGTATAATTAGACAGATGTCATCTTCAAATGGAGTCGGAGTAAGTAAATTAGAGAATTGGCCTCTGTATAATAATAGGCTGGAAATATACTGGCTTTCTCCATGTGATATAAGAAAAAACCACGGGGGCGCCTGGGTGGCTCAGTTGGTTAAGCATGACTTTTAATTTTGGCTCAGTCATGATCTCACAGTCATGGGATCAAGCCCCACGACAGGATCCAGGGTCAGGGAGTCTGCTTCTCCCTCTCTCTCTGCTCCTCCCCTAGCTGTGCTCTTTCTCCCAAATAAATATATAAAATCTTTTTTTTTTTTAAAGAAGAAGAAGAAGAAGAAGAAAATCACATTCTATATGCATTTTTAACCATCAGTAAAATACCAACAGGCTCCTTATATGGCCAGGATGCCCATAATGATGATAAGCATTGATAACCTGTAGAAATATGGTGTTAGTATTAAACATGTTTTTCTTTAACTGCTAAGATCTTCATTTATTTATAATTATATTCCCCATATGATGATCTGAGTTTATTTTCAATAAATGCAGAGCAGCTTTCACAGACCACAGAGTGACACCAGAGATGTCACCGAGAGGATGAAGCTATTAAGGCCCCATTGGGGCCCTGATGTCCGTCTGTGACCAAGGATCACAGAGAGGTGGGCAGTGTAGCACTTGCTTCCCTGGATTTCTCTAAGTACAAGGGAGATTAACGGGCCAGACAACACATAAAGTTAAGCTCCCCCACTTTCTGTTCCCTAAACAAGTAATTTTAAGGAACATCGATAATCACAAATCAAAACTAGTCAACGGCTATGCCAAATTGAACGACACAGGTTTGAACTGCATAGACCCACTTATATGCAGACTTTTTTTCAACAAGTACGATGGAAATTATTTCAGAGATGTACATCAGTTTGAGAACTCACAGACGAACTACATAACCTAGAAATACCAAAAAAAAAAAGAAAAAGTTGGATTCGTCAAAATGCATAAAATACATGTAGGTACTTCTATTTTATCATTTACTTCCATAAAATGTACACGGATCTCATAGAACTTCCTATCTGTCAAAAATTCGGCACACACCACCATACGTGGCACCATTCATAGTCAAGGGAAATGTAAACAAACATAGAGATGCAGTATTAAATCATAACCACCTAAAATTAACTGTAGTACACACTGTCCTACTCTAAGAATTTTGCAACAACCTCTCGTTGCTATTGTGGTGAGCTCAAGTGTTGCAAGTATCTACTTAAAATGCCACACGACACTACTTATCTCTGCCCGAGTAGAGTAGTCCATCTCTTCAGGAACTTGTGTGTTACAGTAAAAAGTGATCTCTCATGGTTCTCACGTAGATTTCACCATGTTTAGAGCAATACGGTAAACCCTGACTAACACCATGGGACCCATACAAAGTGCCTCTAGTGCTGTGGGAAGTGCTCCCAAGAAGCAGAGGGAAACCACAACATTACCAAAAAAAGTTGAATTGCTTGATATCCACTGTAGACTGAGATCTGCAGGTGCAGTTACCTACCATTTCAAGATAAATGAACCAGTGTAAGGACCATTAAAAAAAAAAAAAAAAAAAAGGAAATTTGTGAAGCCGTCACTGCTTATACACCATCAGTCATGAAAATCTTGCATTTTTTGCAAAATATTTTTTGTATCGTGTAAGAAATGCAGCTTTTATATGGGTGCAGGATTGCCGTAAGAAAGGCATACCCATAGATTCTAACATGATTTGAGAAAAAGCTAAGTCGTTATGTGACAACTTAAAGCAAAGGGAAGGTAAATCAATATTTTTCTAGATATGTCTCCTGAGGTAAGTAAAACAAAGGCAAAAATAAATGATTGGGACTACATCAGAATAAAAGCTTTTACACAGCAAAGAAAACCATCAATAAAACAAAAAAGCAACCTACTGGATGAGAGAAGATATTTGCAAATGATATTACCCAATAAGGAATTAATGTCCAAAATATATAAAGAACTTATACAACTCAACACCAAAAAACAAACGATCCCACTAAAAAATGCGCAGAGGGTCTGAAGAGACATTATTCCAAAGAAATACTACAGATAGCCAACAGACACATGAAAAGATGCTCAACATCACTGTAAGGGAAATGCAAATCAAAGCCACAATGAGACTTTACCTTACACCCGTCAGAAGGGCTAAAATCAAAAAGATGAGAAATAACAAGTGTTGAGGAGGATGTGAAGAAAAAGGAACTTTCACACACTGTTGGTGGGAATGCAAACTGGTGTAGCCACTGTGGAAAATAGCATGGAGGTTCCTCAAAAAATTAGAAATAAAATTAACATATGGTCTAGTAATTCCACTTCTGAATATTTGCCCAAAGAAAGCAAAAACAGCAACGCAAAAAGATAATACGCACCCCTGTGTTTACTGCAGCCTTATTTATAAGAGCCACAATATAGAAGCAACCTAAGTTCCATCAAGATATAAGAGGATAAAAAAGATGTGAGAAAGAGAGAAATATTACACAGTCATAGAAAGGATGTGACCAAAAAGAGAGAGATCTTGAGATCTTGCCATTAATCACAACACGGATAGACCTAGAGAATATTATGCTAAATGAAATAAGTCAGAGAAAGACAAACATCATAGATTTCACTCAGAACAAAACAAATGAATAAACAAAAGCAGAATCAGACCTAGAAGTACAGAGAACAGAATGATGGTTGCCAGAGGAGCGGGATGTGGGGGAGATGGGCAAAAAGGGTGAAGGGGAGTGAGAGATACAGGGCTCCCATTAAGGAACAAATAAGCCACATGGCTGAAAGGCACAATGTAGGGAATATAGTCAATGACACTGGAATGCCATTGCACGGAGACAGATGGTGAACACAGCATAATTTATAGAGATATTCAATCACTACGTTGTACACCTGAAACTTACGTAGTATTGTGTGTCGACTATACCCAAATTTAAAAAAAAAAATTTTTTTTTAGTTTATAACTACGAAAACAAAAAGGAAGGTGAAGGATCTAAAGCTGGTGAATTTATTGCCAGCAAAGGATGGTTTGATAATATTAGAAAGAAGCTTGGTTTAAAAACTGTCAAAACAAGAGAAGCAGCTTCTGTGGACCAAGAGACAGCAGATAAGTTCCCAGACACCATTAAGAGAATCATTGAGTAGAAAGGATATCTGCCTGAATAGGTTTTTAATGCAGGCAAAAGTGCCCTATTCTGGAAAAAGATGCCACAAAAGACATCAAGGAGTAAGGAAGAGAAGCAAGGAGGATGTAAGGCAGGAGGGAACAGGCTAACTCTACTGTTTGCTGCAAATGCAGTTGGGTTTATGAACAGGACTGTCCTTGTCTATAAGGCTGCTGATTTCTGAGACTTGGAGGCAATACATAAAAACCAATTGCTAGTCTTTCGGTTGTACAGCTAGAAAGCCTGGACAGTGAGGACCTTTTTTCTGGGTTGGTTCCATCAATGCATTGTCCCCGGAGTCAGGAAGTACCTTGTCAGTAAGGGACAGCCTTTTAAATATCAAATATCTAATATCAAATTCTTTTGAAATTAGACAATGCCCCTGGCCACTCAGAACCCCATGAGTTCAACACCAATGGTGTCAAAGTGGTCTACTTGTCCTCAAACACAACGTCTTTATTTCTGCCTCTAGATCAGGGGGTCAATGGCTCTGGTCACCTGTAGGCCAGAGAATAGACTAATAGAGAATAAACTAATACAGAATTATTATTTACAGAATTATTTGACTCCAAATATTATCAAAATATTGATATATTTGTCAATAGTTATATATCAAAAGTTATATATGGATTTTCCATTAGGGTTGGCACTCCTAACTCCTGTATTATTCGAGGGTCAAGATCACTATTGTAATTTTCAAGAAGGTATTTTTTCGAACATTTGAGCAGAGAATATGTTTTATTGAGGAGTAAATACAGAACAGCACATTCTACCACGTGTGGGAAAGAGTTAGCTTCAGTAAAAGGCCTTTACCCCTTAAGAAAGCCCCAGTGAAGTCAATAAGGTATTTTCAAAGTAAAACAGCAGGTAAATTTTATGGCACAAAAAGACCAAATTCCCTGGTCTGTATTAGTTTATTCTCTAGAGCATATTACACTAGTAGTGGCTTTAGAATAATGGTAGAGTGATCTACTCTAGAAGTAATAAATAAGTCTAACTGGAATCAGAAACTGTTATAAATAACAGATTCACAAAATTATCCAAATCCAAATAATGCCTTCGTGAGATAGAAATTCATTAATTATGTTTCTTAAATTTAGGCAAAGACAATAAAACTGCAAAAAATACATTTTGGCTTTTCTGGTTTTGAAATAATCCTAATTAGTACTGGGTACTAAGAGACTAAGAGTACAGGAATCTTCCTTTCTGGTTCCCTCCTCCCAGTTAGATCAGGGTGTATAAAAGGTCCTTTTCAATAGAGCATCAGTGTTCATTTACCTTTTAGAATAGTCTGATCATTAATGAAGTCAACATGCCCTTCTACAGTTGTGGTTAATTCTTAACACTTGCTCATGACACAAAATGCACTTGTGTTCGTTTCTTTAGCAAGCCATTCCTCCCGTATATATTATTATACAGACATTAAACAAGACCTTACCAAAGACTATTTTCTGTGGCACTTAATTTGATGCTTTGTTGTTTATCATTATGCTGAATTCATGGCCAATCCATACTGCCAGGCTCCATCAAGACGATTTGAAATCATAGTGAAATATCAGAGTATATGCTTCTCTAAAGCCCAAGGGATCACATATTAAGAGTGATAGAGATAAAAACAAACAAAAAAACATATAGCAACATTATCTACAATAGCTAAGCTATGGAAAGAGCCCAGCTGTCCATCAACAGATGAATGAATAAAGAAAATGTAGTGTGTGTGTGTATATATATATATATATATATATATATATATATGCACAATGGAATATTACTCAACCATCAAAAAGAATGCACTCGAGATTTGCAATAATATGGACGGAGCTAGAGAGTATGATGCTAAGTGAAATAGTCAAACAAAGACAAACACTATATGATTTCACTCATATGTGGAATTTAAGAAGCAAAACAAATGAGCAAAGGGAAAAAAAGAGACAAAGCAAGAAACAGACTCTTAACTATAGAGAACATACTGATGGTTGCCAGAAGGGAGGTGGTGGGAGGATGGGGGAAACAGGTGATGGGGGTTAAGGAGGTCACTTATCATGATGAGCACCGAGGGTTGAAGGAAGTGTTGCATCACTATATTGTACACACTAATATAACTCTGTATGTTAACACCTGGAATTTACATAAAAACTTAAAAAAAAAAAGCAAAAAACAGAAACATACTTGTAAATACAGAGAACAAGCTGGTGGCTGCTGGAAGGCAGGGGAGGGGGCGGATTGGGTAGATAGGCAAAAGAGAGGAAGGGGATTACAAAGTACAAACTTCCAGTTATAAGAATCAGTAAGTCATGGGGATGAGAAGCACAGCATTGAGAATACAGTCAACAATATTGTAATAACACTGCATGGTGAGAGACGGTGACAACACTTATCCTGGTGAGCACTGAATAATATATAGAATTTTTGCATCACCACGGTGGACACCTGAAATGAATATAACCTTGTATGTCAAGTGTATTTCCATTAAAAAGAAGAACAAGGCCCAGCACCAAGAAGGGGTGTACAAATGTAAGACTGAGCAGAAAGGGTGGGCTCAGGTTGGACAGTATCGTTAGCATCCCCTCTCTGTCCGCCCTCCCAAAAATTCAAGGCGGCCTTCCAGATTTTTGTTAAGACAAGCTATTATTAGTTATTCACACCAATCCTTCCTCCGAAAACGACTTTTAGAAACCTGGATAAAACTTCAACGATTCCTTCTTTACACAGTTGGAAAAGCTGAAAAGGGAGTGAGGCATACGTGGCCAAAATAACAGGAAACTGGAAATCGAAAGGTAATTACGTGCAGCCTGGAGCCACGCTTGCCACGTGACTATTTTCCAAACCAGAAAACTGCTTTTGATAGCCTTTTGGGACAGAGGAACAAAAACCAAGGGTCAAGAAGACATACACAAAACGGAGAGTCTAATATGGTGGGAGGAAGACCGCCACAGATATATCCTCACCCATACCTACTTCCTTTATTTTATAAAGAAAAAAGTATATTGAGTAAGATTTGAATGTGTCATTTTAAGAATCTTGCCTGGGAAACCACACAGGTTTTCCATCTACTTCTGGATGTTCACAGTTTTTGTTTTGTTTTGTTTCGTTTTGTTTTGTTTTAAAGTAGGCTCCATGCCCAGCGTGGAACCCAATGTGGGGCTTGAACTCAGAACCTTCAGATCAAGACCTGAGCTGAGGGGTGCCTGGGTGGCTCAGTGGGTTAAAGCCTCTGCCTTCGGCTCAGGTCATGATCTCAGGGTCCTGGGATCGAGCCCCACATCGGGCTCTCTGCTCAGCAGGGAGCCTGCTTCCCCCTCTCTCTCTGCCTGCCTCTCTGCCTACTTGTGATCTTTCACTCTGTCAAATAAATAAATAAAATCTTAAAAAAAAAAAAAAA
>CM052895.1:4758156-4781758 GCA_028534135.1 Potos flavus | reverse complement strand
AAAAAAAAAAAAAAAGAAAGAAAGAAAATCCAAGGCCCCTACCTAATTCCCCTGATCCTCACCTTCCTGAATGAATGCAGTAATGGTGTGAGCCCACATTTTCTCCTCCTGCTGAAGTTCTACTGATGCCTACGTAACCGGGAAAGGAAGCAAAGGGAAGTACATCCCTTCATTCTTAGAGAGACGGTTGGCTTGAGGAGATTTCTACCCAATCAAGGATGAAATAAACAGAAAAAAAGGAGAGAAAAGAAAAACTATTCCAGAACTGTAAAGCAGAAAAAAAAAAATACATATAGCATGCTAAATAAATTTAAAGAACACAGTTACTAAACTTTACATCCAAACGATGACAAAATTGCAAACAGCAACTTCGTAGTCTTCAATGAAGGGAGGAGCTGATTGTGGAGAACAAGGTTAGGGTGGTGCCACACAAGGTGAAGTACATGGCTTAATGGTGAATATTTAGCGCTGTCTCCTCCACTGCCAGAATGCATGGGGCCAGCACGAGTGACCACTCTCCCCATCACGTCTAACACCCCGCTTGAAGAACTTTGGGTGTGATGTGCCGGGAGGTCTTTAGATCCGCAGAAAGAGTGACTCAACCAGAAAACAGAAATGTGTGGAATAGAATGCAAACGGAATGCCCCCAGATCATTTTGGGCTCCTCGTGCCAAAAAGCCGATGGTCTGAGAAGCAGGTCTGCGTACCGGCCGACATTATGCGTGCCGAGAGGGAGGAACGTGGGTTGCTGCCACACAATGGGGGGCTATGTGCAAAACCCAGGGATGCTCTGGGTCCCCCTCAGAGTCCCTCCCTGTCCAATAGTAGTGGTCACTGGGAAAATCCAGCCATCTAACAAAAAGACCTCCCAAAACTCAGATCGTGCAGGAATGAAAGACGGGGTCACCAGGTGGATAAAGAACACCATCCAGCTAAGGCTGCAGCAGAGGGGAGAGGAACATGGGATGGGTGGTGGAAGAGGACCAGTACGCTGAGAAAGGAAGAAGGCCACGGGACCAGCTACAGAATCAGACACCTTAGCAGCTATATTTTATGTCACTGAATTGTTTCTCCGATCTTCTTGCCCCTTTCCTCCTAGCCACCTTACATGCAAGAACATCACTGGCAGCTCATGTTTTAGGTGGGGGTATGACACACTGGCATTTGTTTCTAATGCAGCCGATGGGACTTTGGGCATCTCCTGTGTTGGGTTTCAACCAGAGGAAGGAAAAAGAGTGGATACTGAACAGCAAAAGCGATCTCCGCTGGTTATCTTCCAACACACTTCCTATCTGGCAAGCCTGACATGCATAGATTTCATCAAAGGGCTCCCTTTTACCCTGGATTCCAGCTGGGTTTGGCAAATGGAGAGCCACAGCAGGAGTCAGCAGAGAATAAGCAGACTAAGGTTCAGGGTTCTGTTTTCCTTGTGCCCTCCTGGGTCTCATGATCCTTATACATAATCTGTGTGCTCAGTGGAAGTCTCATTTATTCATTCCACAAGTATTTATGGAGGGCCTATAAATCTCATTGAGTGCTGGGGATACAGCAGTGATCCAAACAGAAAACAATCCTCTGCCTCCAAGGTTATATCTGGTGATAGAGAAAGATAAGCAAGGTAGATAAATAAAATACAGGCATACCTCACTTTATTGTGCTTCACCTTATTGCATTTCTTACAAATTGAAGGTGTGTGGCAACCCTGCCTCAAGGAAGTCTATGGGTGCCATGTTTCCAACAGTATTCACTTGCTTCGTATCCCTGTGTCACATCTTGGTAATCCTCACAATATTTCAGACTTTTTCATTATGATCATATTGGTTATGGTGCTCTGTGATCAGTGGTTATGACTGGCTGAAAGCTCAGATGATGGTTGGCATTTGTCCATAAAGCATTCTTCCAAGTATGTACTTTTTTTTTTTTTTTTTTTAGATATAACACCATTGCATACATAATAGATTACGGTATAGCGATGCACTGGAAAACCAAAAAATTCGTCTGACTCCCTTTACTCCCACGGTTCCCGTGATCTGGAACCAAACTCCCAATGTCTCTGAGGTATGTTGTATTCACACTGATAATGTGATAATGATGGGAAGAAAAATAGAAAGTGTGTGCGAATGTGCACACATGTGTGTGTGTGTGCGCGTGTGTGTGTGCGTGTGTGCATGCATGGGCGCACTTGTGTGCATGTGTGTGTGTGTGTTTAAGGTATGGGCTGATTTTACATAATGTAGCCAGGGTAGAAAGGCCATCCTGAGCTAGGCTGGAGAGATCTGATACAAGACCAAAAGGAAGTAAGAAGGCAAGCCACGCAGGTTTCTGAAGAAAGGGCATTCAGAACAGAAGAACCAGCGATCACACCTTCCTAAGGTAAGCGTGCTTCTCAAAGAGCAGATAAGAGGCCACTGTGAGTGCAGCAGAGAGACAGGTGGAGAGTGGAGGTGAGGCCACACAGGTAACTGGGGGGGAAGGAGGAAGGGCAGGTATTTGAGGTTATAGTTTCCACCTGTAATAACTTCTGTTCTCCAAAGGCACACATGACACCGCTTACGTCCCCTCTCACGGTACACGTGCAGGGGACAGTCTATGTTATCGAGGCCGTGGTGTCCACCTGCAATAATATAGGTCCTCCAAAGACACGGCATCCCTTCCCTCATTGCCCACAGTGAATTCCAGATCACAAATCATGAAGACTGTTCTGTAATTTTGTTTTTCTAGGTCTCTAAAGAAAAGTTAACAGTATTCAAGAATGACATGTGACATTGGGGAGAACTTGTTTTATGAAGTCATTTGAAAGTCTTTTTTTTTTTTTACTTTTTTACTTTTATTTGAATGTCCAATAAGTTTCTGACATTACCCCTCTGGTAATTCCAATCTCCTTATCATCCCTGCCTCAATATTGTCTTTTTTATGGAGAGCCTCTTAGCTGATCAAATGGACAGAAAATGAGGGAAGTCAATGAAATATGTATTTTATAAACTGTAATAAACACGAGATGTTTGTGACACCTTGATTACTGAGATATTGACATTTCAGCCTGAGAGCATTTCTACACTCTTGAGCTCTTGAGTGTTTCTCAAATTCTTGAGAAGGAGAGAAGGCGGGCAAGGAGCAGTTGGGTTGAACCAGCCGCTGTGTAACTGACAAGACCTGGTGTTGACAAAAATGCCCATTAGGAAGAATAAGTACAAAACATCAGGACACCAGAGTAGTTGCACAGGGATCCCTGAGGGGGCAACATGTTATAGGCATCTATTTAATAATGGAACTAGGAGCATACAGTCTAGTAGAAATACAGCAGAGGAGCATGAATCTTTTATATTTTTTGGAGTTGGGGTAGAGGGGCAGATAGAAAGTGAGAGATGGAATCTTAAGCAGGCTCCATGCCCAGCACAGAGCCTACTGGGGGGCTCGATCTCATGACCCTGAGACCATGACCTGAGCCTACATCAAGAGTCAGTGGCTTCAATGACTGAGCTACCCAAGTGCCCCAAAAGGAACATGAACCTTTTAAAGCATCCTGAAGATCAAAGTCAAAACTGGTCTGAGGCTTAAGGAAAAGGCTGAAGACAACCTGACAAAAAGCATTACAAAAATGTACCTCACTGAGTGACTCAAGAATCTGTAGATAATTATCTGGAAAATTACAACGATTTAGAGATACAACAGATCTCTGGAAAAACAAATGATCTGATTTAAAAATGGACAGGACATCCGGATAGACATTTGTCCAAAGAAGACACACAGATGGTCAAGAGACACATGAAAAGATGCTCAACATCACTAATTGCCAGGGAAATGCAAATCAAAACCACAAAGAGATATCACCTCAAACCTGTCAGAATGGCTAGACTCAAAAAGACAAATAACAAGGGGAGGATGTGGAAAAAAAGGAACTCTCCTACACCATTGATGGGAAGGCAAAGTGGTTCAACCACTGTGGCAAACAGTATGGAGGGTCCTCAAAAAATTTTTAAAAACAACCATATGATCCAGTAATCCCACTACTGGGTATTTACCCAAAAAATATGAAAATACCAATTCAAAAAGATATAAGCACCCTTATGTTTACCACAACATTATTACAAAAGCCAAGATACGGAAGCAACGTAAGTGTCCATCAATAGATGAATGGAGTAAGAGAATGTAGTATATATACACAATAGAATATTACTCAGCCATTAAAAAAGAATGAGATCTTGCCATTTATCACAACATGGATGGACCTAGAGAGTATCATGTTAAGTGAAATAAGTCAGAGAAAAACAAATACCATGTGATTTCACTTATATGTGGAATCTACAAAAACAAACAAACAAACAAAAAGCAGAAACAGACCAGCAAATACAGAGAACAAACTGGTGATTGCCAGAGAGGAGAGGGGAGAGGATGGACAAAATGCCTGAAGGGAAGGAGGAGAGACAAGCTTCCAGTTATGGAATGAATAAGTCTGGGAATAAAGGCACAGTATAAGGAACATAGTCAGTGGTATTGTAATGGCATTGTATGGTGACAGGTAATAGCTACACTTGGGGGGTGAGCACGGCTTAAGACAGAGAGTTGTACCCTTAAAAATAATGTAACATCGTGCATCAACTATACTTCAATTAAAAAAAAATGTGGCCTCAGTAAGAGTGCTATCCAGTTTACTTATAATCTAGATTTATCTTTGAGTTGCACTGCCCATTTCCCGCCGTCCTTAACCCACACCTCCCACATTGTTCTCTGTCACACATATGAGGGATGGACATATCGTTCTCCAAAAGTTCCTAACTACTAGTTGTGGAAAATGCCAACTCTCTCTGACCCCAAATACACCCAGCACATATTACAAAACACAGGGTGTTCATCTTTTACTTAAGAGTCTGCTTTCCTCCAATGTTCTTTTTTAAGATTTCATTTATTTATTTATTTATTGGGGGGGTGGGGAGAGGATATGAGTGGGAGGGGGGGCAAGGGAATGGGTAGAGGGAGGGGCAGAGGGAGAAGACTCCCTGCCGAACAGGGAGCCCGACACAACACGGGGCTCAGGGCTCGATCCCAGGACCCTGGGATCATGACCTGAGCCAAAGGCAGATGCTTAACAGAATGAGCCACCCAGGCGCCCCTCTGATGTTCCTAACCTCGTATCTGATGCCGGTAACTTCTCACCCCAGGACAGTTTCTCTTTCTGTGTCTGCAGTCCAGCAGGCACCCCTCCTACCTTTTTTCCTCCCTCTTTTGTTTTCCCTCTATGCCAAGAGATAGGGTGGTTTCACATTCCTCTCCTTTTCATGAGAGAGAATAAATTCCAGCTTTGAGTCCAAGCTCAACACAATCCTGAGGAGCAGTACAGAGCTCCCCTATTTCCTGAGTACCACTAATAAATGCCCTTCCTAACAGGGACCATCCCTCGAGTGTGAGGGGCCCTTGGCAAATAATTTTGTGGGGCCCTTGTCTAATGCTAGCAGTTTGATTTTTTTCAAATGCACAGAATTCATGGGCTGATGTAAGGTATGGAGATTGGTGGACGAAGAGACAGAATAATGGGTAGAATGGAGATACATGTTGGTTTATTTTCCAATCAGTGTGTGGGACGTTTCTCCTTAGTATCTAGGTACCACCCCTTCCTGTCCATGACCAGGCATCATCAATTCACGTCCTCCACTGCCATATGCTTCATTCCTGGCTAATTTCCTATCACCCCCTATGAAAAAAATGTAGCAGTGCCATTATGACTCACCACGGCACCATTGAAAAAAGGGTAGGACTTCTTGCCTCTGCAGTTTCCTAATTCCATTTACGTAGTGCTGCTTACATCACTACTCCTGACGCTCTATCATCTGCCATGCTGCCCAGGAACACAGGCTTCCACTGACTCTCACGAAACTACTTACTGTGTTTCACTGACAATGTCCACAAGCACAAGTCTTACTCAGAGGATGTAGGAAAATGCAAATAATTAACTTGTGTTATAGTCACGTTAAATCTACTTTTCAGAGCTGTATGATGTAAGTATAGTACAAGAAATCCTCCAACCCCATGTTTTCTCCAAGCCCTTTAAGACATCATCACAGCATTCTTAAAATGGGATCCCTCTCAGCGTTGACCTCACCCTTGTCTTCTGTACAATGTCGCCAGTGGGGAGGATAAAAGGAGCAAAGAGAATTCTCATTAAGACAAGGAAGGTCTTCCCCTTGTCCAGCAACCTGGGACAGCATGAAATCACCATATAGATCAAAGGCAAGAGAGGACACCAGTTGCAAGGGTCCACAGGCACTGCAAAGTAACAGTCTTGAAATACTTGAGGGAAGACAGACACCGTCACCCTTCAGGACATCCCAACACGTTGTATGGAGCCTACAGAGGGGGTGGCGCAGCTGCTCTGTGTTCCAGCAGCAAGGGATCATGAGTACAAGATCCCTGCCTCCAAGTCTGCTGCCCTCGGGTGTTGCAGACGGGAGGTGAGCCTGCATGCAGAACACGGATAGGCAAGAGCCAATACATGGGTCCATATAAATGGCTCAAGAAGTCCTGGGGACGGTGGCAGACTATAGGTACAGGGTCATACACTCATCCTGCATCCAACATGTGTGAAAATGACCCAACATGATCAGGTCAGCACCATTCTAATAGCCCGGTCTTGTGGGAGCTCATACATACAGCACTGGCCATAGGAGTTAGCTCACCAGGATATCCTTTGACACCAGAGCCCAGCCATATGAACCCTACCATGGAGTCCTGGGGTGATCCCACAGGCCGCGGGGAGTCTGGTCAACATGCTGCACAGGGTGGAGAACTGCGGATACTCCAAGGGAGAAAATAAGACCAGGGTCCACTCATGTCCCAACCCCGGCCCAGGACACCCTGAGTAGTGAGCACTAAAAGACCCCTGGACAGTTGCAGGCGTCAGAGGGGGATTTAGAATATTTCAACAAAAGCACAGTCTGTGCCACAGGGCACCTGAAGGCATGATGTCTGGGGCACAGGCCCACTTGCCCAAGTCTAAAGGTAGCACTGCTCCCAAACACAGCAGTTCATGCTTTCCAGTATGTCCTACTTTATATTAAACCACATTTAATTAAATAGGTATTTCTTGGTACTCCACAAAATGGTGAGATGTTTCACCATCTGAATATGGAAAATAATGATCATTTAGTCTAATTTACAATAGACTAATTTAATCTCCTTACTTTCTCCTTGACAATACTAGAGCCAAGACAGAAGTCGCTTGACATTTGCCCTCCACCTCTGCTGCTACTCTCGCTCTCTCTACTGCTCGCTCTCTCTGGCACCAATCAGGTGCCCGAAGTGTAAGGTGGCCTGCCCACCACATCCAGGGCAGAGGCCTTGATCCCCTTTACCCGTAACAAGATATTGCTCACCAGCAGTACTCAATCGACGCCTTCCCAACTGACGACCCCAATTCCCATAAAATGGATGGTTCTGAGACTTCACTTAGCTCTGTTCCGCGGGTGATGATACAGAAGTTTATGACATTATGAACACGACAAACCAGGTTTCAAAACCCAGAAAATCCAGAAATTATAGCCTCAGCACCGACCTCGGGGATGGGATAAATAAACAGGCAGCTGTGATCACTCCAGTGTAATCCTATTAATCACCGCGGCCCTAGAATAAAATAGGAGACAAACCAAGCCTACTGCACCGGCACTAAATTAAACTTCCTCCAACTCTGCCACACAGAGGAAGCGATTCATCATATTCAGGCCCAAAGCTCATTTTCCACATGAAAAATGAACTTAAGTGTAATTTAATGAACCTCAGAAAACAGGTACATTTCCATAATGTTTGGGGATTTATATATATTAAAAAAAAAAAAATCAAGAACATCCTGGCTGAATAATGATCAAAGGCTACAGTCCTGCCCAAACTGAAGTTCATTTTTTTTCATTCATTTCTAAAGAGCTACGGTTGACCTTCCCTGGCACAGACTCCTTATATGTGTTTTACTGAGTAAATAAACAATTGCACCTCTGTGAGTGTCTGTGTTTCTTTTTGTTCTTGGTGACTTTCCATCTCCTACGGGCATAATGATGACAATCTCTAGGATCTCAACTGTCCTCAACACCTAAACCAGACCCCAAGACATAGCAAACCTGCCTATCTTTCTTGCTCAGCATGGCCACCCAAGTAGTGTTTAGGTTACAGTCATTTTGCTAAATGGCGAAGGGTTTTTGGAGCTCTGTGAATTTTAAGAACATTTTAGGCTCTTCTCAAAGACCACAAACAAGCAGAGAAGGGAAGGGAGCTATGAGTGTGGATTGGGGTCCACAAGGAGAGCCACTTAGGACAGGCAGATCTTAAATTGGGTTTTGAAGAGAACAGAGGATGTGACCAAACAGAGAGGTGGAAGAAGGGTGCTCCAAGAGACGGGATTAGAATGCTCAAAACATAAAGATCTTCATAGAAATTAGAGGGGACCTGAGGGATGGGCGCTTATCTGCATTTGTTGGTTAAATCATAGTGGTTAAAAAAAACAACATCTGCTAGGTATAGGGAAGGCAGGTTAGAAATCGGTGTGCATAAATTCATATTTTTAAGTTGACAAAAATTAAAGTATAAAGAAGGCTTTTAATCAAAACGTAGCCAATTTAGAAGGGACCTTGGGAAGATGGCAGAGTAGGACACTGACCTCACCCTAACCCACATTTTCAATTAGAGATCATCCACATTCAAGTCAACAAACTAGAGAGTGATCCAAAGACTGGCAGAAGAAATCCCACAACTAGATATAGAGAAGAAGCTGCAGCTGAACGGTTAGGAAGGTCAGAAGGGCAGAGGGAGGCTGCCCACAGAAGGGAGGGAGCTGCGAGCATGGAGAGGGCAGGGAAATGGACCCTCTCACCAGGGAACTCACACAAGGAAGACTGCTCCCCATAATGTTCAGCTTTAAAAGCCAAAGAGACTAAAATCCATGAGTTTATAAAACCCATGGGACTTGGAGCCTGGAGCCCTGGAGGTCAGCTGACTCAGCACCGGGCAGGCTGGGAGCGTGAGTGATAGCTGGCTTACTGGCCTTAAAGAGACAACAGCCCGCACAGAGAGGAAACATAAACACTGTGGTTTCCATAACACCCAGGACACACAAAGACAGCTCTGTTCATACTGATTTCGGAGTGTGTTGGGGGACTTCTACAAAAATGAGGGAGCTGGCAAGCCCCATTTTCCTCCCCCAGAGCATCAGCATGGGGCCACGTAAGGGAGGTGGGGCTGCACAGGCACTTGCTCCCTAACCTTCCAGCAGTGCACCACACCGAGTTCTCCACAGCCCTCTCCCACTCCAAGTCTGCTAGTCTCAGCTCAGGGCAAATTTTGTTAAAGACTCTTGTGAGTCCCACCCCTCCCCAGCCAATGGGTGCACAGCTGCCCCCCGCCCCGACGCATACACCTCAATGCACCCCCAGCCACCATCGTGTGCTGCACCCAGCCGCATGCTCCCACTCGCCACTGCACACTGGGCCCAGTCGTGCCCAGCCACTGCCACATGCCATGCCCAGCCTTGCACCCTCTGCCACCCCAGTGCATTGACCCCCACACCACTTGGGAGAATCCAGCATAGGACTAGTGGCACATTGCAAATTTTGCTAACCCTGCCTCCCTGCTCCCAAGTTCCCCAGCAGGGATGACCCCTCAGAGCTGGCCTGCCTGCATTCCAGGGACAGCACGGAGACCAAGCACAGCCCAAAACAGGCAGAGAATCAGTGCACACAAATGCACTGAAAGGAAAAGGGACTGAAACACAACAGCAGGATGTAAGCAACATGCATCGGATACACTCCTGAAGTGCCAAGTTCGGGTGAACCGGGGACACTACCTGCAGGGCACTCCAGGATCTCTTCTTCATAAAGGCACTGTTTCAAGAGCAGAAAACAAGAGCTTTCTTAACAGAGAAACAGACACAGAGAGGCAGACAAAATGAGGAGACAGAGAAGTTTACCCCAATGAAAGAACGGGACAAGGCCAAAGCCAGAGATCTTAGCCAAACAGATATAAGTAACATGCCTGATAGAGAATTTAAAGCAATAGTCATAACGATTCAGTGGACTTGAGGAAAGAGTGGAGGGCACGACTGAGACCCTAAAAGAGAGATAAGGACTGACACAGCAGGGATAAAGGGAACAACAAATGAGATGAGAAACACATTTGTTGGAATGAACAGTAGGATGGAAAAAGCAGAGGAATGAATGAATGACCTAGAAGACAAAGTAACGGAGAGTAACCAGATTGAATAAAAGAGAGAGAAAAGAATTATGCAAAATGAGGACAGACCTAGGGAACTCAGTGATTCCATCAAACGTAATAACATTCATATTATAGGAGTCCCAGAAGAAGAAGAAACAGAAAAGAAGGCAGAAATTTATTTGAAGATATAATGGCTGAAAACCTTTCCAATCTGGGGAAGAAAACAGATATCCAGATACAGGAGGCACAGAGAACTCCCATCAACATCAACAAAAGCAGACCCACACCAAGACATACTGTAATTACATTGCAAAAATACAGTGATAAAGAAAAAATTTTTAAAGCAGCAAGACTAAAGAAGACACTAACTTACAGTGGAAAACCCATAAGGCTAGCAAGAGATTTTTCAACAGAAATTTTGCAAGCCAGAAGAGAGTAGCATGATATATTTAAAGTGCTGGATGGATACCCAACTTTTGTTTTAACATGGACTGGACTGGAAGAGATTATGCTGAGTGAAAAGTCAAGCGGAGAGAGTCAATTATCATATGGTCTCGCTTACGTGTGAAGCATAAGGAAAAACATGGAGGACATTGTGAGGGGGAAGGGAGGGGTGAATTGGAGGAAATCGGAGGGGTGAAGAACCTTGAGAGACTGTGGACTCTGAGAAACACACTGAGGGTTTTGGAAGGGAGGGGTTTGGGGGATAGGTGAGCCTGGTGGTGGGTATTAAGGAGGGCACGTATTGCATGGAGCACTGGGTGTGGTACATAAACAATGAATCTTGTAACACTGAAAAAATAAAATAAAAGTATTTGGGGAAAAAAAGAAAAAAAAAAGTGCTGGATGGGGAAAATCTGCAGCTGGGAATACTCTATCCAGCAAGGCTATCATTCAGAATAGAAAGAGTTATCCAGACAAACAAAAACTAAAGGAGTTCAGGACCACTAACCCAGTAAAGGAGACTCTGAGTAGAAAGGAAAGACCAAAAGTGACAGTGTAAAGGTAGGAAACATAAAAGCAGTGAAAAAAAATAGTTCTGTAAAAAGTAAGCCAAAAAAACTCACAAAATAAAAGGATATAAAATATAATAACATATACCTAAAATGTGAGCAGGAGAGGAGAGAAGGATGGGTTCAAACTTAAATGATCATCAACTTAATACAAACTGCTATATGCAGAAGAGGTTATACACAAATACAATGGTAATCAGATCTTAGAAACCACTAATAAATACGCAAAGAATAAAAAGGAATAACTCCAAATATATCACTAAAGAAAATCAGCAAAACATGAAGGAGAGAAAGACAAGAAAGGATCACAGAAAACCTTCAGAAACAACCACATCAAGTAATACAACAGCAATAAATACATATCTATCAATAAAGATTTTTGAATGTAAATGGACTAAATGCTCCATTCAAAAGACACAGGGCGTCAGAATGGATAAAAAAAAAAAACAAGATCCATCTACATGTTGCCTATAAGAGATTCACTTTAGACTGAATGACGCCTGCAAATTGAAAGTGAGGGGACGGAGAAACATCTATCATGCAAATGGACGTCAAAAAGAAAGCCAGAGTAGCAATACTTATATGAAGAAACTAGACTTTAAAACAAAGGCTGTAAAAAGAGGCGAAGGACACTATATAATAATAAAGGGGACAATCCAACAAGAAGATATAACAATCATAAATATTTATGCACCCAACATAGGAACATCCAAATATATACAAATTTAGTAACAAACACAAACTAATCAATAATACAACAATTGGAGGAGACTTTAACACCCCATTTACATTAATGGACAGGCCATCTAAATTGAAAATCAACAAGGAAACAATGGCTTTGAACAACAGATGGGCTTAACAGATATATTCGGAACATTCCATCCTAAAACAGCAGAATACACATTCTTTACAAGTGCACATGAAACAGTCTCCAGAATAAATCACATATTAGCCCACAAAATAAACCTCAACAAATTCAAGAAGTTCAAAGTCATACCACGCATCTTGCTGACCACAGTGCTATGAAACTAGAAGTCAACCACAGGAAAATTGGACCACAAATACATGGAGGTTAAATTACATGCTACTAAACAACGAATAGGTCAACAAGGAAATAAAAGAAGAAATAAAAAAGTACATGGAAACAAATGAAATTGAAAACACAACAGTCCAAAACCTCTGGAATGCAGCAAACTCCATTCTAAGAGGGCAAGTATATAGCAATACAGGCCTACCTCAAGAAGCAAGAAAGAAAAAAAAAATAAAGAAAAAAAATAAAGAAAAAAATAAAAAAAAAGAAGCAAGAAAGGCTCAAATAAACAACATAACCTTACACCCAAAGGAGCTACAAAAAGAACAACAAATGAAGGCTAAACCCAGCAGAAGGAAGGAAATAATAAAGATTAGAGCAGAAATAATTATATGGAAACTAAAAAAACAACAGAAGAGATCAATGAAACCAGGGACTGGTTCTTTGAAAAAAATCAGTAACATTCATAAACCTCTACCCAGACCTCTCGAGAAAAAAAGAGAAAAGACTCAAATAAATAAAAGCACAAATGGGAGAGGAGGAATAACAATCAACATCAAAGAAATACAAACAATTATAAGAGCATATTATGAAAACTATATGCCAACAAATTGGACGACCTAGAAAAAATGGATAAATTCCTAGAAATACATAAACTACCAACACTGTAACAGAAAGAAATAGAAAACTTGAACAGACCTATAACCAGCAAAGAAATTGAATCAGTAATCAAAAATCTCCCAACAAACAAAAGTCCAGGACCAGATGGCTTCACAGGTGAAGTCTACCGAACATTTAAAGAAGAATACCTATTCTTCTCAAACTATTCCAAAAAACAGGGAAGAGGAAAGAAAACATCCAAATTAATTCTATGAGGCCAGCATTACCCTGATACCAAAGCCAAATAAAGACACCCCTAACAAAGAGAACTATAGGCCAACATCCCTGGTGAACGTAGATCCAAAAATCCTAAATAAGATACTAGCAAACCAAATTCAACAACACATCTTAAAAAATCATCCACCACAATCAAATGGGATTTATCCCTGGGTTGCGAGGGTGGTTCAATATTCACAAATCAATCATCATGATATATCACATCAATCAAGAAAGGATAACTATATGATCAATCCAATAGATGCAAAAAAAGCATTTGACAAAGCACAACATCATTCATGATAAAAACCCTAAATGCAGTATGTTTAGAGGGAACACACTTCATTATAATAAAGGCCATATATGAAAAACCCAGTTAACATCATCCTCTATTGGGAAAAACTGAGAGCTTTTCCCCTAAGGTCAGAAATAAGACAAGGATGTCCGCTCTCCCCACTTTTATTCAACATGGTACTAGAAGTCCTAGTCACAGCAATCAGACAACAAAAAGAAATAAAAGGCATCCAAATCAGTAAGAAAAAAGTAAAAACTTTCACTCTTTGCAAATGACATGATACTATATATAGAAAACCTAAAAGGCTCCACCAAAAAACTGTTAGAACTGATAAACAAATTCAGTAAAGTCACAGGATCCAAAATCAATGTATAGAAATCTGCTGAATTTCTATACACCAAGAATGAAGCAGCAGAAAGAGAAATTAAGAAAACAATCCCATTTACAACTGCACCAAAAATAATAACATACCTAGGGATGAACCTAACCAAAGAGGTAAAGACCTATACTTGGAAAACTATAGAACACTGATGAAAGATACTACAGACAACACGAAGAAATGGAAAGACATTCCATGCTCATGAATTGTAAGAACAAATATTGTTAAAATGTCTATATTATCCAAAGCAATCTACACATTTGATGCAATCCCTGTCAAAAGACCACCAGCATTTTTCACAGAGCTAGAACAAACAATTCTAAAATTTGTATGGAACCACAAAGACCCCAAATAGCCAAAGCAATCACGAAAAAGAAAAGCTGGAGGCATCATAATCCCAGACTTCAAGTTATACTACAAAGCGGAAATAATAGAGACAGTATGGTACTGGCACAGAAACAGACACATAGATCAATACGGCAGAATAGAAACCCCGAAATAAATGATGTGGATGGAACTAGACGGTATTATGCTAAGTGAAATAAGTCAATCAAAGACAATTATCATATCTGACTGATATGAGGAATTTGAGAAACAAGACAGAGGATCATAGGGGCAGGGAGGTAAAAATGAAACAAGATGAAACCAGAGAGGGAGACAAACCATAAGAGACTCTTAATCTCAGGAAACAGACTGAGGTTGCTGGGGGGGGTGGGGAGGGATGGGGTGGCTGGGGGATGGACATTGGGGAGGGTATGTGCTATGGTGAGTGCTGTGAATACGACTGTGAGCAGTACCTATCTGTGGCGATTAAATGAAAGAATGCAGGTCATACGGTGGCACAGTGCCTTGGACCCGATGAAGGCTCAAGGAAGAGTAATGATGCTGCTAGCCCACATCTGTCTTGGCTCCTAGGGTTCTCACCAGGAAAGCTTCCCCTCCTCTTCTCAATGACCTCCCTCCCCTTCTCCTCTTCCTTTCACGACAAGTGAAGTCTTTCCTCCAGGCTCCTTGGCTTGTCTCTTTTAAGGACACTTGGGTCCACACATAATTACAGACAGTCCCAGGGGCTTGAGTACTTCACCGTTCTCCATTCATTTCATAGGCAGACTACTGTTAGCCAAGAGCATGTTGCCACAACTCAAGAAAGACTGCCCCAGGCACTGGTGCCGGCTACTCCCAGATGTGAGGGACCAGCCTGTGACGGCCACTGTGTTTACTAGAAAAAGGAAGGCCAAGGCACTCAGTGGCTTGCTGGAGCAAGCAGCACAGGTTAGGGAGGAGAATGGGTAAGACAGAGGCTGCCGTCCCTAAGTCTTGCTGACAGTAGTTCCCAAGGTTCTCAGAGTAGTTACCAAGAGTTACCTAGGTTGGAAAGCCTCTAGTTAGGCCCTAGGTCTGCAGCTGTCCAGCTACTTCCAAGCAATCTTTTCTGATATACTTAGTCATGCCCGATCTCCTCTATAAAAATAAAGCCAGAAATCAAATTCCCCTCTTGGCTCTACATATTCGTGCTTCTGAGTCCCACTGTTTTCATAGCTGAATGTCTACCACTGTCAAGGTCACGGAGCCCTCTTATCCTTCTTACAAGCAGAGACAGTGGCCAAAGACCATTATCAAACAAGAGCTGTCTGCCCCTTTCCCTGCATGACTGCTCATATTCATGGAAGCAGATGGCAATTTTATGATGAATCGACCGCACGGTGAGTAAGTGTCCAGGGAAGCAAAAGAAGAGGACATGTCCTCATCTCTATAATCCAAGAAAAATTCTTTCAACAGCATAAATAAATTGATCATTGTTCTAAACCAAAGCCTCCTACAATTTGCCAGAGGAAGAAAGATGGATGGAGTCCAACTAGAAATTTACCAAATTCAAGTAACAATGCAAAACACCACCTGTAGGTCTGAGTGACTAGACACTGTTTTAAGTTTCACAACGGGCCTGAAAAATGCATTTGTAATCATAAGCCGTATTTGCAGGAAGTAATGGATATTGCTAAACCACCTCCAAAAGCCTTTGGTTAAGGGAATAAATAGCAACTCTCTTCTGACAATTTTCCAGTGAATCCTCTCTTCATACAACGTATAAAGTTAATCCTGGTTGAAGGATCACAAAGTCGATAGTAATGAAGACTTCAAAAAAATAACAATTTATGTTATCCTCTACATATAAAAAATTCTAAGACATCCAATTCTACAATGACTCCTCATGTAATTTGTGGGTCACTTTCATTAGATAACCAAAAAAACCAAAACAAAACAAAACTTCCATTCTACCCTTGAAACTAATATTACACTCTATGTTAACTAGAACTTAAATAAAAACTTGAAACATAAAAAAAAAATTCCAAATTGTTGAAAAATTCTCCCTTTGCCTCTCTGACTGCAGAGAATAGTCATTGTT
Source organism: Potos flavus (assembly GCA_028534135.1). Classification (NCBI taxonomy): domain Eukaryota; kingdom Metazoa; phylum Chordata; class Mammalia; order Carnivora; family Procyonidae; genus Potos; species Potos flavus. Next base: position 4,765,573 of record CM052895.1, on the reverse strand, counting down.
TTCTTTTTCCGGTATTCATTCTCCTTTCCCCTGACAATGACCCTCTGGTTTCCCCCATAAAGGCACACCTGTTTCTCACTTTGTTCTTTGTAACTGGTCGGGGGGGTGGGGGGATGGGACAGGGGGTGGGGAGAGGGTGGATTTCCGGCTCCCGGGTAAGCATTTCACAGCCACCTCACCTGGGAGGAGCTGGAACCAATCAGACGCTCCCTTAGTTCATGTCTTCTCCTCTCTACCCTGTGCTTCCTTCCACCCCATCTCTACAGATCTGTATTCTCCACTTTTTTTTTTTTTTTAAGATTTTGTTTCAAGAGAGAGAGTGTACAAGCAGGGGGAGTGGCAGGCAGAGGGAGAAGCAGGCTCCCCACCGAGCAGGGAACTGGATGCAGGACTCGAACCCAGGACCCAGGGATCACGACCTGAGCCGAAGGCAGACACTTAACCAACTGAGCCACCCGCGCGTCCCACATTCTCTTCTTCATGCACACGGCAGAATACCGTGCTCCCACAGCTCCAAAGTTTTGTAGTTTCCACCTCAATTTCATGCGAACACCTATGATATGCCTTTAGAACCCAATTCCAAAAGAACAAGAAAAAGACTCTAGCGAACACATATTTATCTACCTACCACTGGACCAAGCAGCTATTACCAAGAATATATGGGTAAGCTTATATTAGCACAAAGTTGGGTGGCCCCTTCCTCATCAATCTGGGATCCCACACCAAAAGAGAGAGTGGGCTCTATTAGCTGGGTGATATGCCAAAGGCAATTTACTACCATCTCCTTTTTCCCTTTAATGACAACTTTTATTCCTCGATGTGCCCGTTATTTCCTAGATCTCCCAGAATGGTCATTTCTCAAGCGACAGATAGCCCGCCATGATTCACACAAGGTGGTAAAACTTGGAAAATCCAGGTACCAACATGTGTTAAAGAATCTTATAGCCATAGCCAACATTGGCACTGGTGTTATCGTCTATAAAGGATCGTACAAGTCACCGTACAGGATTTTCACAAGGGCTTTGTCATCAGCCTCATCTACTCAGATGCCGCAGGCAAGGTCTCCAACAGCTAACCCACCACAGAGAATGTTAATACGTTGTATTTGTAACTTGCACAATACTAGCCACAGTCTGAAGAATTCTAATACCATTTTGCAGGTGATAAATGCCTGGTATTTAAATGACATGTACGAGGCAGGTTAAGCAAGAAAAAGATGATTTGCATCAATTAGAGAAGTTCAAAGTTTCCCGGAACATCTAAATCATTGTCCAGATTTTGCTGCTTGGCAGCATATATTTTACAATCCCCACTGTATGGAATAATCACTAGGTTTAGTGAATTTCATGAAACCCTGACATTTTAGTAAATGGATTCAGAGCAAAGAGATTCCCAGAATGAGGGAGGATTCGAACTTCTCCCCTCCATGCTATGACGGAGATTCCATTAGGTGACAACAATGCAGGCACATATCGATCTATTTTTACTTATCTATATGCCACCAACTGCCACTGTGAAGGAGAAAAAATACACTTTATGGCAGAATTGAGCTATCAGTGTCCCTCACCCAGAATCCCAGTCACTCATTCAGCCGTTAATCCTGCGTTGCCTTGCAAATTTCTTTTCTGAAGTAGTCTTGATTTACACCAGCAATCTGATTTCCTTTTCAATTTCACTTTTCCCTCATTGTCTTCTTTTTCTCCCCTCTTCCCGTTAGCCCAATTGCCATGAGGGAAAAGGACCCCAGTCAGCCAAGACAGAAATTCGGGCAACGTAATTTCTCTCTCTCTCTCTCACCCATAACATTCTGACCAAACAACAAGCCATGTCCAATCTCTCCAAGACATACTTTTTCCTTTCTATAGACTTACTTTTCAGAGTACTTTGAAGTTCACAGCAAAATCGAGGGACGGAAGGTATAAAGATGTCCCATATGTGTCATGTTCCCTACCACACACACACACAGCCTCCCCCACACACATCGGAGTGGTGGACTGTTAGCAGTAATAAGTCTACACTGATACATCATCATCACCCCAAATCCTGGGGTAGAGTCTACGGTTCTGACAAATGTATAATGAAATGTATAACCTCTGGCAACCACTGATCTTTGTACTGTCTTCTTAATTTTGCCTTTTCTAGAATGTCAGAGAGTTGGGATCATACAGTATGGAAACTTTTCAGATTGCCTTCTTTCATTTAACGACATGCATCAAACATTCCTCCATGTATCTGCTTCACAGTGTATTTCTTTTTAGCAAGGAATGATATTCCATGGTCTGGATGCAGCACTGTTCATTACTCATTCATCTACCAAAGAACATCCCGATTCCTTCTACATTTTAGCAAATATGAATAAAGGTGCTATAAACATTTTTTAAACTGCTAAATGTATGAGTGATTTTTTTAAATTAACAGATAATGTATTATTTGTTTCAGGGGTACAGGTCTATGATTCATCAGTCTTCTATAACACCCAGTGCTCATTACATCGGGAGCCCTTCTTCCTTCCATCACCCAGTTACCCCACTCCTCCCCCCCCCAAACCCCACTCCCCTCCAGCAACTCGGTTTGTTTCCTAAGATTAAGAGTCTTTTATGATGTGTCTCCCTCTCTGGTTTCATCTTGTTTCATTTTTTCCTCTCTTCCCCTATGATCCTCTGCCTTGTTTCTTAAATTCCACATATCAGTGAGATTATAAGATAATTGTCTTTCTCTGATTGACTTATTTCACTTAGCATACTCCCCTCCAGTTCTATCCACAGCATTGCAAATGGCAAGATTTCATTTTTTATGGCTGTGTAATATTCCATTGTGTATATATACCACATCTTCTTTATCCATTCATCTGTCGATGGCCATCTGGGCTCTTTCCACAGTTTGGCAACCGTGGACATTGCTGCTATGAACATTGGGGTGCAGGTGCCCCTTCAGATCATTGCCTTTGTATCTTTTGGGTAAATACCCAGTAGTGCGATTGCTGGGTCACAGGGTAGCTCTATTTTCAACTCTCTGAGGAACCTCCACACTGTTTTCCAGAGCGGCTGCACCAGCTTGCATTCCCACCAACAGTGTAAGAGGGTTCCCCTTTCTCCACATCCTTGCCAACACCTGTTGTTTGTTGACTTGTTAACTTTAGTCATTCTGATGATAAACATTTATGTACAGGTTTTTGTGTGAACTAAAACTTCAATTCATTTGGGTAAACACCAAGAAATGTGATTGCTAGATCTTATGGTAACTGTATGTTTAGTTTGGGAAGAAACTGCCAAACTCTCTTCCAAAGTACTTGTACCATTTTGCATTTCCACCAGCAATGCACAAGAGTTTCTGTTGCTCCACATCCTCACCAGCATTTGCTGTGGTCAATACTGTGGATTTTCGCCATGCTAATCGGTATGCAGTGTTATCTCACTGTTTCAACTACCTCGAAATATCTTTCAGTTGCTGTAGGTTGCATGTCACGATTGGTGTTTTGGCTTCCTCTTCCTACCTAGATTCCAGAATCATACATACCATCAGTCCATTTTATTCGTGGCCTATGAGGAAAGGCAAGTTTCTTTTATTTTCTCTGGCCTGAATTTATGGTATTTGGAGAACTATTATTTTTTTCCTTCAAGTTTTTATTTAAATTCCAGTTAGTTAACATAGAGTGTAATATTAGTTTCAGGGGCACAATGTAGTGATTCAACACTTCCATATAATACCGGGTACTCATCACAAGTGCTCTCCTTAATCCCCATCACCTGTTATACCCCAATCCCCCACCCCTCTCCCCTCTGAGTCTATTTTTCAGTTTGTCTGTTTTCCCCTTTTTCATTTCTTTTGTTTCTTAAATTCCACATATGAGTGAAATCAGGTGGTATATCTTTCCTCTGACTGGCTTATTTCACTTAGCATTATACCTCTAGATCCATCCATGTCATTGCAAATGGCAAGATTTCACTCTTTTTTATGGCTGAATAATATTCCAGTGTGTGTGTGTGTGTGTGTGTGTGTGTGTGTGTGTGTGTGTATACACACATATTAAGTCTTCTTTATCCATTCATCTATTGATGAACACTTGGACTGCTTCTGTAATTTGGCTATTACATATAATGCTGCCATAAACATAGGGATGCACGTATCCTTTCAAATTAGTGTTTTTGTATTCCTTGGGTATATATCCAGTCGTGTGATTACAGCATTGTAGGGTAGTTCTATTTTTAACTTTCTGAAGACCCTCTATACTGTTTTCCACAGTGACTGCAACAGTTTGCATTCCTACCAACAGTGCACAAGAGTTCCTTTATCTCGGGGCGCCTAGGTGGCTCAGTCATTAAGTGCCTGCCTTTGGCTCACATCATGATCCCAGGACCCTGGGTTCTAGCCCTGCATCGGGCTCCCTGCTGGGCGGAAAGCCTGCTTCTCCCTCTCCCATTCCCTTTGCTTGTGTTCTCCCTCTCGCTGTGTTTCTCTCTGTCAAATAAACAAAAAATCTTTAAAAAAAAAAAAAAAAAAAAAGAGTTCCTTTAGCTCCACATCCTCACCAACACCTGTTGTTTCTTGTGTTGTTGAGTTTCGCCATCCTGACAGGTGTGAGGTGATATCTCATTGTGGTTTTGAGTTACATTTCCCTGATGATCGGTGATGGTGAACATCTTTTCTTGTGTCTGTTGATCATCTGGACGTCTTCTTTGGAGAAATGTCTGTTCATGTCTTTTGCCCATTCTTTAATTGGATCTTTTTTTGGTGTTGAGTTATACAAGTTCTTTATGTATTTTGGATGCTGACCAAATCAGGTCATTTGCAAATACCTTCTCCCATTCAGCAGGTTGCCTTCTAATTTTGTTGATAGTTTTCTTCGCTGTGCAGAAGCTTTTTATTTTGATGGAGTCCCAATAGTTTATTTTTGCTTTTGTTTCCCTTGCCTCAGGAAACATACCTAGAAAAAAGTTGCTATGGCTGTTGTCAAAGAGGTTACTGCTTGTGTTTTTCTTGTAGGATTTTAATGGTTTCAGGTGTCACATTTAGTCCTTAATCCATTTTGAGTTTACTTTTGTGTGTGGTATAAGAAAGTGGTCCAGTTCCATTCTTTTGCATGGAGCTATCCAGTTTTCCTGACACCATTTGTTGAAGAGACTGTCCTTTTCTCATTGGATATTCTTTTCTGATTTGTTGAAAGTTAACTGGCCATATAGTTGTAGGTTTATTTCTAGGTTGTCTATTCTGCCATTGATCTATGTGTCTATTTTTGTGCCAATACCACACTGTCTTGATTACTCCAGCTTTGTAATATAGCTTAAAGTTTGGAACTGTGATGTTTCCAGTCAATTCTTTATTTTACATTCTCAGCTATATCCCTAGAACTTTTAACAGTACCTGGCACAGACTGGGGACTGGATAAGCATTTGTTAAGCGAGCAAATGAGTTCTACCAATGTAGTCCAAGGCAACAAAAGAATCTCCATTCATTTAACTTTTCACAGACAGAACCATCCTCCTGCATACTTCTTTCTAATCTCAACAGTTAATAGAGACACAAGAAGAATAAAAATATTTATCCTAGCTTTGGAAAAGGGACTTTTGGATTAGCTGTGATTGTCACTAATTGTCCACAGTACCTTTTCTTTTTTCTTTTTTTTTTATAATTTATTATGTTAGTCACCATACAGTCCATCATTAGTCTTTGATGTCATGTTCCATGATTCATTGTTTGCGTATAACACCCAGTGCTCCATGCAATCCATGCCCTCCTTAATACCCATCACCGGGCTAGCCCATCCAGCCAGCCCCCTCCCCTCTAAAACTCTAAGTTTGTTTCCCAGAGTCCACAGTCTCTCATGGTTTATCTCCCCCTCTGATCTCCCCCCTTCATTTTTTCCCTCCTTCTCCTAATGTCCCCACACTAACTGTGTAATTGCAACTGCTCCTTTCATTGGTGATTTTAACTTAGATGATTAGGTTAAGGCCTGACTTCATTAATATCCTCACGTATGTGAATAATTGTTATGTGAAAGATTCTAGACATCTTCCAGTCATTCTGAATTAAGAATGGTCTCAGTGTGTAGCCAAAAAGAATATGACTAGACATAAGAACTCCAGACTTATTAGACTGAAAATCTCCCAAATAAAGGTAATAAAATAGTCCTATTTAGAGATCTTCAAAGGAGAGAAAGCAAAACTTTTTTAAGTTTTAAAAAATCCTTTAAGAGATTCCTTAAAAAGTTAAAAAGAAAAGTACCATACAATCTAGTAATTCCACTACTGGGTATTTACCCAAAGAAAACAAAAACTCTAATTTGAAAAGATACATGCACCCCTATGTTTATAGCAGGATTATTTACAAGAGCCAAGATATGGAAACAACCCCAGTGTCTTTCGATAGATGAATGGATAAAGAAAATGTGGTGTATACATACAATGGAATATTACTCAGCCATAAAAAAAGAATGAGATTTTGCCATTTGCCACAACATGAATGGGCCTAGAAGGTATTATGCCAAGTGAAATAAGTCCAAGAGAGACAAATACCGTATGATTTCACTTGTATGTGAAATCTAAAAAACAAAAGAAACAAAGCAGAAACAGACCCACAAATACAGAGAAGAAACAGGTGGGGGGTGCCAGAGGGCAGGATGGTAGGGTTGGGCAAAATGGGTAAAGGGGAGTGGGAGATGCAGGCTTCCAGTTATGGGAGGAGTAAGTCAGGACGATCAAAGCTTCAGCATAGAGAATATAGTCAGTGACGACTGAGCACAGCATAACATGTAGGACTTGTGGAATCCCTCTGTTGTACACCCGAAACTGATGTAACATCGTATGTCAACTACACTTCAATAAAAAATTTAAAATCATAAAATAAAACAAAATATGCCCCAAGGAGAGCTGCGTCTCCTTGGGTTCCTGTCTGCTCTCTGAATCCTGCTCTCCCTCCTGAGTATGTTCCTATCTGAATTTGATGTCCAAACATAAAACAACTGAGACTGAAGCTAACCAACTCATTTCTGCCTTTCAAGTTTCCAGGTACAAAAAAATTACCCAATAGGAGGAATTATTGTCTCTGAACTGAGGTGTTGGAGAGAAACGCCCTTATCACGGGCAAACCTACACATTGTGAAGTAAAACGTGATCATGAACCACCTGTGTCGTTCATCTTTACAGAAGTTATTTTAATTCGGTCTGAAAAATAAAACACAATATAGATATTTCCTGTTTCTCCAATCACAAACTTATTTAAATTTTCATCTTTTAATTGGGCTTGTAATATAAAAAATGCTCTTCACACCCACAGTCCTTTGAGAGGGCTTTACTCAGTTTATATACTTAAGAGATTATCCCCAGAGAAATTTTTCAGGCCCAAAGTCACCATAAAAGATTGGCAGAAAAAAAAAATCAAATCAGATCACTTGCATTTTTGCCAAAGCCCTTGGGACACA
>CM052895.1:4740983-4757656 GCA_028534135.1 Potos flavus | reverse complement strand
ATATATATATATATATATATATATATATATATATATATACACACACACACACACACACACACACACACACATACAGACACATACACACACACACACACACAATGGAATACTATGCAGCCATCGAAAATTGAAATTTTGCCATTTGCAACAACGTGGATGGAACTAGAGGGTATTATGCTAAGCAAAATAAGTCAATCAGGGAAAGACAATTATCATATGATCTCTCTGATATGAGGAATTTGAGAGGCAGGGCGGGGGGTTATGGGGAGCAGGGAGGGAAAAAATGAAGTAAGATGGGACCAAGGAGGGAGACAAACCGTAAGAGACTCTTAATCTCAGGAGACAAACTGAGGGTTGCTGAGGGGTGGGGAGGGGAGGGATAGGGTGGCTGGGTTATGGAAATTGAGGAGGGTATGTGCTATGGTGAGTGCTGTGAATTGTTTAAGACTGATGATTCACAGACCTGTACCCCTGAAGCAAATAATACATTACATGTTAAAAAAAAAAAAAAAGAATCAATGTTGACCCATTCATTCAATAGCGTATTACTCAAAAATCAAAGGAATAAACTGACACATACAAGGACATGGATCAATCCCAGAACCATTATGCTGAGACCAAAAATCCAGAATCCTACTCCAAAAAATACAATTTTTCTTTTTCGGTGAAGTTCAACAGAAGGAAAAGCGAATCTGTGAGACAAGTAAAAAATGTGTAGAGATTGATTGGAAGACAGAGTACAATGGAATTTTTTTTTTTTTAGTGTGATGAAAATATCCTAAATCTAATACTGTTGAGTATATGGGCAAAACTTACACAATTATAAAACTTGCTGTGCATAAATTTTGTCACAATTAAAAAAACACAAGGACACAGTGATTAATTTTATGGTGAGAAATTCAACTATTTAGGTGAAACTAACAATTTCTTCCCTCTGGAAAAAGAAACCCTCAGCAAACTACAAACAGATGTAAACCATTAACCTAGCAAAACACACACACACACACACACACACACACACACACACACACACACACACACACACACTACAGAAAACATCTCACTGACAGAATAATGGAAATCTTTCCATCTGGGATTTCCTTTGCCATTGTATTCACAAAAAACACCAGTTCTATTTCAAGTTGACTGCCCTGGACAGCTTACCTGGAAAAAAAGAAATACAAATTATAATATTTATGAAACCAAGATATAAATCTATCATTATTGGGGCGCCTGGGTGGCTCAGTGGGTTAAAGCCTCTGCCTTCTGCTCAGGTCATGATCTCAGGGTCCTGGAATCGAGCCCCGCATCGGGCTCTCTGCTCAACAGGGAGCCTGCTTCCCCCTCTCTCTCTCTGCCTGCCTCTCTGCCTACTTGCGATCTCTCTCTCTCTGTGTCAAATAAATAAATAAAATCTTTAAAAAAAAAAAAATCTTTAAAAAAATCTATTATTTGCAGATGACATATGAAGATACAAATTCACCTTGAGTAAGGTCACTAGATACTCTACATGCCAAATTTTAAAAGAAAACTTCAAAACGAAATTATATCTAACAGTTTTAAATATCATGAGATATTTTGTAGTAAATCTAATCAAACAAATGTAACCAAAAATACTGCAAAACATCATGGACAAATCAAAGACCTAGATAAAGAGAGATTTGTATTATGTTATATGCAAGGATTATAAAACTTAATACTGTCAGGTCTTCAAGGGACCCCAAATCGATGTAGTCAATGCAATCGTAATCAAAATTCCACGAGTTTTATTTGAGGTATAAACTGGCAAGCTCTTCGCAAGATGCCAAAGATAACCAGAAGGATAAATCCTAGGAAAGGAAATCATAAAGGAGAACAGACTTGGAGGATTTCCACTAAGAGATAATGAAGTTTTTATAAAGATACAAGAACAAAACATGGTAATGCCGGCACAAGAATGAACAAATGTACCATTGGGGGAAAACAGGGAGTTTTGAAGCTAACCCACATCTGTATGGCTATCTACTTTCTAACAAAGGTGCCACTACAGGCCAATAGAAAATAATGGTTTTCCCAACAAATGGTGCTGGATAAACTGGATGGTCATATAAGAGGGGGAAAAAAAACTTGGCCCTTAGACTTCATACATAAAAATTAGTTCCAGATGGACCAAAGACTTTAATCTGAGAGGTAAAAGGAGAAAGCTTCTATAAAACCACACGACCTTCATGACCTTGCAATTGTCAGACTTCTGGAACAAGAAATAGCATCGAGCACAAACCAAAAAAGTTAGTAAGGTGGGCCTCATTAAAGTGTAAAATTTATGTTCATCTGAAGTTCCAATTGAGAGTAAGAAAAAAGGAGTAGGAAGATAAAGCACCAAGTGGAAGATGTTCTTAATATATGCATCTGATAAAGACTCACAATATATAAAGATATTGTACAAATCAATAAGAGAAAGTAACAAGGTATTTTTTAATGCGTAAAAGGATGGAGCAGGAATTTCACAAAAAAGAACATTCGGATGGCCAATGAACAAATATAAAAATGCTTAATTGCATTAGTAATCAGGGAATTATAAATTAAAGCAACAATAATATGATATGTACCTATGTACCTGCCAAAATAGATAAAAATGAACATAATAATACCAGATGTTTGTGGGGATGAAAAGCAACAATATATCTCATATATGGCTGCTATTATTTAAACCTATTACAACCGCTTTGAAATTACTATAACTACTTTGGAAAACTCAGAAAGCTCTATGTTAATCCTAGGAGCTGGCAAGATCACTCCTAGATCTCCTAGATACATACCCTACATCAATGAATGTGTACAACAAAAGACATGTCCAAGAATGTTCATTACACGGTCCTCTTCCCAACACACAAATAGTGAAACCACATGAACCGCAGAACAGGTAAACTACAAAATTCAAACAATGGACTATCATACGGCAATGACACAGAACCAAGTATTGCAACATGAAACAACATGGGTAAACCTCAGAGACGTAAACTTGAGTTAAAGAGACCAAATACAGGGCGCCTGGGTGGCTCGGTTGGTTGGGCGACTGCCTTCGGCTCAGGTCATGATCCCGGAGTCCCGGGATCGAGTCCCGCATCAGGCTCCCAGCTCCACTGGGAGTCTGCTTCTCCCTCTGACCTTCTCCCCTCTCATGCTCTCTCTTTCTCTCTCAAATAAATAAATAAAATCTTAAAAAAAAAAAAAAAAGAGACCAAATACAATGGAGTCCATTGCCCGTAATTCCGCTTAAGTGAAGCCCAAAACCAAACTAGGCCATGTTGATAGAAGTCTGCAGAATCACTATTTCCCTTTGTGGGGATTGCTGTCTAGAAGGAACATAAAGGAGCCCTCTGGGAGCTGGGAATACTCCCTATTTCGGCATGAATGGTGACTGTAGCCATAAGTAAGAACCCATCACTTGCACATTACTTTAGTATACTTCAATTAAGACGCATACCAGAAAAAAAGCATAAATAATCCCAGAGGCCAGATACACAATGACTGATGTATCTATCGCCTTGTCTCTGAGAGTTTATGCCAGTTACCCCACAGTGGAGAACCTCCATATGACACGGCCCAAACAGCCTACTCCTCTACTTGCCATTTGTACTAGCAAGCTTAGAAAACGGTCAAAGGCATTTTTCACACACACACAAAATGTGGCTAATGCAATTTATTTTATTATTTTCTTTACCACTGGTTTGCATGTGTGTGTATGTGCAGACTTAGAATAGCTCCTAATTTTGAATCTCAACCATCAGATCATTGGTGTTCTAAAGTAAGGGCCTCAAATACCATGGTTTTGAAGACTCGTATTGAAAGGAATAAAGTCAACTACTTCTGTGGCACCTGGGTGGCTCAGTCGTTAAGCGTCTGCCTTTGGCTCAGGTCATGATCCCGGGGTCCTGGGATCGAGCCCCACATCGGGCTCCCTGCTCAGCAGGAAACCTGCGTCTCCCTCTCCCACACCCCCCGCTTGTGTTCTCTCTCTCACTGTGTCTCTCTCTGTCCAATAAATAAATAAAATCTTAAAAAAAAAGCCAACTACTTTCAACTCAAAACTTCTAAAACATGCATTGATAAAACAACGTCTCAGCCTTGGCCTAGGAAATGGATTCTCTTTCTGATTTTTTCCTATTGATTTTCAACATCTGTCTATACGGGTATATCAAGTGATCATTTATTTTTCTTCTACTCTGGTTTCCAATACCTGCCTGCATCTTCCAAGTTGCATTTTTGCCATACAAATTTGGTCTTATAAGGCTAGCTGGGTAAATGGGATACCTTCTAAGACACCGGGTTCTAATTCTGGCAAAGCTAAGAGTTGTTCAGGGATGTTCTGGGACAGCGATGGAGAGGATTGGCTAGGCTTTGCCAAGTGAAGAGGGGAGACATGATCACTCTCTTCAACTCTGCTTTTCCTTCATAAAATTGTCACTCTTTTACTTATAAAAAAGCATCAGTGTTTGACTACGTGGTTCTGACATTAGGGGATAATAAAGTTTAGAGCAAAATAGGAAGAAATAGCAACGTTTAAAATGACGGCAAAATAATTTTTAATCAAGCCACAGATGTTAGATCATTGCATCGAAAATATCTGTGATGTAGTGCTCGCTTCGGCAGCACATATACGAAAATATCTGTGATGCTTATTAAAAGTTCAACGGCTGGGCGCCTGGGTGGCTCAGTCAGTTAAGTGTCTGCCTTCAGCTCAGGTCACGATCCCAGGGTCCTGGGATCGAGCCCCACATCGGGCTCCTTGCTCAGCGGGAAGCATGCTTGTCCCTCTGCCCCCTCACCCCGCTTGTGCTCTCTCTCTCTCTTTCTCTCTCTCTCTCTCACTTGCTCACAAATAAATAAATAAATCTTTAGGAAAAGAAAAGTTCAAAGGCTGAGGCTCCTCCCAGTCCCACAGAGGTGAGCCTGGGAACCCAAAGCCCAACAATTCCTCGGGTGATACTTATTGTCACTAACGTTTGAGAATCAGTGATTTGGGTCTTATTCAAGGCTTCTAATTGGGCACCTGGGCTGTGCACAGTCTGACTGTTGGTTTCCGCTCAGGTCGTGATCTCAGGGTGGTGAGATGGAGCCCATGCTGGGCTCTGCAACTGGCGGGGAGTCTGCTTGAGATTCTCTCTCCCTGCCCCTCTGCCCCTCTCCACCGCTCTCTCTCTCTCAAATAAATAAATCCTAAAAAATAAAATAAAATAAAGGCTTGTAATTACATACCAGGGAAAGGAGGGCCAAATACCACAGTCCACCAATCAGGGTCCCGCTAAACTTCACAAAGCTGGCTTCCCAAAAGCCCTACACCACTAATTCTCCCAGTGTGCACCCCAGATCACCAGCATTCAGCATCATGGAAGGCCTTGTAAGGCCCGCCCAGACCTACTGAATCAGAAACTCTGGAAATGAGACCCAAAAATCTGTGCTTTCCCAAACCCTCTTGATGATTTTGACACATAGTAAGGTTTACGAACCATTGCCCAACGCCCCCACCAAAAAAAAAAAAAAAAAAAAAAAAAAGGCCACAGATTTCCTTATCCCCAACTTACTAATGAGATATATCACTACTGTTTTCAGACGTTGCCCTTGCCAGAGAATATAATTGAATTTTTAAAACGAAGAGCACAGGCATAAATCAGCAAACTGACCCAGAAATGAGATTTAAGATCAAAAGTTTTATGGCGTGTCTTCCAAATGCCTGAACGTTTTGCCTCTGGCACTGTAGGGATTGAGAGGGAAACTGCACCCTGACATTAATTACCTGCTTATAATTTATCATAAAGTAAATGCAATTGCTTCCCCAACACTTCAGTGTTCATTGTTCTAAGGGAAATCTTCAATGTATTCCAGAAAAAAAAAAATTATTTTCTCATTCTGAAAATAAAGTCTGAATTGGAACACCAGAGTTTCAAACTACCAGACCTCAAGTATGCATGCTTATATTTCTAGAAGATAAAGAAATGGAGGGAATGGAATGATTCCTAGAGACTGCCAATATCCTCGCCCCTTACTCTCTGGAAGAATCTGTTGGCAGCCGTACTTCTAGATTCATTCTTCTCCTTGATCCTCAGAGATTGATATTATCACTATAGGGACACAGAGGTCTGCAATCATGAAAGCAGGTGCTTCTGCTCTCTGCTACCCCAATTTATTATGGCTTTTCTTTTCCTTCTGAATTCGAAGAGATACTCATAGGTAATTTTTTTACCTCTTTTTTTATTTAAATTCAATTAGCCAGGGTATAGTACATCATTAGTTTTTGATATAATGTTCAGTGATTCATCGGTTACATATAACATCCAGTGCTCATCACATTCCATGCCCACCTTAATGCCCATCACCCAGTTACCCCATCTTCCCACTCCCCTCACCTCCAACAACCCTCAGTTTGTTTCCGGGAGTCAAGAGGTTTGTCTCCCTCTTTGATTTCTTCTCATTCAATTTCCCCCCACAAACACCCCTACTATCCTCTGCACTATTCCTTATGTTCCACATATGAATGAAACCACATGATAATTGTGTTTCTCTGATTGACTTATTTCACTTAGCATAATCCCCTCCAGTTCCATCCATGCCGATGTAAATGGTATTCATCCTTTCTCATGGCTGAGTAATATTCCATTGTATATTGAATGGATAAAGGAGATGCGGCTCATTCACAGGTCATTTTAAAATAACATGTCTACAGCCATCAGGGAAATTCAAATCAATACCACGTTGAGATACCACCTTCCACCAGTTAAATTAACAGGACAAGATAAAACAGGAGATACCACCTTCCACCAGGTAAATTAACAGGACAAGATAAAACAAGTGTTGGAGAGGATGTGGAGAAAGGGGAACCCTCTTCCACTGTTGGTGGGAATGCAAGTTGGTGCAGCCACTTTGGAAAACAGTGTGGAGATTCCTCAAAAAATTAAAAATAGAGCTAACCTATGACCCAGCAATTTCACTACTGGATATTCACCCCAAAGATACAGATGTAGTGAAAAGAAGGGCCACATGTACCCCAATGTTCACAGCAGCAATGGCCACAATCACCAAACTGTGGAAGGAGCCAAGACGCCCTTCAACAGAAGATGTGGTTCATATATATAATGGAATATTACTCAGCCATCAGAAAGGATGAATACCCAATTTTTATATCAACATGGACAGGACTGGAGGAGATTATGCTAAGTGAAATAAGTCAAGCAGAGAAAGTCAATTATCATATGGTTCCACTTACGTGTGGAGCATAAGGAATAACATGGAAGACATTAGGGGAAGGAAAGGAAAGTGAATTGGGGTAAATTGGAGGGGGAGACAAACCATGAGAGACTGTGGACTCTGAGAAACAAACTGAGGATTTTAGAGGGGAAGGGGAGTTGGGAATGGGTGAGCTTGGTGGTGAGTATTAAGGAGGGCACGTATTGCATGGAGCACTGGGTGTGGTGCATGAACAATGAATCTTGGAATACCAAAAAAATTAAATTAAATTAAAAATAAATAAATAAAATGTCTGGGGCACCTGGGAAGCGCAGTTGGTTGAGCATCTGCCTTGGCCCAGGTCATGATCCTGGGGTTCTGAGATCGAGTCCCCCATCGGGCTCCCTGCTCAGAAGGGAATCTGCTTCTCCCTCTCCCTCTGCTCCTCCTCCCTGCTCATGCTCTCTGTCACTGTCTAATAAACAAAATTTTTAATAAAAAAAAATAAAATAATATGTCTATAATTTTATATAAAATTTGCCAGACTTATTAAAATACAGAAAAGTATAAAAAGAAAGCACCATGGCCCATAATCATTAGGGATCAGTATCCTGTTATTCAGAGAACTCTTGCTGACTTTTTCAAAAAAATAAAATAGGGATGAATGCACACGTTTCAGTTTAGAAAATTGAAACAGTACAAGAAAGTATAAAATTAAGTCTCTTCCCAGCCCTCTCTCTTGCTACAAAGTTAGCTATTTGTAAGAGATTCACAAAATTTCAGATTTTGTGTATATCCTTTTTGTTTACACAAAATGTGTAAATAATGTATATCCTGTACATACATTGTATATGTATATAATGTATATCCTTTTTTATACAAAAATAATATTATGTATATTCTTATTTAAAACATAGGACGAGTTTCCTTGTAAAGACATAGCATTTATGTAGGGTAGAAGTAGAGAGAGCTTCAATTTTACAAGCATCACAAATTAAAAAAGGCAACAGAATCATTCATACTTTAAAATTTTAGAGAATTTCCTGTGCAACTCAATGTGAAGAAATCCAAAAATTAAGTATAATTAATTTCTGGGAAAACAAATTATTTGGAATTAAAGAGAACTGACCTAGAAGTTTGCCTGGACAAATTCTTTTTTTTTTTTTTTTTTTAAGATTTTATTTATTTATTTATTTGAGAGAGAGAGAGAACACAAGCAGGCAGAGAGGCAGAGGGAGAAGGAAAAGGAGACTCCCTGCTGAGCAGGGAGCCCAGTGTGGGACTCGATCCCAGGACCCCAGGATCATGACCTGAGCCAAAGGCAGATGCTTAACTGACTGAGCCACCCAGGCGCCCTGGACAAACTGCTTCTGATGCTCAAGGAAGAGATTCTCATGTCATGAAATAATTTTCGTGCCATGTCATCTATGCTATGGAAATTTCCAGGTTGCAGAAAAAGAGACAAATTACGAAGCAAACATAACCCACGTGTGCGAATTTAACAAATTCACCCCCCGCCCCAAAAACAAATCAAACTCAAAGGCACTGATCAGTCTTATTTGTAAATTAGAAATGCAGAGATCCTTACCAAACTAGTAGAAAATATAGCTCATCCACATATTGGAAAAACA
Source organism: Potos flavus (assembly GCA_028534135.1). NCBI lineage: Eukaryota > Metazoa > Chordata > Mammalia > Carnivora > Procyonidae > Potos > Potos flavus. The sequence goes on along the minus strand of CM052895.1, from coordinate 4,748,822 downwards.
GAATACTCAGACCAAATAGATTTTATTCAATTAAGGACAGGATGTTTTCATAGGATATCTATTTTTACCACTTAGCACAGAAACACCACACTGAAATACCTAGAAGGCACGAATCAGGACCTTTGGAGTTCTTTACCACAGTAAACTCAGTGCCACGCACAGGTGCCAGGGACAAAATAAAATTTTAAGAAGCATTTTTTAAGTTAATGAACAAATCAATTAATAAGTTGATCGGAAAAATCAAAGGAGAAAAGCCTTGAGTATTCGTAAATGTCCAAAGTTATCTAAAGAGATTCAACATCTACCCCTGGTGAAGAAATCTTACACTGTGAATACTAAGACTTCCCTGATATAAAAAAAAGAACATCTAAGCCAAATCATCACCAACATCGTGCTCAATAAATTATGGGACATATTCTTCTAATTCAAAGTCAACGGCAGCCATAATTTTGAAAAAACATTTCTGGAGTTAGGCCAAGAAACAAGTGCTGTAATACGAATAAGGAAAAATTATCATTTGCGTGATACTTAATTGTTTACCCAGAAAATCCAAGAGAATTAAGTTTTTTAAAAAAATCAAATAAAATGGATTGGCAGGTAGGGTAAAGCATTAAAAGTAGAAAGTGGACGTCGGGTACATGGCTGTTCAGTGAAAAATGCTTTCGACTTGCAGTTTTGCTTCAAATTATTCAGAGTAAAATGTTGTAAAGATGAGAGTTAATAAAATAATAATAAAATGTTAATAAAATATTAATAAAATATTTCAGCAGTCTGGTCAGTTAAACAAACACAAGCTGAATAACTACATTAAGACCACGGGGAAAACCTTGGAAAAATAATAGATGAATGATCACATTTGACTGACAGAAACAATATATAGAATATACAGTATCTTCAAATGTAGACTATACCGTAGAATAACTACAGAATATAGACTATCTTAGAATAACTATAAAAAAAGGATAATGCGAATGAGAATTACAAATTCTGTTTTAAACTAACGCAGACAAAGGAACTAAATATATACTGGCAAGCAAAACCAGCTGAGGACTGAGGACTGACTTAGACATTCATGAACTTCCTTCAGGGCTAACTTGAATTCCTGAAAATGGCATAAACCTAATAAAAGCAGAAAGCAAATATGATAATCCATTAGCAACAAATTACCCTAGTATTCTGACAGCAAAAAAATTATGTGAAATATATTTGATTTCTTAAAATAAAATTACAAGATAATTTGATTAAACAAAAGCATTATTACTTAAACATTGCTATAAATGGAAATATAATGTATCTTGAGTTTTTAAGGCTCTCTTAAGATTGACTTGTCATTTCGGCAATTCGATTTTGACTTGCAGATGACTTGCATTGACTGTGGACAGGAAGAACAGTGGAAGCAAACAGCCCCAGCAAATAGGATGATGACCAAGAAGGCGCTATGTTTTTGCTCTTAGCCTCTTTGCTTTTGCTTTTAGCTTTTGCATATGCAGGTAACTCGCATCCAGATCAAACATCTTTCTGTAATAATTCTTTGGGTTTCAGTTATTTGTCTTGGAGACTTCAAGACCTCCACAACCAAAACATCCATGAAAACACACTGCAAGCAAACAACATGGGCAGGCTCTGTGGGTGGGCAGAGATGGGCAGGACATGGTTGCCTCGGTCAGCAACTGACAAACTCTAGTCTACCGTGAGCAATTAATCGGAGATTACACCATGGCATAGCTGCTGACAGTGTGTTTCCCAGACGAGATCACCACACTTGGGATGAATGAATCTACTGCAATTTAACCTGCTCATGAAGGAATCAGAGGAGGCGATGGAGGAGGTGACATGGGACAAGTCACCTTACCTCTTGCAGCCTCTAGCTTTCTTAGCATTTCTTTGTCCCTGCAACAGGATGATTTCCACTCCCTGAGCGCAGTCCTCTGCCTCACCGGCAAGTGCTTGCCATCATATTGGTGTGAGTGGTTCTTCCACCCTCTCTTGCCCCTTTCTGTGCTTTCCCCAGCTTCTTCTTCATTCGGAACTCAGCAGAGATGTAACTCATTTCTCTGGGCGTCTCCCTTTTCCCTAGTTCTGAAGTACATGCCCCTCCTAGGAGCTTCCACAGAAACCAGTCATGTTGCTTTTTTATCACTTGTATATATCACTTGTATGTATCACATGGGTCTATTTTCCCCTCTAGACTGACTAGCTTTCAAGGTCTGGGGCTCTTTTGTCTTTTTCACTATGTTAGCTCCAGGAACTAGGGTGATGCAAACAAATGTGGTTTGCAAACCAGAGCGGGCGCCATTGGTATAAACCACTAGGTGAATGGTGCCCCCTAGAGCTGAGTAGTCTACACGGGGCACCAGGTCTACGATAGTCCTGTCACCAGTCTTAATACCTGTGGCATGAACAGAATATTAAACGAAATATTCCCTGAACTCCTTCCTCTTGCTAAAATTCTGTGACCATTCACAAATTTATCAAACGAACCCTATTTGGGTATAAATGATAAAAACTGCCCAATTACATAAAATTTACCCATGTATCAAATAATAATGAGTTCCTAAATCAAAAGGATATATGTACCCCTGTGTTTACTGCAGCATTATTTACAATAGCCAAGATAAGGAAACAAGCTAAATACGCAGAGATGAATGGATAAAGATGTGGTGTGTGTCTGTGTGTGTGTATACACACATATATATACACGTATATATATAATACACATAATGGAATGTTACTCAGCCGTAAAAAAGAATGAGATCTTGCCATTTGCAACAATCTGGATGTATCTATAGAGTATAATCTAAGTGCAATAAGTCAGAAAGAGAAAGACAAACACCGAATCATTTCACTCACATGTGAAATTCAAGAAACAAATGAACAAAGGAAAAAGAGACAAACAAAAAAACCATACTCTTAAACGCAGAGAAAAAAACTGGTGGCTGCCAAAGGGGAGTGGTTGGGGGACCAGTGAAATAGGTGATGGAGATTAAGAGTACACTCTTTGTAGGGGCACCTGGGAGGCTCAATAGGTTGGGCGTCTGCCTTCGGCTCAAGTCATGACCCCAGCGTCGTGGGATCGAGTCCCGTGTCGGGCTCCCTGCTCAGCAGAGTCTGTTTCTCCCTCTCCCTCTGCCCCTCCCTGTGCTCGTTCTCCCTCTCTCTCTCTCAAATAAATAAAATTTTTTTAAAAAAAAGAAAGAGTGCACTTATTGTGATGAGCACTGGAAAATGTGTAGAATTGATGAATTACATCGTACACCTGAAACTAATATAACACAAGGTTAATTACACTTCAATAAAAAAAGAAAAAAATTGAGTTTAGAATTTATAGGCCTACTCAGTTTTATACCATCATATGAAATAACAGTTACAGCAATAGCAATAGTGAGATGTATTTACTGAAGCACTTAATAGAAGTAAATACATATGCTTATATGTGTGAAAATTATTCAAATATTTTAAAAAGAGCTAGAAGATGGATATATTTAAAATTATGTAAATACATAACATCATGTATCACTGTGGCCTTACAGATTCTTTTTTTATTAAATGTTTAATGTGTTATTGTCACTATTCTTTCAATGTTCAAATTGTCCAAATTTGGCCAGTGGGGGTCCTTTCCTGAACCTGTTGCCATCTCCATCTTCTCACTGTCTGGTAGAGCATAGCCCTTTAAGCCTAGTTTATACCTTCTCCTGACTCAGAATCTCTAAGTTCTGTAAGAAGCCCTAGTCTCTTCTATTTAGAAACCACGGTCTGGGATCTAGGTATCCCACTGACACTTGGACACTAGGGACTCTTTGCTTCTAGATCTTTTAGGTGCACAGAACACACATACATACACACACACACTATATATATATATACATACATACACAATATATTCATACTGACACACCCAAGGCAAGAATTCCCTCTCTCCTTTCCTCATTCCATATATTTATTTTCCCTCCTCCACAATGAGGAATACTGGCTTCGAAGAACAATATATGCACTTCTTTGATTAATCCTCTAATACACAAAATTTGTCACTACTATACCCATACCACTTCCAACAAACTTACCAAATTAATCTTTCTTTGGAATTCATTTTGCTCTTTGACTATATCCCACTAGGGGCGCCTGGGTGGCTCAGTCTGTTAAGCCTCTGCCTTCAGCTCAGGTCATGAATGTGGGGTCCTGGGATCAAGCCCCACATTGGCTCCCTGCTCAGTGGGGAGTCTGCTTCTACTGCTCCCTGCAAATGGTTCTCTTTCTCTCTCTCTCAAATAAAAAAGTCATTAAAAAAAAGAGAGAGAATATATCCCACTAAAGGGATAAAATCAGAGAATCCTACATAATAGTGACTTGGACTATTTTATTTCTTCTTTATTTCTTTTATTTCCCTTTCTCTGGAACCTGTGAATGTTACCTTACATGGTTAAAAAAAAAAAAAAAAAAAAAGGCTTTGAGCAGATGAATAAGGACCTTGAGCTGGAGAGATGATCCAGGTGAGCCCAGTGTTATCACAAGGGTCCTTAAAAGAGGGTGAAACAGAGGCAGCCAAGTACAGAAACAGAGGGAGAAAAGGTCTTCACCAAAGAGCAAAGACAGCTCCTAGAAGCCGGCAAAGGCAAAAAAAAAAAAAAAAAAAACAGACCCTCCCCTGAAGCCTCCAGAAGGAACTAGCCCTGCCACGTTTGACTGTAAATCTGAGAAACTTATTCTGGATTTTGGAACTCCAGACTATAAAATAATAAATTTGTGTTGTTTTAAGTGACTAGGTATAGGGTCCTCGGTTATGGAAGCAAAAAGAAACGAACAGAGCATGTCGTAAGAAATCCAGGGCACTGGAGACCCATCAGCAGAAAATGGAGAGGAAGAACCAAAGAGGAGATGGACGAGGGGCTTAACAAAGGTGACTCACCTGCTGAATGCGGGAACCGCGAGTGGCCAGTCTCTGGGGGTAAGGCAGAACAGAAGTTCTAATTAAAGAGTCTGCACCCTAACACTTTAATGAACAGAGAACTTTGCTCTATCCACGGAGCACGAATGAGTGTTCAATACACACAGAAGACACTTGTAACTCAACGAACACAGGACACGGTGAGTTTCCAGCCATGACAATTGCTGGCACTCATTTTCAGGCCAATTTATAATCTGAACAGACTAAAACTGACCAGATCCTATTAAGGAGCCACCCTCCCTCCCTGGTGAAACTAACTTAAGATTAACATGTAATTTCTAATGTCACCTGGGGCCGAGGAATTATCTTAAAGGATTGTTTCCAAAAGAATCTGTTACCACATCTAACCATTGGACTAGGTCTGCCCTTCAGACTTAATCTATTCGGGGTCCCTTCCAGCAAGGGATGTAATTGCCAGAGCAGAGAGTTAGACAGACCGGAGTTCAAAGCTCCCCCACTCCCTAGCTGGGGAACCCTAGCCGGTCACAGGGTCTCTGTGCATCGGTCGCATCCTCTATAGAATGCAGCTAAGAGCAGAGCCTGCGTGAGGGGTACGGAGAGAGTAAATGGGACATGTAGGGTATAGAAAGTGTGCTTCGTTCAGCTGCTAGGATTTCGGGCCACCCAGTAAACATGAGTGTTTTCCTGGAGCCTTTCTTCCTCTCTATCTGCCGCTTTCAATCTGCTTGGGGGATCCCTAGAGTTCCTCTCGCAGAGTTTCAGGGACTTCCCGCTGAGGAAGAAGGAAACCCATTCTCTGGATCCCCCCACACCACCTCCCACGAGAGCCACCACCTGCAGAAGAGTGAGAGTATTTTATTTTATTTTAATTATTTTTAATTACTTTACTGAGTCCAATAAAGAGGTTCCACAACAGTTCTATAGATATACTGAGTCGAGGGGAATTTTTTGCTCCCTGCCACGTCCGCGTCCCCCTTCCCTATCAGGCGCGTGGCACTATATCTGCTCCCCCTTCCTGGCATAGGTTTGTGGGGAGTCCCAGAAAGAGCCTGCCAGGGCTTCCTGGCTTTTTGTTAGAAGCCTGAGCTGTGGTCACCGGGGGTAGTGTGGGGATGTGGAGGGAGTGAAAGGGCAGGGTCCATGGTGGAGGGGGCTGGGGGGTACAGAGCTTGGCAGTACCAGGAGGCCGAGAGGGACCGTCCAGGTGCTGCAGCACTCCTGTCCACACCTGGGGGTCCAGGTCCGCCAGTCCGGGATAGCCTCGTGCGGAGCGGTGGGAGGAAGGATACCCCGGGCCGTGCCTCTGGGAGGTAGGTGCCGGCATCACACAACGCGGTTCCAAGTCTCTCTACGGTCTGGACAACCCAAGTCCTTGTTTTCGATTTTATTACGCAATACCGCTTTTAATTCCGGGTTGTGTTACCACATCAGCCCGGAACCCAGTGGCCCGTGGCCGAAGTTGGGACACAGTTCTCTGTTTTATACCCTTTAAACCTCTATCCTCGGACAGCCATGCAGGAAGACAGCTTTGCCTTGATGCTACGTGCTGAGCCCATTCAGTGCCTGATCTCACCGAAACGTGGCAACGAGCCTTAGAGAACGGGAATCTTGTTGGGGGCGTGGGGGGGCGGGGCGGTGGCTGAGATCAGTGGCCGGGATCCTGGGGCCCAGGGAGCTGCAGAGTCATAGTTTTTAACCCCCATCTGTTTGACTGTTGAGCCTGGCTTCTGCCCTGAAATGACGCTGCTCCAAGGCATTGCTCTCGACCTGTGGCTCTAGGGGACCATCGAGTGATGGCAAGGTGTCTGCAAATCCGCAAACACAGCCCCTCTTTAAATATATGCATTGGTAGGGGCACCTGGGTGGCTCAGTGGGTTAAGCGTCTGACTCTTGGTTTTGGCTCAGGTCACCATCTCAGGGTTGTGGGATCGAGCCCTGCATCAGGCTCTGTGCCGAGCCTGCTTGGGGATTCTCTCTCTCCTTCTCCCTCTGTCCCTGCCCCCTTCTCTCTAAAAAAGAGAAAAGAAAAAATGTCTATGTAGTGGTGAGGCGCTTGACAAAATGCAGACTCACAGGAAATGTGAGTGATCTGCACAACTGAATTATCTTAGCGACTATGCTGAAAAGATACAGGAGGTGCATACACTGGGCCCAATGTGGCAGTCAGATAGGCAATTCTGGGGACACTGAGAGATCTATCTACAGGTGAGTGGACTATATGGGAAGAATTCCACCCTAGGGAAGATGAGCTAGAAGGCATTAGGCAGACCAAGCCGTAGCGAGAGCCAACTAAGCAGAAACACAAGGTCGAAAATGTTGAGGAACTTAACATAAACAGAGGGTGGTGAGAAGCCTCCAGGATAATCTGAATTGAATCTCTCAGTTCTGCCACTTGCTTTGGGACCCTGGGAAATACAACTGGACACATAGAACCTTTCAGGACAGAATCTGTAATTCTCTCATGTTGCCAAATCTGCCCCAGGATCCAGTGCACCGATGTCAAAGTTTATGCTCTGTTTTACCTCCAAGTTACCTTCCCTTCGCCCCCAAGAGGTGCTCAGGGATGTTCCGTGCACAGCATGAAATACATATAAGCATTTGGCAGCTCTCACCCTAAGCGCTGTTGCGAGGTTTCCATGAGAGAAGGCACAAAGCTGGAAACCACACAAGTGGTCAGCATGATAATGCCTTTTTACGAGTCGGTCTTTGGCCAAGTTGTACTTCCTCTCTCTCTCCCTGGGGCTGGTGAGGCTTTGTATTTAAGCCTGCCACGAGACAGCAGAGGTAAATGGAAGAGACATCTATCTCATTAGAAAAAGCTGCCACAGCAATGTCCACAAGAGCCAAACTATGGAAAGAACCTAGATGTCCATCAACAGATGAATGGATAAAGAAGATGTGGTATATATATACAATGGAATACTATGCAGCCATCA
>CM052895.1:4730526-4740883 GCA_028534135.1 Potos flavus | reverse complement strand
AAAGTGAAATCTTGCCATTTGCAACGACGTTGATGGAACTAGAGGGTATTATGCTAAGCGAAATAAGTCAATCAGAGAAAGACAATTATCATATGATCTCTTTGATATGAAGAATTTGAAAGGCAGGGCGGGGGGTCGTGGGGGGATAGGGGAGGGAAATGAAACAAGATGGGCTCAGGAAGGAGACAAACCATAAGAGACTCCTAAACTCACGAAACAAACTGAGGGTGGCTGGGGGGTAGGGCGGGTAGGGACAGGGTGGCTGGGTTATGGACATTGGGGAGGGTATGTGCTATGGTAAGTGCTGTGAAATGTGTAAGCCCGATGATTCACAGACATGTACCCTGGGGCAAATAATACATTATGTGTTAATTAAAAAAAAAAAAAAAAAACCTGCCACAAATCCTTCACCCCTGCTCCCTAAGAGGGGCCTGGAGGCAAGTCTCACATAGACTATGTATAAAATGAGAGAGAAGATACAAAGCAAAGAACATTCTAAAAGCCATAAGGAGGAGCAGTTGGTGTGTGTGTGGGGGGGGAATAGCATTTAAAAACATACAGGAGGGGGCGCCTGGGTGGCTCAGTCTGTTAAGCAGCTGCCCTCCGCTCAGGTCATGATCCCGGGGTCCTGGGATCGAGCCCCGCATCAGGCTCCCAGCTCAGCGGCTGCTTCTCCCCCTCCCACTGCCTGCCAGTCCTCCGGCTTGAGCTCACTCTCTCTTGTCAAATAAATAAATAAAATCTTTAAAAATAAGTGAATAATAAATAAAAACATCCAGGAAAATTAATATCTAAAAGACCAGAGTGTGTTTTTTTAACATCTACAAACCATCAATGACAAGCCTCTAAGGAAAGAGTATATACATCAGGAGAGTTCTGAATCAGAAAGCAAAGCAGGAGAGAGAACAATAGGTCTGAGAAAGATTTCTGCCTTACAGTGATCGAAATAGGTTTTTATGAAGTTTGGGGGGCTTCAAGTGTCTCTTTGAAATTCACTTATGGAGCACCTCCTTTCTTCAGCAAAGTTGCACGGGGAGGGTTAGTGTCTTTAACCTTTAAGAATCAGATTACTTGAGGTGCCTGGCTGGCTCAGTCTGTAGAGTATATGACCCTTGATCGCAGGGTCATGAGTTCGAGCCCCAGGACCAGCTACAGAGATTACTTAAAAATAAAATCTTAAAAAAAAAAAAAAAAAAGAATCACATCACATGTCCCTTTTCTTTTCTTACCTTTCACTACATACGGGAGTATTCCTTATTCAATTCTAAGTCCATTTCACTGCCATTTGGGTTCTTGGAATGGCAGGGACCATCAGGGGCCGAGGGACCAGCCAACACATGCTGCAACAAATAGGGAGAACCCTTCCTTCCTCCTTCATCTGCCCACTAAGGGTTTCTTCAGAAAGACTCTGAAATACAGGAGACCCCGTTTAAGATAAAATGGTTAGGTTGGGTCCATCCCAAGCATGCTCATCCCAAGCATCTCCAGAATCAGATTTAAAATGACTCAGGCCTCGTGGATGAAGTCTGATGGGTAATCTATACTGAGAGGAAGATGTGGAGCCTGGGAATCAGGTGTCAAGGAGGCAGGAACTGGTGGGGTCACAAGAGAACTAGATCTGCCTTCCACCTGCTGGGGTGTGAGCAGATGAGCTTACACGCTCAGGTCCAGGTCAGCCAGAGAAAGAAAAAAAAACAACCACCACCACCCAAAAATGACACCCGAGATATTTCTTCTTGAGCAGCCTGGTAAGGAGTGTAAGGAGAACAGGCTTTCTTCAAGTCTCCCCCACTATATATAGATTGAGATTGGTTATTTAACCTCCCAGAAGCTCAGTTTTTCATCTGTGAAAAGCAACAAAAATATCTAAGGAATGGGGAAAACTCTTTAGGTTCCAGTGGTGCTGGGGGGGGGGGGGGAATTCGCCTGTTACGGACAGCATGCTTCTAGCCCCCCAAAACTCCTATGTTGAAACCCTACTTCCCAACGGCATGGCGCTAGAAGGTGGGGTCTTTGGGAGAGCACTTAGGATTCAATGGGGTTGCGAGGGTGAAGCCTCAGGGATGGGATTACTGCCCACATCAGAGTCAGCAGATCTCTCTCTGCTCACAGTCATGGGAAGGTACAAGGAGAAGTCAGCAGTCCGCAGCCCAGAGGATTGTTTTCTCCAGAAATCGACCACTCTGACATCCTGATCTCCACCCTCCAGCCTCCAGAACCATGAGAAATAATTTTCTGTTGCTCAGAAGCCATCCAGCCTATGGTACCGTTTGTTACAGCAACCTGAATGCACTAAGACCCCCGTCGTAAACCACCTTAAGGGCAAATGACTTATTAGCTCATGAAACACAGCTCAAGTATGGCTGGACCCCAGGGCACAAGCTGTTAAGTAATTCCTACCTTTTCGGTCCATCTATGCTTGCCTCACCAGGTTCACCTCCTTCTGTCTAGCCCATTCTAGGCAACTTGGATTCTCAAAGCAGCTCCAAATCTATATCTATCTGGCAACACAATCCTAGGCAAGAGGTTATTCTCTCTGTGTCAATTTCAGCAGGAAATGGCCAGGGAGAGCATTTACAGGGCCCCCGAAAAGCACAGGCAATCTCTCAACCAGTTAGTTCCTTTGAATAGGCGATGGTAGTGGATATTCTGACCAGACTTCGTAGCAGGGGACGGAGAGTCATAGATCTTACTGGAACCCTGTGAGCAGGGCGGAGATTTCCCTAAGGAAAACTGGAAGGCTGGCATCGGTATCAGAGTAAGGCAAAGAAGAAAATGTGCCAAAGAGAGAAACCTATAAGTATCACAGATCTCTACAGCATCTTTCTCAGGATGGTAACAGGAGAATTAAAGTAATGTAAAAAAATACTTTGCAAACCACAGAACTCTATTCGAATGTTCCTTGTTGGATTTATATGTAGTTTAACCTACATTCAAAAACTACGATATAAAGACAAAGAATATTATGAGACAGTTTTTAGATTTTTTTTCACAGTGCCCAACTCTGGTGATGGGGCTTTTGGTTCTCAATACATCTTGAGACTTGGGAATATGAAGCATCACAATACTTCCTTGGGTCTAACTGAGGGAAGATTTCCTTCTGAGAGATAGTCAAAGTAGAAGGTGATTAGTTATAGACTTTTTTCATAGAGGAAATTTAGCAAGAGGCACAAACATACAGGAGTAGTTACCAATGCAGTCTTTCCTGTAGGACACATAAACCTGAGAAGATTTTATCCCGCCTTCTAATTTGAGATAATGGATCATGTCTGTTCTCTGCAAATCAACACTAGCTCTCCCTAGGTTATAAAGATACTGATGTCCCTTCTTTTTCTGGAAATTTTAGCTCACCGTTGTGATAGGTGGGTGTGCCACAGAAGAAACCTAAAAGAATCAAAAGATCCTGATTTTTTCCCCCTCACATTTAAGGCTTCTTGACCACTGTAAAACTATCAAGATTTCCCCAAATCCTTACACAACAACTTCTAAAGTGCTACAAGACAGACCATTTATTTCATTTTCAACCACTAAAAAAAAATCTATGGAATTGCCTTTCCTCTAAACACATGAAAAGATATGAGGAGTGAAAACACAGGAGAGTTCACATTCTAAAATTCAGCTTTTCCTGTTTAATTAAGGGACATCTACTGATTCAAGCCCTTCAGAGATACAAACATGAGAATAAATGAATAAATATTCATTCAACTTACAATCCTCCCCACCCCCCCACACACATACACAAAACCATTAAGACCACAAAGGTATCCAGGAACATTTTAACCAAATAAGATACTCAAATGCCTGATTTATACTTAAAATATATAAAAGGAGAACTGAAAAATTCCAGAATATTCTTGAACTTAAATTCTTCTACTACTCTATTATCTAAGATAGTGGTTTAACCCACAATATGTCCCAGTAAGCATGAGCTAATTCTTAATAATTATTGTTACAGGTTTCCATAATCCTTTTTCAGCAATTGATGGGATAAAAGATAAAAATCCCTACGATAAAAGAGGACTTAAGAAAATTACACTATCAGCCAACTGACCTTTACAGAATTACAGAATCATCTCAAGAAATGAGAAATAAAATTATTTTCAAGTGCCCTTGGAACACTTACGAAGTTTGATCATATGCTGGGTTATAAAATACGTCTCAGTAAATTTAAAAAGATTGAAATTTTACAGAGTATGTTCTCCTACACAACAGAATTTAACTAAAACTCATTTTTTAAAATCTGAGATTCTAGTAAAATTTCAGGACACAGGATTAATACACAAAAGTCAACTGAATTCCTGTACACCAGCGATGAAAAACTGGAATTTACAATTAAAAATAATCTCATTTACAAAATCACCCAAAAATGAAATACTTAAGTTTTGTGAGATATGTCCATGATCTCTAGGAAGAAAACTACCAAACTGAATAAAGCAATTAATGAATATCTAAATAAATGGAGAGAGATTCTCTGTGGGTGGGTTAGAAAAATCAATACTGTTAAGATGTCAGTTCTTGGGGTGCCTGGGTGGCTCAGTGGGTTAAAGCCTCTGCCTTCGGCTCAGGTCATGAACCTGGGGTCCTGGAATTGAGCCCTGCATCAGGCTCTCTGCTCAGCAGGGAGCTGCTTCCCCCTCTCTCTCTGCCTGCCTCTCTGTCTACTTGTGATCTCTCTGTCAAATAAATAAATTAAATCTTAAAAAAAAAAAAAAAAGATGTCAGTTCTTCCCCACTTGACCTACAAACACAATTCCAATCAAAATCTCAGCAATCTATTTTGTGAAAATCAACAAAGTGATTCTAAAGTCTCCATGCAAAAGCAAAAGACCCAGATTAGCCAACACAATACTGTAGAAAAAGAACAAAGTTGGAGAGGAGACATAACCCAACTTCAAGATTTTTTTTTTTTAAGATTTAATTTATTTAGTTGAGGGAGAAAGATACAGCAAGAGGGAGAGGCAGAGGGAAAAGCAGGCTCCCCAACGAGCAGGGAGCCTTATGTGGGACTCAATTCCAGGACCCCGGGACTATGACAAGCCAAAGGCAGATGCCCGACCAACTGAGCCACCCAAGCACCCCCCAACTTCAAGGCTTACTATAAAGCTACTGTAATCAAGATAGCATGGTACTGGCTAAAGAATAGATACATTTATCAATGGAACAAGAGACAGAAAGCCCAGAAATACATTCAAAGTCAACTAATTGTTGACAAAGGAAAGAAGGCAATTCAATAGAGAAAGAACAGTCATTAGCAAATGGTGCTAGAACAGTTGGATATCCACACACAAAAATAATTAATCTAGACATAGACTTTATACCTTTCATAAAAATGAATGCCAAATGGATCACAAACCAATAAGTGAAATAAAAAATTTTACTATTCCTAAAAGATAACATAAGAGAAAACCTAGGTGAGCTTGGGTTTGGTGACTTTTTGGGGGGGGGGGGGGCGGGGGTTGGTGACTTTTATGAGACTGACGCGCTACCTACTGCGCTAACGAGGCACCTTGGGGGTTGGTGACTTTCAGACAAACAGCACAAGTTTGATGCGTGATAGGAAAAAATGTTAAGTAGGACATCCCTGACGTTATAATTTCTACTCTGTGAATGACACAGTTAACAGAATGAAAAGACAAGGCATTAACAAGGAGAAAGTATTTGAAAAACACATATCTGATAAAGGACCTGTACCTAAAATATATACACTTAAAACTCAACGATTAGGAGAACAAAAACAATCCAATTAAAAAATGGGCAGAAGATCTGAACGGACACCTCACCAAAGAAGATATACAGATGGCAAATAAACATATGAAAAGGAGGTCCATATCACATGTCATTAGGGAACAGCAAATTAAAGCAGCAACAAGATACAATGACATACCTATTAGAATGGCTAAAATAGGGGCGCCTGGGTGGCTCAGGGGGTTAAAGCCTCTGCCTTCGGCTCAGGTCATGATCCTGGGGTCCTGGGATCGAGCCCCGCATCGGGCTCTCTGCTCAGCGGGGAGCCTGCCTCCCCCACTCTCTCTGCCTGCCTCTCTGCCTACTTGTGATCTCTCTCTCTGTCAAATAAATAAATAAAATCTTTAAAAAAAAAAAAAAGAATGGCTAAAATAAAAAACTGACAATACAAAATGCTGACAAAGATGGACAGCAAGGAGAATCTTCATTGCTGATGAGAAGGCAAAATTTTACAGCCACTTTAGCAGTTTTTTCAAAACTAAGTATAGTCTTACTATATGATCCAACAGTCATGATCCTGGCTATCTACCCAAACAATGTGAAAACTTACATCCATACAAAAACCTGCCCAGGAAATGTTTATAGCCGCTTTATACATAATTGCCAAAAAAAAAAAAAAAAAAAAAATCCAGGAAGCAACCAAGACATCCTTTGAAAGGTGAATGGTTAAACAGACTGGTACATACAATATTAATACTATAAAGCAAAAGAAGAAATGTGTCATGAGAAAATAAGGAGGAATCTTTTTTTTTCCCCCAGCTGGCTCCACACCCAGCATGGAGCCCAATGCAGGTCTGATCTCACGACCCTGAGATCTATACCTGAGCTGAGATCAAGAGTTGGGATGCTTAACCAGCTGAGCCACCCAGGCATCCCAGGAGGAATCTTAAATGCTTATAACTAAATGAAAGAAGCCAGTCTGAAAAAGTGACATACTGTAGGATTCTAACATTTCAGAAAAGGCAAAACTATGGAGACGAGACAAAGATCAGTGATTGGCAGGGGTTGGGATGGGAAGAGAGCAGTAAGTAGGCAGAGCACAGGGGATTTTTAGGGCCATGAAACTGTTCTGTGTGATCCTGTCACGGTGGGCACACGACATTATGCATTTGTCAGACTATTCAAAGCAAAGAACTATACAAAACAGAGTAAACCCTAATGTAAACTATGGACTTTAGTTAGTATTAATGCATCAATATCAGTTCATCAACTGTAACAAATGCAGCACACTAATACAAGATGTTAATAAAGGGGAAACGGTGAGCAAGGGGAAAGGGGGTATTAGGAATTCCTATCTGCTCAATTATCTGTAAACCTAAAAATGTTCTAAAAGTAGTCCAATTTTTTAAAAACCCACTTCCAAAAATGAGTCGCCAAGGAAGAGAAATTAGAAAATATTCTGAACTGAATGAAAATAAAAACACCAATTTCGAAATTTGTACGATTCCACCAAAGCAGTGCTCAGAGGGAAATCTATAGCTTCAAACCCTTATTCAAGAACGAAAAAACTGTCTGAAATCGACTACCTAAACTTCTAGCTGAAGAAGCTGGAAGGGCTAATTAAACACAAAAAAGTAGAAAGGAAATATAATAGAGATACAAGAAAAGTTAAAGAAATAAATAATGAAAAATATCAATGAAATTAGAAACTGTTTTTTCAAAAGATAAACCTCTAGATAGGTTGATCAAAAACAAGAGAGGAGACACCACTAAGATCCTACAAAATCATACAGATAATAAGGCATACAGACAATAAGACATAATGTCTTATGAATAAATTTGTCAAAATAGAAGAAATGAGCAAATTCCATTAAAGACTCAAACTTACACAAAAGAAACGGAGAATCTACACAGTTTCGGGTCTACTAAAGAAACTGAATAATATAATAAATAAAATTGAATAAAAACCTTCCCATACAGATACCCGCAGACCCAGGTCTTTGGGAAAGATGCCCCCAGTGGCTGATAGCTCATCTCTTCCCACCTCCAAATAGCAGCGACTGAATGTGAATCCACAGGTCTTCTCTTCACAAAATAGGTAAATTCCAACCTTTGAAACTCAGAAGAACAAGGGGTGAGCCTACTAGAAACGCAGGCATGCATCACAGAGGACAGAATGGATTGGGACCATCTACGTTATATATTCATTTCCCATCACCCCCACCACTTCACCCCCAACCCCCTGTGACTGTGTGTCTTTCTCTTAAATAGCTATTGCTTATTGATCTTCCTCTTAGACCTTATAGGTGTGGCAAGAAACATCTGGGAACTGCTTCAGTAAATGATCTTTACGATTCCCTCCTTCTTTTCCTCCCTTCCTCTCCCCCTCCCTGCAATGAACTACTTACTGACAGCCCACTATGGGCCAGGCAATGAGATAAGCAAAACAGAACATGGCACTGGTCTTCATGGGGTATGTGATCTATGCTCTAAAGGCATCACAGACTGGATGAAACACGAACAGCTAGTTCCTAAGTGACTCTATATGCTCACTATTGTTACCCCGTTGTGTGGCTAAGGCAGCCGGGACAGGGACAGAGTCAATATCTCGGTCTGGCTGAGGTTCATAGAGCCAGAAAGAAGAAGGGCTAGCATTTGAGCCTAGGTCTATCCTACTCCAAAGCCCATGCCATTTCCACTCTGCCGTCCTGCTAAATTAAGAACGAGCTGAAATTGATCCTGATTACATAGTATATCTCACTAGCAGAGGAACTGATTTGTATTTTCTCAGGGCTAACTATGCTATACGATATTCACTGCTTATCTGTGACGTTTTGAAGTTTTTATTAGCGTACATTTAAAAATCTGGTCGACTCTCTGAAATGCAAAAATCCTTCAACTACTTGAGGTAGAAATAAACTTCACTTAATAGAGAGCGTCGTTGGCTTGACCCAGAAGCTCAGGGAGCAGACGTCTCTGCAAAGGTTTGTACATGCGCTGTTAGGAGTCTGGCAGTGGCTGAGGCTGGAGGTAGTAAGGTAGAGGTATACTTAGGCTACAGAAGTCAAGTCCATTCCCAAGCGAATTTCTGGTAGGGTCCTAAGGATGACAGACATATACCAAAAAATGCCACGCTCTTTCTAAGAATTCTGATAAATGCCTTTTCTGTAGGTGATGTCTGAGGTAACAGGGTATGGTGGATCGAGTCCACACTCCTGATGTGAAATCCTGATCCCTTGGCAAGATGGCCCGACTCTGTATTTCTGTGCCTCACCTTCTGCCACCGATCCCTTCCCCTACACACCTATTCCTCAGCCGCAGCAGAAAGCAAACCACTTTCTAAATATCCCTCTAAGCCTCCAAACTCTCTATAAATGGTAGATCCATCTCAGGCTTCTAAGAGCTTCTAAGGCTCAAATACTTGCTCTTCTCTGAAATCTCGTGCCCCCGGGGGCGCCTGGGTGGCTCAGTGGGTTAAGCGTCTGCCTTCGACTCAAGTCATGATCTCAGGGTCCTGAGATCGAGTCCCACCATCAGGCTCCCTGCTCAGTTGGGGGGAGTCTGTTCTCACTCTCCCTCTGCCTGCCACTCCCCCTGCTTGTGCATAAAATCCCATCCCCGTGGAAGTTGATCCCTCCTCCTACTTAGTTTTTGGAGAATGTGCACAACGGTCTGATACCCTGGTCATCATCTGTCCTCATCAGGGTGCAGGGCATCAGGGAAGAAGTCTGGACTGTGTCCTCCTCTGCTTTTAGATTCCTAGTGCCTAACTCGGTGATGACCCAGAATAGGCACTGACTGTATAGCAAATGCCTAGATGAAGATAACACGGGAAGGAAATCCAGCCAAGAACCCAAACTCCACCAATGGGCATGTCAACAGCAAAGGATGAGTTAGCTCCGCATTCTCAATCCACCACCAAGGTCACTGCTCCATAGGGCTGTGTGTTCCATATTCTAATTTACCTTAAATCATTGATGTCATTCTCGTTTTGGGTTTCTGATTTGAGGCGAGACCCTTAAGATATTTTTCTCTATTTTTTAAATCCCCTTTAATCACTTTTTAATATCTATGAGAAGCTTGAAATTGAAATGTTATGACCAGACTGCCCTGATTTTTCTAGACTCTAATTATACAAGGGAGGGTCCCCTCGGATCCGTACTGTAACTGACCTGATTGCTTCCCTCGAGGAAGGTTTGTCGTATTTGAAGCAGCATTATTAAACCAGTAACACAGGTGAAAGAATATGCCCAGACTGATGGTCACCAGAGGAGATGCAGTTGGGAGGATGGGTGAAAGAGGTGATGGGGGTTAAAGAATACAGTTAACATGAGGAACCCTGAGTAAGGTATAGCATTGTTGAAACACGATATTGTACACCTGCAACTGATACAGCTATGTTAACTCAGTAACATAAATTAATTAAATAATTAAAATAAATCTAGATCATTAAAATTAAAATATAACTATCAATTTAAAAATTTATAAAATTAAAATTTAGAGTAAAATAAAATAATTAAAATAAATTTAATAAAATTGAAAATATATATTTATTGTTTTTATTTATTTTTATTTATACATTTATTTTTTATATTACAATCTTTTATATATATTTAATATTTAATATATAGTTATATATTTTATATATTTTATTATATATTCTATATAATAT
>CM052895.1:4660635-4730026 GCA_028534135.1 Potos flavus | reverse complement strand
GTGTAGTGTCATTGCCCCGAACATTTTTTTTTTTAATCCACAAAGGCCAGTCCTCCACAGATTTGAAATAAGTCAAGTCCACGTTTTAGCCTCTAGTCCATCTGTCCTTTCAAATCCTCTTCTTGGTGTTTTCTGCTGCATTTAACCGTATGTGTTGTGAGGATTTTTTTTGTCGCTTTGTGTTTGTTTTTTTAATTGACAACTCATGGTATTCGTCTCCTTGTGGAAGTTTTCGTTTTCATAGGCGACCTTTAGATTTCCCCCTCTCATCTACCCCAGCCTTCGAAATTCATGCAAAATTAAGTCTATTGATGAAATTTCACATGATCCATTACGAGAGAGATTTTGGTGGGGCACGCCTCTTCTCAAGGCAGATGCCATCAACTCAGGAGCTCATAGCAAAGGAGTTTTGCCTATTTTTGTTCATCAGTTTAAAATCCCCGCATTTTTCCCAGGACATCCAGATGGCCCACAGGTGCATGAAAACGTGCTCATCACTCATCATCAGGGAAATGCAAATCGAACCCACAATGAGATACCGCCTCACACCTGTCAGAACAACTAAACTCGACCACACAAGAAACAATGGATGTTGGTGAGGATGTGGAGAAAGAAGGGGAAACCCTTCTGCACCATTGCTGGGAATGCAAACTGGTGCAGCCACTGTGGAAAACAGTATGGAGGCTTCTCAAATAGAATTCACATAAGATCCAGCAATTCTACCTGAGTATTTATCCACAGGAAGCTAACACACTCACTTGAAAAGACATCTGCAAGCCAAGGTTCATTGCAGCATGATTTACAGTAGATAAGACACGGAAACAACCCAAGTGTCCATCACTGGATACACACACACACACACACACTAGAATGTTATTTCACCATATAAAAGAAAGATCTGAACATTTGTGACAACACAGACAGACCTTAAGAGCACTAAGCTAAGTGACGCTAAGTGAAATAAGTCAGACAGAAAAAGACGAATCCTATACGATCTCGCTTACAAACGAAATGAAAAAAAGAGAAAACCAACAACAACACACACCTAGAGACACACACACACCCTGACTCAGATACAAAGAACAGACTGGTGATTGCCAGAGGCGGGGGGAACAGCGTGGGCAAAATGTGTGAAAAAGGTCAAAGGTGCAAAGTTTCAGTTATACAATAAGTCACAGGAGATCACATAGAACATGAACTATAGTTTATAGTACTGTATTATATATTTGAAAGTGGCTGAGAGAGGAGATCTTGAAAGTTCTCATCACGGGGACAAAAATTTGTAATGTGTGGTGACAGGTGTTAATTAGACTTACTGGGGTGATCATTTTATGATATGAACAAGTAGCAAATCACTATGTTGCAGACCCGAATTCGTATTTTTATGTTTTATGTTGTATGTTAATGATGTTATATGCTAATTATATCTCAGTGTTGTATGTTAATTATATCTCAATAAAAATTCACTTCTTAGATCCTCACAGAAAACAAAAATCAACTAGGTAATTTAAAACAGAAAGATAAGGGTGCCTGGTGGCTCACTTGCTGGAGCGCCTGCCTTTGGCTCAGGTCATGATCCCAGGGTCGTAGGATTGAGCCCCGCATAGGGCTCTCAACTCAGCAGGGAGTCTGCCTCTCCCTCTCCTTTTGCCCCTCCCCCTGCTTGTGCTCGCTCTCTCTCAAATAAATAAAGCCTTAAAAAAAACAAACCAGGAAGATAACTTCTCCTCAAAAAAACAGAAGCTCCAATAAATCTCAGGCAAAATTCTTAAAGTTGAAGATATTATCCCCAGAGCCCCATCTTGAGAAACTCTAAGGAAAAATCATTCCCACTTACCACCAGAGCATATTCAAATGGAACCTCAGGTTATAGGGGACCAAGTGAGGGAATCATATTTTCCAACTGTTTGTTTAGGCAAGTGTTAAATGTAGCTTATTTTCTCTCCTGGAGGTGGGTACTCAGTACTGCTTGCTTTCTTTCCTGCAAGAGCTTTATCTGTATTTACCACTCAATTTACTAGTTATTAATAGTTATTGAACATCTCGTGTGAGTCAGGCACTGTGCCAGACATAAACAGATCGTAGACCTGCTTTCAACGGGTCTCAAAGACATATAAGTAGTGAAGAGTTTTAAATGTGAATTTAACGGACACGTATTTATTGTGCAGGAAGGAGACGGGGGTCATGGACGTAGACGGAAGGGAGCACAGGCGGAAATTTTAGATCCTGGGTGTTATTCAGGTGTGTGGGGCTGTAAAAGGGAAGGCTCTTTGGAACTCACGCTCAACCAGGTTCTAAAAAGGTTATTATAACTGTAAGTTATAACCACAAAAATACTATCAAGAGGCGTCCATGAAGTCCATGCTAACCGAACAATCGGGATAAAGTCCGGAATGCAGATTGAAAGGGAGAGAGTGAATTTATCAATAGGACTGGCAAGGGGCACCTGGGTGGCTCAGTGGGTTAAAGCCTCTGACTTCGGCTCAGGTCATGATCTCAGGGTCCTGGGATCGAGCCCCGCATCGGGCTCTCTGCTCAGCAGGGAGCCTGCTTCCCCCTCTCTCTCTCTGCCTGCCTCTCTGCCTACTTGTGATCTCTCTCTGTCAAATAAATAAATAAAATCTTAAAAAAATAAAAAAGGACAGGCAAATGAGAAGTTACCCCAAGGTAAAGAAAGTTCGTGAATAAATAAGGGGCAACACCATCAAGCCAATTAACAACAACCCACATGCTTTTCCTTGGTTCTGTAGCAGAGGGAATGCTGTACTCTTCAAACCAAACCTCTGGGGCTTATCTGACGGAATATTCCAGTAAGAGAAGTGCCACCGAGGGCAAAAAAAGAGAGGAGAAGGAAGACACTGGCCGAAGGAGCACAGAAGTTATTACACCTGCCTTGGATTTCATATAAATATATGTGATATGTATATATCATATATACATACATGAATATATATGATATGTATATGTCATATATACATCTACATGTATACATATGTATACATATATATCATATATACATACATATCAGACAGCTAATCCCTATCAACTATAACAAAAGCCGCCTCCTCTTCCTAAGTGACCACAGAAAAGTCACTCCGTATAACCAATGATCACCATGCATGG
Source organism: Potos flavus (assembly GCA_028534135.1). Lineage (NCBI taxonomy): Eukaryota > Metazoa > Chordata > Mammalia > Carnivora > Procyonidae > Potos > Potos flavus. The sequence goes on along the minus strand of CM052895.1, from coordinate 4,726,903 downwards.
TCTTATACCCTATAAGATGGTAGGCAGGGGAGAAAACCGCTATAAATGTTATCTGAAAATAGACATTCTTAGCACCACGGAATTTATGTAATAAACATTTATATAGCACATTTCTTTTTTTTTAAGATTTTTTTAAGACTTTATGTATTTGAGAGAGTGAGTGAGCACAAGTGGGGAGAGAGGCAGAGAGAGAGAGGGAGAAGCAGACTCCCCATCCTACACAGAGCTCAGTCCCAGGACCCCGAGATCAAGACCTGAGCCAAGATCAAGAGCTGGATGCTTACCCGACTGAGCCACCGGGGAGCCCCTAAATTACTGATCTTTGTGGCTCCCATAAGAGGTAGGTACTACTGCCTCCATGAAACAGATGAGTAAACTGAGGCACAGAGAAGTTAATTAAATTTTCCAAGTTCCAGGAGCCAGCCAAAGGCAGATCCCGGACGAGAACCCAAGCAGTCGGGCTCCAAAGCTTCACAACTATACCATTCCACCTCAAAGGGTGTCACTTCTGAGCATAACGAGAAGGAGAATCTGATAGAGTCCTCCTAGCAGCAGCCCAGGGAAGATGAGCCAACTCAAAGCCAAGGGCAGCCCTGATATCACGACCGCAGCCTACGGAGAGCTTGACAAACAAGCCCCAGGTAAATATCCATTCTCTTTCTTTCCCCAAACCCCACACACAGGCTCTATACACAGGAAGACTGCAGGTAATACCAATGCATCTTTGCTGTATGAGGCAGCAGACCCTCTTTTGACTTCACCCCTGTCTCAGGCCCCTGGAAGTTGCCTTCCTCCACTACAGAGGGTAGAAACCTCACACAGCCTTCCCTGTGGTGTAAGCATGTGACTGACGTTTCTTCAAACAGACACGCCTTCCCAAAATGTCAGTGTGGGAAGGAACAATGTGATCTGACGCCCCAGAGTGGGAGTTCAGATTTCCTGACTAGGCTGGAGGTGGTGAGTGTCCTTCTGGGGCAGCTAGAAGAGAGCAAGAATGTTCTTGCTAAAAGAAGTGTCGGGGATGTGGGCTCTTCCTCCTGGCTGCGGGCTTCTGAGCTGCCAGAAATCCTGAATTATTATTCCCAAGACAGAATCTCTGGGCCTTCCAGAAATTCTGGGAGCTCTCTCCTTTAATAAAAAAATTCTTCCTGTTTAAAGTTAGCTAGAGTTGTGGGGGCCGGGTGGCTCCATTGGTTAAGTGTCTGCCTTCCACTCAGGTCATGATCCCGGGGTCCTGGGATTGAGCCCCACGTCAGGCTCCCCGCTCAGCAGTGAGTCTGTTTCTCCCTCTTCCTCTGACCCTCTGCCTGCTTGTGCTCTCTCTCTCTCTAATAAATAAATAAAAATCTTAAAAAATAACAATAAATAAATTTAGCTCGGGCAGATTCTCCTGTTTGCAACTAACTAGCTTTACTTACATAATCTCTCTACTATACACACCCATCTGGGTATGTAATTTCTAGTACATCAAATCCCAAGATCCTACAAACGTCATTACTTTGCATGAAGCTGATGTTCATAAAACAGAAAAAGTAGTCACTTAAGAAAATATTTTACGGCCGGGGGTAAAGCACCAGAACTCTGGAGCTAAAGTGCTTGGGTTTCAATCCTGGATCTACTACCGACCAGCAGCTTGAACTTGGAAAATTTTAATTAACTTCTATATGAACAATTGAACAATGGCACACGCTAGTGAACACGCCCCCAGGTCCCCTTAATGACACACTTCTGTAGCCTCCCACTCCCCTATAGCTACAGTTGCCAGACACAAGGGATCAATTGTCAGGAACTCGCCTGTTCCTGGCGAGTAATGAAAGCGAAACCAGGAGGACATGGGATCCCACACTGGGACAGAACCCAGCGGGGTTACTTGAAAGCTTTCAACCCAACCCTGTGAGGGACCAGATTTCCATATCAAAAGACGGCTGTGGGTTCATGATGCCCCAGAGATGGCAAGCTGGTGAGACCGGCAGGAAGCCCAGTTAGGAGGTAATTGTCGCAGTCTGAGGTTGAGAGCCTGACAGCCGAAACTCTGGGGCAGGAGGGAGATGGAGGAAAAGGAGTAGGCATGCACACGATGGAGGAAGTAGAGTCCTCAGATTGCTATTATAGTCAACTTAGCAATGACAGCGTGAAAATAAAAGGCATCTGGGTTTTGGAGGGGAAGGGGTGGGGGGTTGGGTGAGCCTGGTGGTGGGCATTGAGGAGGGCACGTATTGCACGGAGCACTGGGTGTGGTGCATGAACAATGAATCTTGGAACACTGAAAAATTAAATTACACTAAATTTTTAAAAAAGGCATCTGCGTACAAAGTAAATGTTTGGGTAATCTCCCCAAGTTCAGGGGATGCATTCTTTCTTTCAATAAATCAAACTTGTGCTAAACCTAAAGGCAGTTACTCAGCATAAAAATTACGATGCGACTTTCTCTTACTGGTATTCTTGTGACGTACCCACGGGCACCTGGGACCTGCATGACCACCCAGTCTCCCTTTGCTATGCCTCGGAGAGCTGATTAGAGAATGACAAATGGGCATGGCTGGCACCCACCATGATGTGTAGTGGGAGAAGCAGGCGAGGCGCATGCCTAGAGTGACCCAAAGACAGAAAGCACATTAAAAGCTCTTGAGGCAGGATTGGGGAACTGGAGAGAGGCAACTAGCATCCCAAAGCAATGTGCACTGATGAGACTGTCACCCTATACCTGGAAAATTATACTGCTGCTGATCTCCATGGCCAGTGAGGAGACCCACAGGAATTTAGAGAGCGGGAAAAGAAGATTGGCCTCTGAAGCTTATTAGCAAGAAATTTACTTTTTTTTTAAGATTTGATTTATTTGACAGAGACAGAACATAAGCAGAAGGAACAGCAGAGACAGAGAGAGAGGGAGAAGCAGACTTCCCAGTGAGCAGGGAACCTGATGCAGGGGCTCGATCCCAGGACCCTGGGATCATGACCTGAGCTGAAGGCAGATGCTTAACTGACTGAACCCCCCCAGGTGCCCCAATGAGCAGCAAGAAATTTTTAAAAATTACCATGAACGCTAAGTGGTTTCAAAGTCCCGGGAATCTATAGTCAAAGGTGTTTCATCTTCAACAACGTTTCAAAACTGGAGAGATGTTGGCACAAGTGCTTCTGGGAGGTGAATCATTCATTTATCCATGCCTATAAAAAGGTGAAGAGGCCACACACTAATTCTTTGGGTGGTGATGGGGGTGGCAGGATGGAATCTCAGGAAAACAGAGCAAAGCAGAAACCAAAGGAGAGAAAATCCAAGGGTATGCACAACCGAGCTCATGATGGCTTCACCGCCAACAGCGCTGGCTGCTGGGTCCTCTGCACCATTCCCAGACAGGCTCTACACACCCCTGCACCCTGGAATCATGGGCAGGAAGGAGCTGAAAGGCAAGCCATTTATCTGCCAGCTCTTCCTCTACTGTCTCTCTTTGGTGGAAGTCCATTCAGCAACCCACACTTGGGGTTGTCACCCGGCCCCTCCAGCAGCTCCGGGGAAGGCAGAGCCTCTGAAGTCACTCCTTGTCATGAGAGCTGCGTGCAGGGGACCCTGAAATGTGTGCATCAGAAGCAACAGCATCCTGGGCTTTCTCACCTATGCAAATCGTGTAAATGGACATTTGGGCAGCTCTGGCTGCAAACTTGAGGCCCACAGTGTAGACAGGGCTTAGCTGACCTGGAAGAGTCAATCAGTAGGACTGCAGACCCTTTGTAACCATAAAATTTTTACGTGGCCATAAATTTTCTGTGATATCCCTATTCCTCACATAGCTTATAAGCTCAAAGATGCATTTCTGCCCAAGTCTATCTTCCAGAAAGGGCAAATCTTTCATGTAATATTCAGCGATTCATTTCATAGTTACCTTTTAAGGATGACTGCTCTTGAGGCTAAGTACATTTGTTATTGCAAAAGATACCCATTAGAGTATTTAGTGGCAAAAACAGTTCTTTTGCTTGTAAACAATTTCAGTAACAGGAGGTTAAATGTACTTACCAACCTTGTAACAATTAACTGTCAGCCACGACCTCTGTGACTTTGTTGTAATATTCTGTTATTAAGAACCTATCTAAAAAATCTCCCTCCTGGAAAAAATCTCATTTTTGTTTGTAAAATAAATGTGTTTCTAATGGTTTTGTTTTAAAGTAGAACATGAAATCTCATACTTCCACACTTGTAAAAACTATGCACAATATATAGGATTAATGATCTGTGGGAATAAAATTCTATCCCTAAATATGTGAATGGAAATTTTGAGAATGATGTGAATACCATGTGAGTGAACAGCATGAGCAGATGCTCTCAAATTAGAGTAAATAAAGCAGGAATTGAATGCTATATACAATATTCCCAGACTCCCGTGTGGGAAGAGTGGATGCACCCACGTACACAGAAGAGAAGGAACAATGAGCTTACAGACGATTTAACTAAAACCCTTATATATTTCCATTCTTTCCCAAATTACACTATCTCCCCTTGTTCCGACCCATTCTTGTTTAGCAGAGTTCTTATGATTGGATTTTCTTGTGGTTTGCTTAAAAGGAGAAAATGGACTGCTCTGTCGACACTGGCATTTGAGATTATATGAATGTCCTTCTCATCGAGAACTAATAAATTAGCACTTGGGTTTATACATCAGTCTCTCTGGATTCAGTTGATGTGAGTCTACCCCTGAAACTTGGGTCCGTTGTCACATAACTGTCAAAACGGGGTACGTGCATTCTCAAAGCTGAAATCTTCTTAGCCAGGAGGCAGTGAGCCCCTTTCCCAGAGGAGTATTTGTTCTTTTAGACAGCCTGACATCCTTTTCCATTTTTCTGTATAGCATCTTGTGTTTTTCCTGGGGAAATCAACCCTTTTCTATTCTCTGATTCCCCCCAAATCTGAACGGGGCCTCTCCATTTAAACTCAGCCCTAGAATTTCTGTTGACGCACAACTAAGCATTAGAGGTAAAATGCAGCTCTGTTAGTGCACATCTTGGAACTAGGGGAGAGTGGCATGCCTGAGAATGAAGCCATCATGAACAAAAGATGAAACAAGAGTTAGAGATAAAAATAAAAGAAAAAGGGAGAGACTTCTTTATATCACTGCTTGAATCCTAGATACAGTTGGTCCTACACACAGCCTTTGTCTTCTCTGGGACAACTGATTCTCTTTTTTGAGTCTGCTTGAACGAGTCTTCTTTCATTTACTAAAGCAAAGAGTCAAGTAAGACAACACCTCTGTTCAGTTCACATACGGAGTCTCCCTTCCTTTCAACAGCAACAATTAGGTCCAAAGATCTATCACTTGTTCAGGGGGGACACTTAGAAAATCTATCCTCCTAGGAAGCAGAGACTACTACTTGGATATTAAAAGCATGCCAAATCTCCTTCATTTGTGAATAAGGTGAATGTAGTAATTGTCACTAGAAAATGATACCACGGGCTTAGGATTTTTCTTTTCCAAAGACCATGCACCTGCTTGCAACACGGGGAGGGAACTGAAGTGGGATATGTTCTACCAACCTCTCTATCTTGCGCTATGCCCTAAGAGGCTTTTCATGCTTACAACTTAGAAATATTTCTTTTTAAAAAATTATTTGTTTATTTCAGAGAAAGAGAACAAGAGAGAGCACGAGCACGAGCGGGGGAAGGGAGAGAAAGTAGCAGGCTCCCTGCTGAGCAGGAAGCCCGATGCAGGGCTCAAACCCAGGACCCCAGGATCATCACCTGAGCCAAAGGCAGACGCGTAACTCGCTGAGCCACCCAGATGCCCCAGTGACTTAGAAATATTTCTGTAAAAATGAAAGGAATCCCATCTCTTGGTACCCCAAATAGGGAAGGAAAATGGTGGCCAGCTATCACCACAGTCAATCAATCACCTCAGTTATGGGAAACAGAAGGGGAGACTCCTTGGACACAGCAAAAGCAATGACCAGATTAACTTCACAGACTTTAACTGCAGCCAAATTCTCTTTGTCTGCCATTTTGAAGTCAGGCGAGCTTTGCTGCTATATACATGAAACAATTAGAAGGAAAGGGGAAAAAAAAAATCTCATCAGCAGTTTACTGAGAAACCAGTGGCAACCATTTTTTTTTTCCAGAAAAAATGACGGCACCGAACAATAAACCCTTCAATGTGTTAAATAGACTTTCGATTCTCTCACTCAATGGCTCTTATGGTCATGGATGGCGCTGGGTTGCAAAACAGAATGGTACCAGCCATTGACATTTAGGAAATACCCAGCCTCGTGAACTAACTAAACATGACGTGATGTTTACACTCGAAATCTCTTTCCCCGTTGCAAAGACCTGACGCGGAAAAGAGGTAACACCTCATCAAGAAGAATGGATGTTCAGCAGTGACAGTCATTGGTGCCTTCTTCTCGCATGACTGTCTTAAAGCATGAACACACACTACCTTCTCTACCAGAAAAGGCTTAGCTCTGCAAAACAGTACAATAAGAACCAAATCCTTGGGAGCTGAAGATGAAACCAGAACTGCTGGGACCATTTTGCAAATGTCCGTGGAGAATGTCGCATTTGGTGGCGTGACTGGGAGGGAAAAGACCAGTGCAGACTAGTCTTGGTTTGCCTTGGAATGGCTACTGAGCACAGGGCTAACAGCAGAATGGAAATCTCTATTAATGGGTCGTAGCTTAGCTTCAGAATATTTGTTGGCAAGAACAGTAAGAAAGTAAGACAGTCCACAGTCTTAGTTTTGGTAAAAAACAAACAAAATAACTCACGAAACTATTATCCACTTCTCGGGTTCCCTCAACCTCTTCTGCCTCTCTGTCTCTCTTGGTGAATGCCTCACCCGCACAGAGGTGTCCCTCCACCCTGGGGACTTGGAAAAAACAAGGTGTTGTGTGGCATTGTGCCTGGATCCCTGGGCAGCCACTGAGTCCATGGCATTAGCCCCTCCGCGGGGTAAGATATCCTCAATGAGAAATAAGAGGGAGCTGGGAAGCGATGGCCCTCTTTCTTTTTCTTTACATGAATTACCCCCCCCCCCCCCCCGCAAATGGTTCCTCCTTGCAAGCCTTCTGGAGAAGCCCCACCTGCCCAGGAAGCAGGCATGTGGAGTGACACGATATGCCTTATCCCACTCGGCTTACTGGTCAACAGTAGCTACTGTGTTCACACGGGGCATTCCACAGCATCACGTCATCTTTTCTCTTGCCTTGGTCACCCCACACTCCAAGACTGCTCATCCCGGACAAACCGACAGCGCTCTGAACGCTCCCTTGGGCCCTGCTTTCTAGAGGACGCAGGAGCAAGCTTTGTTGAAGCTACCATATTGACAAGAGTGAAACCTCTTGGCGCACTGTCACCAGTAACTTTATGGATATAATTAATGATTTTCCTTCGAATATTCGGCAATACGGGTTTGATTTGGCTTTGCACTTTAACCTGGAGACAGCGAATAGGCTATTCCCTGTTTACACGGGGCCTTCCAAAATGCCCCCTTTCTGTTTTTGTCACCAATAAGTACAAAGAATACACTTGTGTAGGGGCTATATATTGTCCTATAACCAAACTACCCAAAATGAAATGACTTAAGGCAAAGCTGAGGGGGGCTTGCCTGCTTGGTTCCCGATCCTGGTGGCACCAGCTGGGGTCACGCAGCCAAATTCAGCTGTTTGGTGGACTGCACTATAAGATCCAAGAAAGTATCACTCACCTCTCCATGTGCCTCTCTGGCTCCTTCATGAGGTGGCCTGCCCTCCCCAGATGAGTTGGAGCCTCCTCACAGCGCTGTGCCCTCGGGGTAGTCAGATCTCTCCCACGGAGGCTGGCTTCCAAGAGGAAACAAAAGCTACCTCTTATGGCCCGAACTCTCGGGCCCCAGAATTCACTTTCACTGAGTCTCACTGCCCAAAGCGAGTCACAAGGGCAATGTGACTCAAGAAACGGGAAACAGATTCCAGCTCTTGATGTGATAATGGCGCGTGTGCAGAGAAAGGGAAGAAGGGCCGCCATCTTTGACAACCAAGGACCATGGGGCTCGGGAGACTTATCTCCAGAGTAGAATCATCAGGGAACCGCTGAAAACTGTTAAGAGTTCAGGTCACACCCTAAACCAATTAATTCACAATTGGGTAGATGGAGAGCCCAGACATCTGTTTCTTTCTTGCGCTGTAAGCGCCCCAGGTGATTCCAAAGTGCAGGCAAGTTTGGGCAGCCTGATCTACTGTGACCTATGAGAAAAGGCATTTGGAAAAACTGAAGGTCCCACCCAGCAGTCCTCAGTTGTACACGGTTACATGTCGTTTCATAGTATGCTCGTGGCTTGTCTCGGGTTTAAAATTTAAGTGAAATGCCATCACAGCAAAGCACGATAAAGCAACAATGAGAAGCCAGCCTAGTAGGCTTTCCGGTTGACCAAATTCCCCATGTGCCCAGAACTGAGCAGTTCCCCAGAACTGGAACACAAGACTTTTCGTGCCCAAACCAGGACTGTAGGTCAAACTGGACAGCTGGTCACCCTAGGCATTGCCTTACCTGCCTCTGCTCTGCTGGTCATGTTCTGGGAAGTTTGGAACTGGAGTTCCATTGTTACCAAGGGAGGTTCTCCAAAATTAATGACCTAGGCCAGTGCTTCTTGAAGCCTGTTCCACGGACCAGCAACATCACCATCACCTGGGCACTTGTTACAAACGGACATTGGGCGAATTTCTGCCACTGAGTCAGAATCTCGGGGAGTAGGGCCCAGGAAGCTGGGTTTTGAAAGCATGAATTCGAGAAGCACTGCTCTGGTCTGCCTGTGGTAAGACGCTTTGGTCTTCCTCAATCTCTCCCATTCTACACAAAGCAAAAATCAGATTTCTGGCTTGCAGTAGAAGGTATAAGCAGGATTCCGTCAAGGCTAACTGGCCAGATACGTCTTGACCGAGCGCTGCCGGCATCTTCAGACACACGCATGATAATAATCATCATCTGGGGCTTAGTCTTTTTTTCAATCATTCGTTGGAGGGACAGTATAAAACAATTTTTACACCCACAACAGACGCTGGAGTGTGGAGCTAAGGGTGTGGTGAGCACAGCGGTCTACAGTGGTGAGCACAGCGGCCTGTGTCCTCCCAAATACATCAAACCCAACAACACGACTCAGGTGGTAACTTTTTCTCCAACGTGCAAAGCAAAAAAAAAAAAAAAAATCTTAAAGCTAGGCAGTAAAATCAAGCTTTATTCATTGACTGGATGCTTGGTTTTCAGTTTGAGTTTACAGTAAGGATGATGGAGTTTCCAGTCATTCTGAAATTATGCTCTTTTGAACTAGTTTGGGCAGGCGTGTACCTAAGGACAATGGAGAGCTCTCCCAAGGGAATCAATACCCTCAAATTTTAATCACCTTAAAGCAAAATAAATGTTTTAAGGACTCACCTGTTGATAGCCAACTGACGTTAAGGCATGAAGACCTGAATGCAAAACACTCTGTCGGCCCTATTACTGCATGAATTGAAACTAAAGCAAACTAAAGTAAAGTATCTCTACAAACACTCACATACACAGTAACTCAGACTTTCGACTAATCAGACTACTCGCCCTGCATACACAACAAAATTTTCCGCAGAACTGCTGTGCCAGTCAATTAACATATAACTTGATCCCTAACTCAGTGAAGCAAATGGAATTTAAAAAGCCCTTTTCAGAACTCATCTTTGATACAGGATGGCTTTTATTTCTCTGTGTTTCCCAAACCTCCTATGCAAATTCGAAGGTAATGATCAGTTAACTGGTTTTCCTCCTGAGAAGATAATATCGTTGGAGCTATTGTGGTTAAGTCAAGATAAGGGGAGAGAGGTCGCCCCTTCCAGATTTCTGACCTGCTACAGTGAAAATCCTCTCGCTGCACTGCAGCTCCAGCAGATGTCTGAGCTGCCCCACTCACACAACAGTGGGCAGCAAAAATGCCTAGGATATTATCTTCCACCAAGATAAAACCTACAGAAGTAGGCTGGAAAAACCCCTCTTCTCCGCAAACTCATTTCCTCCGTTGTGATCACGTGACAGCTACGTCTGGGAGCTTTACTCTCCTTAACTAAGTGTTTTTGAAAAGACGACGTATTCCTTATCTAAACAACCATAAGCAGATTTTAATTGCTGATGTATTCTCTATACAAGACTTCCTGGTATTTCATAAGCGAGCCACTGTCGTTCAAACCTCTCTGATCAAGTGTAAATAAGACATTCCATTTATAAGGAGGCGAAAGTGACTTGTACATTCTTTCTCCAGCCAAGAGAACAGTCCGACAGTACTACTGAGAAAGGAAAAGATTCTTCTCCCGCTGCCTCTGCTGTCCAGCTGCCCAAGCCTAGCTAATCAACCCCACCTCTATCGCTGATCACTTCCCTCGAGGGAACTCTCATGACTTCTACCTGGGTTGTGGCTCCCGACCAGTACCAAGATGGCGGCCTGGAGATCCGAAGAGTTGCACCAAGCCCTCTGCGTGGGAGGAGCTGTCAGCTGGGGTCTCCGGAGAGCAAAGGTCCCAACAGGGAAGCTAACTTGGCCATTCAATCCAAGGGGGTGAGCTCAGAATCAAAACTAAACCCCAGCCCCCAAAGGTGGTGAGCTAGACCCCTGAGTAAGAACAATGGAAGGACGATAGAAGAGGCTGGAAGACAGGGCATGGCAGAGTCCCGCATGAGGCACTCTGCGTACTTAAAAGCAGCTATTCGGGGGAGTCTTAGATTTCATTCATAAAATAAAACCAGTAAGCTCTACCCATTTCATAAAGCTGGTCTCAAAATCACATGAAATAATTCAAAGCGAACATGATTTGTGCATTGTAAATATACGTGCAGACACAAGGGACCCTCGCTGGTACTGAGTTTACACCATTCTTCCCAGCACTGAGGGGGGGAGGTTAACGTGGTTGGGGGGGTGTCTTGGGGTTGGGGGCCTGCACCAAAAGTGATTCTGTGAACGTGTAGCTTCTAGTTGTCTATTTATCTGCCTCCCTAACTAGACTGCGATTTCCTTGAAAGCGCGGACAGTGCATTAGTCATCATGGCGTCTCCATTTACATGGGAAGACATTCAATCACTGTTTACGGAATGCTGAATGAATAAATTCTGAATCCTCACTGTTACTCAGACTCCTGGCTGGCCGTGACTTATGTGCGGTGGGAAACCACGCGGCATAATGTGCCAAGGAAGCCGCAGGTGCCCACATGCCCAGGGACAGCTCCCCATCTGCCAAACATGGCTACCCCCTCACTTCCAGCATGTTGGCTCTTCCGGACAAGGAGTGTTAAATCCTCAAAATGAGAAGCACTCCTTGAGGTCAGTCAATGAAAGAGGCACGGATAATGAAATGCCCTGGAAGAGCAGAATAGTTAGACTTTGGACCCATATTCCATGCCAGGCACTGTGCTAAGAACCTTCACCTCCTCAGCTCACTGAGAACTCACAACCCCAGAGGTGCCTGGGTGGCTCAGTCACTTGAGCATCCGACTCTTGATTTTGGCTCAGGACACGGTCTCAGGATCGTGAGATCGAGCCCCATGTCGGGCTCCACACCAAGCATAGAACCTGCTCAAGATTCTCTCCCCACTCCTCACCCTCTGCCCTTCAGCCCCAACTTGCTCATATGCTCTCTCTCTTTCACTCTCTCTCTCAGGAAAAAAATAACCTAACTCATAATACCAACAGAAAGGAGGTTTTGTTCCTATCCACATTTTATAGATGAAGAAATGGAGCATCTCAGAGAGGCTCAGTGGCCTACCCAAAGCCAGAACTGAACTCTAGCCCTGTTCCTTCTCCAAAGCCTACAGTCCTAAGCAATAGGCTTGGCTGTCTGAGCAGAGACGTCCCTGTGCCTTCATCACCGGTGAGAATGGGATGGTCTCATCCTGATCGGCCAAGAAGGAAAGCATTTCTCCTCCTCCTCCGTCGCTTCCTTCTGCAATCTGCACACATACCATGAGCCAGGCACTCATGGGGAGGCCAGGAGTAGGGATGGGCCAGGGAGTAGGGATGAGGGGAGGCCATTTGAGGAGAGAGGACAGACCCACAAAGAGATGTGAACTGCAAAGATGTGGTGGCCAGGGATCAATGTCAGCAGGGGGATGGGACGTGATGACCTGGGAGGCCCTTGCCAGGCCCGAAGGCAGTAGGGCAGGGCCAGCCCCTCAGGTCTGGTCCCGGGAGGGTCCTGCGAAGACAATTCCTGCAGGGGACACGTGACAGGGATATGTAACGCAGGGTGCCACGAAGGACAACAGAGCCCGAGGGCCAGTGGGACTGGAGCCGTCAGTACATTGTGGCCAGACCCAAGCTAGTTCCCTGGTGGTTATCAAATATGCCTACAATTCACTGGCCTTCACCTTATGGTTCCACTGACTTTGGGCTCTTGCGTTCAGCCCCTGGGTCCTCCCTCCTCCTCCTGGTGTCGCTCTATCCCTGTGCTCACAGGCCTGCCGCAGGCTGGTCCGAGTTCCGGTGTGTGACTCATGCCTCCCCCCCCCCCCCCATTGCCCTTCTCTGACCCATGGGGCTCTCCTGGCCACTCTGTCTTCACTCCCTCCTCCTCACCATTTTTGGCTGCTCTGAGTAACTCCGGGTACCCACACGTGACACCGGCCCCAAGACCCTTGGGTCACATCCTCCTAATGGACCGGCACCGCCATCAGACCTGCTTCGCCCTCAAGAGGGACTGGAAACCACACAGCCTCTGCCTTTAGACACTGGCAGGGTCCAGCCCCCCTCCCCCCCAGGACACTTCCCCTCTCTTGCTCCACACTTAACATTGTTTATATCCTCTACCATCTGGTCAACCCATTTGTATTGATAACCTATTTTACTTTCCACTCTGCCGGGGATAACAAAGACAAAAATATCTCCACCCTGAAGGTTATCACAATCTGACAAGGACAACCACGGGGAAGAACTTGAACTCTACCATCTGTGGGTTTGGAGTGTTTATGTCTGTCGCCCCAAATTCTCCCTCAAGCTTCAGACCCACACCCAGCCCCCCACCCGACATTTTTACTTGGCCCTCTAAGAGCATTCCAAAATTATGATATCTAAAATACGATATTGTCTTCCCTGTGCTTCCTCTTCTCGGTAAGCACCATTAATATCCTCACCGTCGAATAAAACTCCAGGGGCGACCAATGACTCCTCTCCTTCCCTTTCGAACCCCTATATCTAATCCATCAACGGTCCCACCCATTGGACCTCCAAAATAGGTCCTGCCTACGCTCACCTCTCTCCAAGTTCATTCTCGCCACACTGACCCACCACTGGGCTGTTGGCAGCCTACAGAGCCCTTGGCGCACATTTGAAAGGGTGCCCTTCCTCCAGGCCTTCAGCGCCCAACCCCGGGTGTTCACGGCAAGTGCGTCCCGGGCTGGACAGCTACCTATCCTTGACCCCAGGACGGGCGCCCCATGCAATATGCAACAAGCAAAAACACAGTCACACTCCTGCCACCATCCCCTACTAGTACAGCGGGCTCCCAAGTGAGGGTCCCAGAGTCTGTTCTCCACACAGCATGCAGAGCGCTTTTTCATTTTCACCCGGTGCCCCCACAGTGGCCTTTTAAAATCTTAAACTCAGGGGCGCCTGGGTGGCTCAGTAGGTTAAAGCCTCTGCCTTCGGCTCAGGTCATGATCTCAGGGTCCTGGGATCGAGCCCCGCACTGGGCGCTCTGCTTCCCCCTCTCCCTCTGCCTGCCTCTCTGCCTACTTGTGATCTCTCTCTCTTTCTGTCAAATAAATAAATAAAATCTTTAAAAAAAAAAACCTCTTAAACTCGATCATTTCACTTCCCCGCTCAAAACCCTTCATTCTCTACCTTGACCTCCAAGGCCCTGCCTGGCCTGCTGGCCCACCCTGACTCTGGCCACTGTCCTTGTCCTTCCAAACATCAAGCTCCCTGCCCTCCAACTGATGTGTCCACCTGTGTTCTCTCTTACCTACCACTTTAGACCACAGCACATAGAAGAGGAGTGGTCTTCATGTTTGGTTGAGCATCTACTGTCATCACTGGCCCATGCATTCCTTGTCACATTTCATTATTTACTAGTTATTTTCAATAACGTAATAAGCATACCTGGCCCTAAGCCAAAACACAGCTGGGACCTTGCCACTGACTTGGGTCTAACCATATGGTCCCCTGACTTCTCCCTGTTAGATGAGGCATAAGCACAGATCCCGTGTTCATCATCCTCTTGCTTTCCTATTTATATAATGTGATTGCATCTATATATACACTTGACCTCGGAACAACATGGGTTTGAACTGCATAGGTCCACTTACAGGTGAATATTTTTGTCAATAAATATGGCAGAAAATTTTTTGGAGATTTGCAACAATTTGAAAAAACTCACAGATGAACCACGAAGCCTAGGAATGCCAAAAAAAAGTCAAGAAAAAGGTATTATCATAAAAATACAGTATATAATACATACAACATCTAAAATATGTGTTAATCAATTCTTTATGTTATCAGTAAGGCTTCCAGGCAACATATTCCTAAATAGTTAGGGTTTCTTTTTTTATTTCAGTAGTGTTTAATGTCATAAAAGATTACCATACTATATGTAATCTTTTAGACTTAATTTTCACTTAATAATATACTGCTAAAATCTAATCCTATCATTATGTCATTTGTCGTATTCATTGTTGACTGCTGTATAATATTCCTGTGTGTGACAATATCACAGTATTAGTCCACTCTTCATGTATGTACACCGGGGATCATTCCAGGTGTTCATTATTGCGCTACATTGAGATATCCTTTTATACCCATTTGGTTGGCCCCAAATTGAAAAGTTTGACATCATTAAATGATCGAATAGGATGTGGCTTCCATGGACCTTTCCAGCATCACTGGTGGGAACATGAACTGGAACCAAGACTCTGGAAAACAGTTTAACATTATATCCTACTTTGAATATTCATTTCCTTGTGATCGAACAGTTGAACTTGCTTCCGGGCTTGTACCTAGGAGAAAGTCTCGCGCTCATTTAACAGGGAACACGAGCAAGATATCTCCATGTGGCCTCGAGTGGCATTTCCCTGGTCACTAATGTTTGTCACTTCATATGCTCCCTGGCTATTTATTTCTTCTCCTCAATGCTTTGTGGTCTCAACCTGAATGTCCAAAGGCCACACAAAGAGAACTTTCCTTGGCCACTCTCCAGGACATCGCTCTGTTCTCTTTCCTGCTTGATATCTACTAGGACCTGAAATTATCTACTTTGTTAACTGATACATTGTCTGTCTCCCTTAGCAATAAAATACAAGATCCAAGGATCCTGCTTGCTTTGCTAACTCCTCCCCCTCCAGGGCCTAGACCAGAGTGGATGGATAATGCGTAAGAGACTCAGATCTGTGTTCTACAGGCGCTCTGAGTTGCAATCTCAGCTCCCCCACTACCAGCTGTGTGATCATGAACTCATTACCGAAATCGTCTGCACCTGAGTTGCGCCATGGACAAAAGCAATCATAGTCATCCTTACTCCACGAGATCCTTATGAGGTTTGAATGAGCTAATACTTGCAACGGACTCAGAAAACACCAAAGACGCAGCAAGCGCTCCAAAAACGTCGATTACAATTATTCATGTGTGAATGCTGAGATCACTACTCCATGACCACCAAGCACAAGGCACCAAACCAGCCGGCCCTCCTGAGTTTCCTCTTCCTCCCACAGGTTCTATACCCACCCTGGTCTTGCAGATGTCCCTTCCCTTCCCGCAGCCTGGAGGAAAGTGGAGAGTACTTGGGGGAAAAGTTGGGGGGGGGGGGGGCTGTTTCTTTTCCCAGAAAATGGCCTGGTCATCCGGCACACAAATAAGCTGAAGAAGAGTACAGAGTAAGGGCTCGACAACGTTTTATGAATAAATGATTCACAAGCCATCAATCCGTACACCCTACAAGCCCAGCATTGCGTTACACACAAAATCACAACCGCCTCCCTCTCTCCCTTTATTGTGGTGCATATTTTCCAAGAGGAGAAAGCCAAGTCAGCAAGGGGGATGGCAAAGAAACAAAAGTAGGCTGGATAAGGGAAGAAGGGAGCCCAGAAGTAAGGTAAGGGAAAAAGGGCAGTCCGGTGGAAGAGATGGATGAGAGATGGAGATTTTTGGTCGCACTGAGGCCCTGGCCTCTAGTGCAGAACATTAAAATCCTGAAAATAAAAACCTAAGGGAGTCTCTCCACCACCCACCCATCCAGGGTAATTATTCAAGTCATGAGTGGGGGCAGAGAGGTGGGGGGGGGGGGAGTACAGCAGGAGGAGGCCTGGAAAGCCCAAGGCAAACTTCATTTCCCTACCTGGCCTGCCAGAGGATGGTCCCCATTAAATCTGTGCCCCCACCCCCAATCAATGTCACCCTTGTCAAGAGCTTACCTCGTTCGGCCACCAGGAGCCCCGCTCCATTTGGAGCCTTCCTAGCCTCAAAGTGGTAAACGCGGCCTTGGTGAAATGCGCCAGGAGGCAAAGCCCAGGAGAGATTCCACGGAGAATTCCGGCACGTTCCCTGGGAGAAACTGTTTCCATTTGAGAAGGATCGGGAGTCCTGGCCTCGGACGCTGCCTCTCCGGCTGTCAGATTCCGTGACCGCTCGCGGCCCGGGAGGGCGCCGCGCCCCTCCCTCCTCCCGGAGTCCGGCGCGCCCAGCACCCGCCGCGGAGTCGCGAGGCGCGCGGGCCCGGCTGGGGGCACGGAGGGGGCGGCTGCTCGGACTCCACGCTCGAGGGACCGAGCTCCTCGCAGGTGCCTCTTCGGCACCGAGCGTGCCCAACACCGAACCGGCTCGCAGGGTGCCCTGCCGGGACTGGGGACTCCCTCCTTGTCGAGTCCTTGGCTGGCAGGGACGAGCCCCGAGCGGCGGGGACCCGGAGTGCTCGGCAGGGTACTGCCGACCTTGAGGCTACGGAGGGGTGTGCGTGCGCCCCCAAAGAAACCACACGCATACACACAGTTTCCACTTGGCCGTTCCCTCCCGGGGAAAGTAACTGTCCTTAAGCAGCCCCAGCAGCGCGGGGGAGGGAACCCTGCGCTGAAATCTGCGAGCCAACATGATCCCCAAGACCAAATTTGGGGATGGCTTTAATGTTAAGGTTTGGATTTAAGCCGCTCCAAGAAAGAAAGGGGGGAGGGGAACCACACGGACCAAAGACCCGTGTGCGTGTGTGTGTGCGCGCGCGCGCGTGGGTGTGTTTCAAGGCCGAATTTCGGGTGTTACCCGGGGCTTCCGAGGAAAAAGAGGGAGGGAGGGAAAGCACAGAGTGTGGTTCTCCCGGGGCACTGTTAGAAAGGCGGCTTCGCGTCCCCCCGCCGGCGTGCTCGCCCTGTCGCGCGGCCCAGTGGCGCACGGAGCGGCGAGGCGCCGTGGGGGTTAACGCGGCCCGCAGCGCCGGCTTCCCCGGGCCGAGCACGCGCCGCGGAGGGCGGAGGGGAGAGAAGGGGAGAGCCGGGAATCTCCCGCCCGCTCCCCCTCCTCCCGGCTCTTCCCGCCCTGCGCTATTTTTAGCTCTGCTCCCAGCTGCTGCAGGGAACTCACCAGCCGCGCCGAGCCTTTCGAGCCGGGAGAGCCTTCCAGAGACGGGGGATTTTCATAAATTCTCTCAATGGCAGAAATGTCTCTAGCCCTCCGGATTTTGATGGCTACTGTTAAGTCTGTCTTTCGTATATTCCGTTGCCACGTTTAAAAAAAAGGGGGGTGGAGGGCAAGAGAAGCGAGAGGATTTGGAGGCAGGTGACTTGCAAGCAGGCACTTTGTCATGCGGGGGGGGGGGGGCCTTTTGTTATCAGATGCCTGGAAACGGAGACAAAATTCACCGTGGGTTTAGTGGCTTCAGGCTCGTTTCATATTTTCTGCAACACAGCCTGGTGGGGTTTTTGTCTGCCAGGCACATCGCCAAAAAGAAAAAAAAAAAAAGTGTGAAGCCATTTCAAGAGCAATGAGAAATCACATCCTCTTTCCTCCAGCTGCCTTCTTACCGGGGGTCGCAGGGCTGTCTATCAGCACATACACGCGCCCGGGGGGGGGGGGGGGGGGGGCTCTGTGTCAAATCCCACAGCAACCGGCCCCCCCCCCAGAGGAAACAGGCCGGTTATGGCGCTGCGTGTGGGTCCCTGGTCCCAGGGGAGCCTGGTAAGGGGAGTAAACAACATCTGTCGTTCCCAATGGTACCTTCAGCCTAAAATGGAGCACACTGCACCAATCTAGAAGAAGGTCCTAACGCGAATAACCTGCTCCCAAGCCCCTTCCTTCAAGTACCCCTTCCTGAACTAGTTATTGAGCCCCTGTGCTGTGCAAAATTCCGGGGACCCCTGGGAGCTTCGGAGGAACACCAAACAGGATGTCTACACAGAACTTAGGGTTCAAAGCCTCTGTCCGATAGGCGTGCAAGGAAGCCTGCACAACCACCAAGAGCAATCCTGCAGATCCGCAGTAGAGGTGCTAAGCTCCCGCACCTCTACCCCACCCTCCCTGTCCTTCTCCTTCCAGGTTCCAGGTTTTTCTATTAGAACTGATCCCAATATAGTAAGAAGTTATTATTCATTTAACTATATTTAGTGAGAATGATCTGAGAATGGGGCTTCTGCTAATTGAACTCTCCAGTTATATGTGGGCTATGCGGAAACCCCTTCCGTTTTAGGTCCTTGACATTGAACTGCTTTTTCCCGGTATTCACTTTCCTGCCCTAGTAAAGAGAAGGTCCCGGACACGCTGTTTCTGGGATGAGTCAGGGATAGGTGCATCAGGTAAATGCAAGAGGAAAAGGGGGAGCCCCATGTCCTGAGTTCATCCTGCCTGTTTATATGACCCTCCTGAATTTATTTAACCCATTTGTGCTCCGGTTCCTTATCTGTAAAATGTGAAAAATAGTAATACCAGCTTCCTCATGTGGTTCTTAGGAGAATAAATGAGATTATCTACATAACTTCCTTAGGACCGGTGCCTGGCCTGTGATAAAGCTTAACAGACATGACATATTATTTTTATTACTGCCCAGATACGAGTTGGAGTTTATTTGAATCTGTACAAGGAGGCGTTTAAATAAAATCTATCCTGTCTCTGTAAATCCGTGATCTAAACGGGTTTCCTTTTCGTTGTACTACAGCAGATACCCTAAGCATCCTGTATACTTGGGAGGCCCCTGGCCACTGACCTTGACTTTTCTTCCTCCAGGGGAAAAAAACGTTCCCTAGAAAGCCCTTTAAAATCCAGCCCCTGATCTAGGTCACACTCTGACGCCCGGGATGAAGGATTGCCCGCTTATAGTGGGGTTCACTGCTATCCTGAGGATAATACTTTGATCTACGAAAAGTTCTTTAAACATAAAAACACTCCGTGAAGTTTCCCAAGGGACTCGGCAGGGGAAGTATTTCAATTTCACTGGAAATGCTAAGCCCACTGGAGGTTGGTTTAGGGTCTCCTTTCCCCTCCTAAAAATCCGGCTCTAGAGGGTAGGAACTAGGTCCTGCAAAGTATAGTCCTCTGGCAGAGATGAACAATCATACAATCCAGTATCCATCTCCCTTTCTTTAAAAGAGAATCCCTGGGGCGCCTGGGTGGCTCAGTCCTTAAGCGTCTGCCTTCGGCTCAGGTCATGATCTCAGGGTCCTGGGATTGAGCCCCGCATCAGGCTCCCTGCTCAGCAGGAAGCCTGCTTCTCCCTCCCCCACTCCCCCACTCCCCCGCTTGTGTTCCCTCTCTCGCTGTCTCTGTCAAATAAATAAATAAATAAAATAAAAGAGAATCCTTGATTCTTAGGCATGCAGTCAGATGTGGCTGGTGGATTCTACCCAAGGAGCTATAAAATAATGTGTCATATGGAAGCTTCCCAGAATCCGCTTTTCTCTACAGCTCTGGGCTAGGATGGGGCACAGGAAAAACGTGCACAAGTTTGGGAGAAGCACAAGAAGGGGAGCAGCACTCACGGTTATACTCGGAAGGTCAATGTCAAGTCAGGGGACGTGGGAGCTCATGCACTTGGTCACACACATCTGCTAGCTCGCCGTGTCAGCAGGACAAAGCACCGAGATCTGTAACAGTTCCTGCTGGATCCTGCTGCTTCTCCAGCTCCAGAACAAGGTGCATGTTAGCTCCACGAGAGAAGGTGCCAGTTTTTCCTACAGGTCACCAGCATCATCAACTTGGAGGTTGGGAAGTGGCTAGAGATTAGTGCAGACTCTCTCCTTTGTCCTCGTGCGTTCCAGGGTGTCCTTGTTCTCTCTCACATTGGGTCTGTTGGTCAGGGTTCCACCAGGGAGACCAAAGCTATAGGAGACATATATTAAGGAGATATATGTATGTATTAAGGAGAATTATCACAAGGAGGTAGCTTACATGGACAGCTAGCGAGGCAAGTCCAAAATCTGTAAGGCAGGCCACCAGGAAGGGCAGGGTAGGCTGGACCTCTCAGGCATGTGGTGAAGCTGCTGCCCAAAGGTGGAATTTCTTCATCTGGGAAGTCTTGAGTTCTACCTTTCACCTGATTAAATCGGGCCCACCCAGATGATCAAGGATAACCTGCCTTACTGAAACTGATTATACGCTTCAGTCACATACACAAAACGCCTTCCCAGCAACGGATTCCATGACTGGTTACAACGGCCTCGCCAAGTTGACACAGAAAACTGACGGTGAAAGTGTCCATCGTTCCCTCGAAAGAGCCCATCCTGCTATCTTCAGGCCTGGACTCATACATGGTAACAGAGAACACAAACAGTTTAACTCATGCCCACCATGTTTCAACCCCATGTCATTCAGGGGTCGAGTGTATTAGGATGGCCATCTAAGTGCTCTGGTTACAGAGCCGAGTCAGTTTTGAGTGATCAAAAGGAAGCAACCAATTTTAATGTTTAACCCTGTGGTACTAAGGTAGACGATACAGAAGTATACCAATATCCAGACTTCCTCTAGTTCTGAGCACACAGAGGATCCTACTTCTCTACGACCTTACCAACATGGAGTTTTCCAACTCTCTCATCCTGAAGCCACATGGGGGTCTCCCCACGGGAAGTGGGATGATGTCATAACAAAATCTTAAAATACGTGGTGCCGTCTTAAGTAGTTGCTCTGTAGGTAATGGGGACACTGATCGCGGAAGTTATAAAAACCCCGGAAAAATATTTGGTAACACTGTTACCTGCAAAAACTCGAGGGCAGGATTATGGACCAATGAATAAGCACCAGTGGAAACTTGGTGACAAGTTTGATGATCAGTTATGTGAATAGACTTCTCTAAATGGGCAACAAATGTAAAGATACCTGTAGCCCATGGGAATGTTCAACAAAGACTGATGTCAGCAGAGGAGGATTTTAATAACTAACTGGATAGGATGACGTGCTCCGTGGATACTGGTTAGTTTCTCTTTCCACCTACCCCATCGTCATCCGGTAGTCTCCGGAACGAAGAGGCCATGACAGCAGGGACAGTCCTGCATGGATTCAGCAGCACAGATTTCCATTCACCAAGACGGACCAGTGGTGGCCACTGCCGAGTGCCCATCTGCCAGCAACGAAAACACAACTGAGTCCCCAATATGGCACCACTGCCCAGGATGAACAGCATGCCATCTAGTGGCAGGTTAACTACACTGGACCACTTCCATCATGGACAAGGCAATGCATCGTTAATACTGGAAAAACACTCTGGGTATGGATTTATCTTCCCTGCATGCAATGCTTCTGCCAAAACTCCCATCCGGGGACTGACACAATGCCTTATCCACTGTCATGGTATTCCACAGGGCACCTGGGTGGCTCCGTTAAGGCACAGGTCGTGATCCCAGGCTCCTGGGATAGAGCCCCACATCTGGGCTCCCTGCTCAGCAGGGAGTCTGCTTCTCCCTTGGCCCCTCCCCCACTTGTGCACGTGCACGCACTTTCTCTCAAAAATAAATAAAATTTTCAGTTTACAAAGAAAAAAAGAAAAGGACGTGAATTTGGGGGCCAGGGAACAGAATCGCATGGACCGAATGCACGCCTGTAAAATTCCTGTGTCAGAGCCCTAAGACCTAGTGTGACTATATTTGCAAAGAGGACCTTCGTAGAGGTAATTAAGGCTAACTGAAGCCATGAGGTTGAGGCCCTGATCCATTATGACTGATGTCCTTATGAGAAGAGAGAAAGACAGACCCACACCGAAGGCCAACGCACAGAGAAAAGACCAGGTGGGGGGATACAGCCATCGGCAAGCCCAGGAGAGGGGCCTCGGGGGAAACCAATCCTGCCAGCACCTCGATCCTGGACGTCTGGCCTCTGGAACTTCGAGGAAACACATTTCTGTAGTTTAAGCTGCCCAGTGGGTGGTATTCTTTGATGCAGCGCTGGACGACGGACACAGGCTGTACGTGACAAGGTAAAAAAAAAAAAAAAAAAGTTGAGCTCATGAAAGAATGGGTCGGCTCCCAAGTAAAAGTGGGACAGAGTATAGAGAACACAAAATATTCGGGGTCTTGCAAAGTTAAGAGACAACTCTTTACGTGACTTTGAAGAATAAAAGCTAAAGAATGCCTTTAAGTGGGGGGCGCCTGGGTGGCTCAGGCAGTTAAGCGTCGGACTCTTGGTTTTGGGTCAGGTCATGATCTCGTGGTCATGATCTCATGGTCTTGGGATAGAGCCCCCCATCGAGTCCCCCGGCGGGCTCTGCACTCAACAGAGTCAGCTCCAGATTCTCGCTCCCTCTCCCTCCTGCTCTATCTCTCTCAAATAAATAAATAAAATCTTAAAAAAAAAAAAAAAAAGAATGCCTTGAAGAGACAAATAACCATATTTTTAAAAATCAACTTTATTTACAAACAATCAAATTCACATGTTGTAAGGGCACCGTTTGGTGAGTTTTGACAACTACATGTAGCCAATCAAAATATACACCCTTTTCACATTTCTTGCCCATTCTCTCTCTACCCTGGCCCCCGTCAGCAACCGATCTGCTTTCCATCACTACAGATTAAATGTGGTTTCCTTAGAATTTCATGAAATAAACTCATACAGTATATACGCCTTTGTGTCTGGCTTCTTTCACCCAGCATAGTATTTTTAAAATTCGTCTGTGTTGTTACGTGTGTCAGAAAGTCATTATGGGGGCACCTGGGTGGCTCAGTGGGTTAAGCATCTGCCTTCGGCTCGGGTTGTGATCCCTGGATCCTGGGATCGAGTCCCGCATCAGGTTCCTTGCTCAGTGGGGAGCCAGCTTCTCCCTCTGCCTGCCGCTCCTGCTACTTGTGCTCACTCTCTCTCTCTATCTCTCTGACAAACAAAATCTTTTTTAAAAAAGTCATTTTGTTTTTTGCTAAGTCGTATACCATTGTGGGAACTATGACGATTTTTTCATCCATTCATATACTGATGAAAATTTGGATCATATGCACTTTTTTCCTATGAAAATTAAAGCTGCTTTGAACAATCACAGACAAGCTTCTGTGTAGACACATGTTGTTATTTCCCTTGGGTAATTTATCTAGATCAGAACTTGCTGGGTCTTAGGATGTGTACATGTTTATCTTGATAAGAAAATGCCAAAGAGTTTTCTAATATGCTTGTCCCATTTTACCTTCCCGGCAGCCATATAGGATAGTTCCAATCACTCCACATACTCATCAACATTTGGGGTTCTCCGTCTTTTCATTGGAGCCATTCAAATTTGTATACAGTGGAATCTCATTATGAATTTAATTTGCATTTCTCCGACGCTTAATTATGTTGAACGTTGTTGCATGTGCTAACCGACCTTTTATATACGCTCTTTTGTGAAATGTCTGTTCAAATCTTTGGTTCATATTATATTCGGCTATTTGTCTTCTTGTTATGAGCTTGTATATCCTAAATACTTAGGATATACATAAAGTACTCCTATATGTATTTTATGTATGTATGGGATATTTTCTTTCAATCTGTGGTTCCTATTTCCAGCCTCCAAATGATGTCTTTCATGTAATTCCTGTTTTAATAATGATAAAGTACTTTTGATGTTTATTTAAAAAAAAAACACTTTGCTTATCCCAGAGTCATAAAAGTTTGTACCTATATATCCTTCTAGAAGATTTACAACTTTAGCATTCGTCATTACATGAATGATGCATTTCAAGTTAAATTTTGTGTATAGCATGAGGTAAACGTCAAAATTCTTTTCCTTATAGATATTAAAAACATCAGCACTGCTTAGCTCACTCAGTTGTTAGAGCACACAACTCTTAATCTTGGGGTCATGAGTTCAAACCCCCACATTGGGCATAGAGTCTACTTAAAAATAAAAATAAATAAAAGACTGCATTTTTCTCTACCGATTTTTATTGGCTCCTGGCTCTGTTTCTGTTGGCTGATTTTTCTTCTGCTTATGAGCCTTATCTTCCCGATGTTTTGTGTCTAGTCATTTTTTTTGTATCCTGGATATCGTGAAGTTTATACTGTTGAGATTCTTGATTTTGTTGTCTTCCTTTAAGGAGTTTGAGCTTTGTTCTGATGGATGATGAAGTTTCTTGCTGTTGAGTTAGAGCCTGTCAAGTTTTGTTTGTAAGCTTTGTTCGGGTCTACAGTCGCCCCACTGCTGAGGTGTGGCCCTTCTTGGTCTCTAGTGAGTGGTTAGTGAGGACCCTTCATAGTGGCCCCAGGGGGTTCTGGGAACTGTTCAGGTCTTGGCTCTCCAGTTTATCTCTTGCTTAAACTTCCAGAATTCATCCCATGCACAACCAGATGTTTGTTCAGCTAAACAACCCAGGGAATCCAGAGTCAGATTCCTGGAGCTTTTTTTCTGTGGCATTTTCCTCCTTGGATCCCGTCTCCACATTTCTAGCCACCTGGACACCCTGAATTCTTACCTGTGCTTTCTCAACTCATTGAGACAACTGCTGTTCTTCTTGGTACCATTTCCTGCTTCACGGTTCCAAATGTGCCTCCAGGTAGAAAGCAAGGCCATCGTAGAGCTCAGTCTCCTTTTCTCAGTGATCACAATCCTGGGCTGCTTCATACCCAATGTCTGAAAATAGTTGTTTCCTGGTTTTCTAGTTGTGTAAAGCGGGAGGTGAAATCTGGCCCGGGTTTCTCCATCACGGCCAGAAGTAGAAGTCCTGATTTGCAACTTTTCAAGTTGAGACAAAGACTCAAGGTTGAGAGTGTAAGATGTGGCTCTTGCACCAATGCCCATTGAGTCAAACAGCAGAGAGAGAGAGATCTGCTTGACCAGTGTTGTCCATACAGCAGTTTGGGAAGCCCTGCCCTGGAAAGAATGAAAGGGGTAGCTCCCGGCTGATAGAGATTGCTAGAATCAAATAGATAAGATCCCTACTAAAGTTTGAGAGAGTTGTACTAATAAAAGAACCAGAAGCCCACAACTATTTCAGACCGAAAAATGACCATGGGTCACCCAGATGCCCACACACAGAAAATGATCTGATCGAGGTAACAGCACATTCCACAATGCTCATTTCAGATTTGGCCAAGCAGTAGACTAGAAAAGGAAGAGCCTCCCAGAGGGCAGAGCTAAGGGCCATGGAGAACAGTGAGCAAAAGATTTCCTTCTAAAAGTATTTTCAGGTCTAATGAAGGAGCAGTCCTCTCTCTCAAGGAATATGGCCCTCACCATATCGGCCAGTGGGATTTCAGAAATGGTACACGAACCAGCGACTCCTGTGGGCTTTCCATGTTCTCCTCACTGTAAATGGGGTTGTTGATTGCTATTATCGTATCTGTGTCCTACCTTGTATATTGGGCATGCGGCACAGAATGGAAGGTGATAAATTATGTTTTTATTTCAGAGGTCTTTGGATCAACAGTGACCACATCTGAATAATCTGATAAGCACTACATATTATGCTTTGATTTGAAGACGATTTCGCACCACTCCGAGATCCTGGATTTTGATCTTCATGCCATGATTAAATGAGAATTGGAGATCATCTCCCTTGTTGAGGGTGCAGCGTATAACACGGTGGGAAGAAGAATGAACTGAAAATCTGGTGCTCTAACTTGCGGTCTGTGGGAAACATGACCTGTGCCTGCCAATAATCCATTCTCTTTTACTTCTGGCTACCCGGATGGCTGTGCTTTTCTAGCCTGCTGAAATTAGGATGGCTATGTGAAATGCAAGTGGAAATGATACACATCCCTTTGGGGCAGAAGCATTTCCTTCCATTTCAAGAATTTCTGGCTCTCTCCTCCTCTATTAAGTTAGACCCTACATAACCCCAGTTGAAAGGGCAGTATCATAAGATGGTGTTGCCTCCATCAGACTATGAAGAACAGAGGCCCTCTGCCAACCAACTTTGGATATCTAGCTTCAGCGAGAAATTCAAATTTGTTGCTTTAAGTCACGAAGAGGCATTGGTGGTGGTTGCTATTAACAACACTTATTCCAATACATTTATTGGAATATACTCCAATTATTCCAATACACTCCTGTTTTAAGTGATTCTGTAGAATACAAGATTATTCAGAAACTCTAATACCAGCCCAGGAAGATAGACCTGTACTGAATCCAATGGGTAGGACTTATTCATTACCTACCTTCCTTGATAGACCACAAATTTCATGAGGGTAGGGATTCTCTATTTTATTTACTGTTCTATCTCCCTAGGACCTAGGGCAGTACCTAAGATAAGGTAGGTTCTTAATGCTTAGTGTGTGCCTGAGCATAACAAATTAATGCTATTATACTCCATTTCATAATCTCAGAGCAATAACTTGATTGTTTCCATAGTCCTATAAACCATAATTAAAGATTATCGCCACTTATGTAGATCAAACTCATCCACATCTTCAAAAGAGAAAACACTGATTTTACCAGTATTTTTCATTTTTGATACTGGGCCAATCCTGCAAACAAATACTAAACTTGCCACCCACACAAAATCTAATTTTCCTTTTCAGAAATGAATAGTCAGTGAAAGAAAACAAAATTTTTCACCCTTACGGAGAGGGACAAATACTCTTTCCTAGCGACTGTGAAAAATGTGGACATTTTGCACACTACGTGAACACATACGAAACGTACTCTCTGGAAAGCAGTGATTTATTTTGAAATGTAGTGGGGCTACAGTAAGACCAATGTATGCTGAATGAATGCAGGAAATGTTATTAATTTATAATTTAACGAATGCTTTATTTAAAATGTAGTCTTTGCTAATTGACTACAGTAGTGAGATAGTAGGTATTTAATTCATACTTAGAGCAATTGCTTTGACAAGGTTAAGCTGTCTTTGCTTGTTAGTCAACTTGTATTTTAATCATTGAACTTAAGTGTGAGAGCTATTTCGCGATCTACTAGGCCACAGTATCATGGTGAACCAAGAAGACTTTGAATCTACATTTTACACAATACAATAATTTACTAAAAAACTTAAGAACATTTGCTATATGTTTTCTCTGATTTTGGAAAGAAAACTTAATCTAGTTTTTCTCTTATGCACTCTGACTGAAGAAATAAAGACACAGGCATTTGCAATGAAGATAAATATGACTCTTCTCTAACACAGGTAAATGTGTACCTATAGTCATTAAAAACAGTAATATAGGGGCACCTGGGTGGCTCGATCAGTTCAGCGATTTTCTTTGTCTTTGTAAAGATTTTATTTAATCGTGAGAGAAAGAGAGAGGGAGAGCACGAGCGGGTTGGGGGGTGGGGCAGAGGAAGAGAGAGAAGCAGACTCCCTAGCAGGCAGGGAGCCCATAGCAGGGGCTCAATCCCAGGAGAAACTGAGCCAAAGGCAGACGCTTAACCAATTGAGCCACCCAGGTACGCCAAGTGACTCTTAATCTCAGCTCAGGTCTTGATCGCAGGGCTATGAGATCAAGCCTCACATTGGGCTCCAAACTGGGAGTGGAGCCTACTTTAAAAAAGGGTGGGAGGGGGCACCTGAGTGGCTCAGTTCGTTAAGCCTCTCTTGATTTTGGCTCAGGTCATGATCTCAGGGTTATGAGATGGAGCCCTGCATGGGATTCCTGGCTGGGTGTGGAGCCTGCTTAAGATCGTTTCTCTATCCTTCTCCTCGTCCTCTGCCCCTCCCCCCATTTCACACCGCCATCCCCCCCTTCACTCTGTCTCAGGCAACACAGGTTACTCTTGGCCCAGAGAAGTCAACACAAAGAAGAATTGATTTCCCAACAGCAAGTTCGAAGACAGACCAATAATCCGCCTTAAAATGATGACAGAGAGTAGACATCAAATCAGATTTGAATACTCACCCATGTTATCTTTCAAGAATGAGGATGAATAAAGCCATTTGCATTATCTGTAGCCTGTCCCCAGAGAAACCTGTAAAAATTGCCCCAGGGTAAAAAACTGATAATCCCAGGAGGAAGGTCAAAGGCATAGACGAGAGAGAATGCACAGAAGGGTAAACATAAGGGTAGTGTGTCCTTGTGGGAATTACTCTGCAGCGTTTCCAGGGAGACGTGCATGTTCTTCCAAATCTCAAATCCCAAGAAAATCGGGTGAGACACTGAGAAAATTGAGAAAAGCATAATCCCTGCCGTGAGGCTTAGAGTTTAATCAATACAGTGATGTTACTGGTTCAAAGGAATCCACCAACATCGAGTGGAAAGCAGGGAAGCAGAAACGCTAGCAGGTGCGGGGTGGGGGGAGGAGAGAAGTCACCATGACCTTGTCCATCTGGCTGGAAGCTGCTGCCACGTTGTAAGGGTGTCCCGTCTGCTGCCAACAAGTCACTCCTGCAAATAAAATTAGGATCAAGAAATGTATATGCATAATACACTCTATACGGATCCTTTGAGTAGTGTTCTAAAAAATGAACGATTTTTGGTAGCAAAATAAGTCCTTGTATGGGCCACGCCAATACGTGATTCTGTTAAGTGATACTGGTCTTGGTAGGAGATCGGAATGTTACCTTTTTTTGGCTGCTACCCACCCAATGATAGCTGCTGGGTTTTCTACTGTTTGAATCTTCACTCTAGGCTACCCTTAGAGGAAGTGCAAAGCAAGACGATGTAGATGTTGAATGTGATGGTAGAATATTCATTCATAAAATCAGAAACTGATCCAAAATCCAAACGAGGGGCACCTGGTGGTTCAGTGGATTAAGCGTCTGCCTTCAGCTCAGGTCATGATCCCAGAGTCCTGGGATCGAGCCCCGCATCAGCAGGAAGTCTGCTTCTCTCTCTCCCTCTGTGCTCTCTCTCTCTCTCTCTCAAAGAAATAAATAAAATCTTTAAAATAAAATAAGATCCAAGCTAGTAAAACTACATATCAATTTCCGCAGCAAAACTAAAACCAAAGGACAGGTGCTTGGGGTAAGAGCACAGGACTCTTGATCTTGGGGTTGTGAGTTCAAGCCCCACGTTGGTAGAGATTACTTAAAAAAAAAAAAGAAAGAAATGAATAAATGAGTAAATAAATAAATAAATAAAATCAGCCCACTAAGATGTTTATCAGCTTAAAAAAAAAAAAAAAGGACGTGGGCTTATAAGAAGGATCTATATCTAACACCCACCGTAAACAGGCTTTTGAATGTAACTCAACAATTTGATCCATGTCTGTATGAACTTAAGAAATTTTTCTGTGATGATATGATACCTTGGTACATTTTAGGATATAACCGTAAGGAATTGCTAGGTGTGTGTTTGTAGGAGCGTGTGTGTGAGAGAGAGAACGAAGGAGAGAGAGAGGGAGGAAATGCAAATATGGTAAAAAGTTTTTAAAAAAATAGTATGGCCTACAGCTGGAGCCACAGCTAACGTGATGCTCACAGAGAAAATCAGACCCCTAAGTGCTTATATTAGAAGAAAAATAAATGACGGAAGTTAAAACCAGAAAACCAGAAAAAATCCAAATGAAGTAAAATAAATAATAAAATAAAAATTTTAAATAAAAATAAAATAAAATAAATAAAACAAGATCTGAAATAAATCAAATGAAATACAAACATATAATAAAAATGATCAACCAAATCCAAGTTGGTACTTTGAAAAGCCTCGCTTAAAAAAATCTCCACCAAGATTAATCCAAGAGAAAAAAAAAAGCAGGTATTAATAAACAATACTAATAATGCAAAGAGAAAGAGGACTGTAGATAGAACATGGATTAAACAGATAAAAGCATATTATAAACTTTATATCATAATATATGATGTATTTCATAATATATGATATACTTCATAATATATGAAAACTTGGATGAATTGCACACATTCCTAGAAAAATATAAATTACCAAATGGACTCAAGAATAAATAAAAAATCATGAAGTGAGCAATTAAATCAGTACTGAATATTATTCTTAACCGTGAGGACAGCATCAAGCCTAGACAGATTTTTAGGCAAGTGCTACTAAATATTGTACTTAATGAAAATAGTTCTAATAGTAGTGATGATAATAATAATAACAGTAATAATAATTATAACCTTAAACAAACAGGAGGAAAAAGAAAAGAAATACAACCCGGCTCATTTTATAAGACAAGGATAAATCTAATATGGAAATGTGATGGATACTCTAAAAATACAAATTACTGGCTTGTTTTTAATAACAAAATATACATAAATATTCTACACAAAGTATTAGTAAACCAAAGAAGCAATATAAAAAATAGATACTAGCATGAAGTTATACCAGTCCAGAAATGGAAAGGTGATCAGTCATTAGATAATCTCTTAGTTTATTATTAGTGTGAGACTAAATAGAATTTTTTTTAGGTAGGTGCCACACCCAGCATGGACCCCAACCCAGGACTTGAACTCATGACCCTGAGATCGAGACCTGAGCTGAGATTAAGAGTCCGATGCTCAACCAACTGAGCCATCCAGGCACCCCTAAAGAGGAATGTCTTCGTATTTAATTTATATAATTAACATAATTAATTCTATTTCTTTTTCATTAATATAAATATCCAAAGGATACAAAATTTCCTTTGTGTGAAGCTTTACTTATGCTCTCGTACTTTTTTTGGAGGTTTTATTTATTTATTTGAGAGACAGACAGGGAGAGCGAACATGAGCAGGGGAGAGGGGCCGAGGGAGAGGGAGAAGCAGACTCCCCACTGAGCAGGGAGCCTGATGCAGGGCTCGATCCCAGGACCCTGAGATCATGACCTGAGCCGAAGGCAGATGCTTAACCGACTGAGACACTGGGGTGCCCCTGCTCTCCTACTTTGGTTGAAATTTTTTTCTCATTTTTGTAGATGTGTTTATAATATTCAACTCCCATTTTGATTTCCTCTTCAATACACCTATTTTTAGCAGTGAATTCTCACTTTTCGCATAGTTAAAATTCTAATCATTGGTTTTACTAGATTATGATTAGAGAATTCAGCCTGTAAAATTTCTACTTTTTAGAATTTATTACACTTTATTTGTCCGGGTACATGACTGGTTTAAGAAAGAAAAGAAAAAAAAAAAAAAACCCAGTTCTATAAGCATGAAAAAGCAGAGTGCTGTACAAAGTTTTGCGTCTAATACTCTGTTCCTATCTCTCCAAATACCTATTAAAACTATAGATTTGTATTTATGTTGGCTGGATTATTTGAACCCTCTCTTTAATTCATTCAAGTTCAAGGACATACATTAAGAGGTATCATTCGTTTTCAGTTAGATCTCTTTGTATTCTGAGGACTTTTTGCTTTATATACCTAGCAGTTCTTACTCGGTGATAAAAGTTTGTGGTCGTCTTACCTTCTTGCTGGATTGTAACTTTTATGCCACCTAACATCCCTGCTCATCTCATTAAATGCTTTTGGCTTTGAATGTCCTTTTATCACAGCAGATACGTTCCTGGGTTTTTCTGGTTTGCATTTGCCTTATGTATCTTTGCTTCATCTTTTATTTTTGACCTTTCCTTTTCCTTTTGTTTCAAATATATCTCTTACAAATAACGTAAGTACTGGTCTTTTAACTCAATCTGACAGTCCCTGTCTTTTGATGGGGGAATTCAAACAGGGGGTTCGGTACTTACCATTCGCTGCCACAAACAATATACATGGCTTTATTTCCTCCATCTTACTTTATTTTTACTATTTAATGAACTCGGTGGTTTCCTCTTATCTCCTCTCCTCACTTTTACTGAATGAATGAATGCTCTCTCCATCCTACCTCCTCTCCTCAACGGAAGTCTGACTTTTCCCTCTGATTCCTGTCCTTGTTGACCAGATGAAATATTTAGAAAGAGGTCCTTATACTTTACCTTTCACGTCCCGGGTTTTGCTGACATCGTTTAGAATTGTTAAGTACCAGGCTAACTCATTAACATTCACCTTAACCTTCATCTAACAAATTTCAATTATTTTCATGTATATTTAATCGCTAATAATGAAGGGCTCCTTGCTGTGGTGGTTCCTCTCCTCTATCTTCAAATCTCTGTTTCAAGTCGATGAGAGCATTCGTTTTAAAATAAGGCGTGGGGGTGGGGGGGTGCACCTGTCCAGCTCAGTTGGAAGAGCATGCAACTCTTAATCTCTGGGTCGTGAGTTCAAGCCCCATGTTGGGTATAGAGATTCCTTAAAAAATAAATTAAATAAAACTTTTAAAAAATAAGGCATGGGATAGAATGTTCTCTGACAACATTTATGTTTCAAAGTATCTTTGTATTCATTTTCTATTGCTACACAGCAAATGAACACAAATCTCACTATTTATAAAACCACAACAAGATATCAGCCCACGCCTGTTAGAATGGCCATCATCAAAAAGACAAGAGGTAAATGCCAGGTGAGGACGTGAAGAAAAAAGGATGCTCATGCTGTTGGTGGTAATGTACATGGGGCCAACTGCTCTGGAGGACCATCAAAAACTTAAAAATAGAAATACCATATAAGCCAGCAATTCTACTTCTGGGTATATATTCAAAGGGAATGAAAATACTAGCTTGAAAAGATATCTGCACCCCCATGTTCACTGCAGCATTTCCAATTAGCTAAGACATGGAGACAACCAAAGCGTCCATCGATGGATGAATGGATAAAGAAAACGTGGTGTATATACACAGTGGAATATTCCTAAGCCATACAACATGAGGACATCCTGCCATTTGAGACAACATGGATGGACATCAGGAAAAGACAAATACTGTGTGATCTCACATTCTATGTGGAATTTTTTTTTTTTTTTTTTTTTTGAGATAGGGAAAGAGATCGGACTTGTTACGAAAGGCAGAGGATGGGGTAGGAGGGACTGGAGGAAGGTCGTCGAAAGGTATAGATTACAAGATTCCGGTTACACGACAAATAGGTACTAGGGATGTAATGTACAGCCTGATGACTATCGTTAACACTGCTGTATGCTATACAGGAAACTTGTGAAAGTAAATCTTAAGAGTTCTCATCACAAAGAAAACATTTTTTTCTTCCTTTCCTTTTTATCATTATCTATAGCATATGAGATGATGAATGTTAGCTGAACCCACCGTGATAATCGTTTCACCATGTATATAAATCAAACCATCATACGATACGCTTCAAACTTATACAGTGATATATGTCAACTATTTCTCAAAAAAACTGGGGAAAAACACATCACAATATAAAACAACACCCATTTATTACCTCGTAATACAATTACGGTCAGAAATTCAGGCAAAAAACATGGCTGGAATCTCTCCTTAAGCTTTCCCAAGGCTGAAATCGAAGCCACAATGGGTTCTTATCTGGAACTTCTGGATACGAATCTGCTCTAAACTCACTGAGAGTGATGGCCAAATTCCTTTCCTTGTGTTTGTAGAACGCCGGTCCTCACCTTCTTGCTTAGCGTCAGCCGGGGACCACTCAGAGCTCCCAAAGGCTGCCCACATTCTTTGGCATGTGGTCCCCCTTCATCCTCAGAGCCAACAAGGTGTGAAGCTCTGACTTCTGCTACCAGTCAGAGAAAAGTCTGGTTCCACAGAGCTCACCCGATTGGGCTGGATGGACCCATGTGGAGAATCTCCATAACTTAAGGTTGACTAACTTGGGTCTTTGATCACATCTGCAAAACTCCCTCCCATCAGTATCTACAGTAGTATCTAGATGACTGTTTGACTAATGGGGAGGGTGGGCTGTGAAGGGCTCATCTCTACAGTCCTGCCCATTATGCTCTCCTCACAGATAAATGGTACATCAACCAGAAATCGAGTTGTTGGGTCACAGTTCTTCCCTTTCAATGACCCACACCATTTATTCCATTGTCTTCTACTATCTACGGATGCTGTTAAGCTATTGGAATGCTCTTTCATATATAAATAGCACCTTCCCCCCGCCGCTGGAATCTCTTAAGAATTTTTCTTGAGCCTTTGACTTGAGGATCCTCGGCAGAATTCTCCCAGAGCTATCCTCCAAACCCCTTACTGTTTCCTACATGATTACCTGCCTCGTATTTTAGCTGTCTACTGTGAGACATTTTTTTTTTTCAAAGTACTAATTCTGTGCTCTAGAGAAATCGTCCTCTTTTTAAGTTCTTCTATCCAATTTTCAAAGGCAGAGAGGATGGTATCTTGTTCCCTAAGTACTTTTAATGCTCTAGTTTTATCTCCTTGACAGACCCAAGGGTTTTTATTTGAATTCCCTTCCATTAGCTCTAGTTCATTCAAAGCCATCTGTCCTGATCAGCCAGTTCCTGCTCTTGCTTGTCGCACGGTCCCCTTGAATAGGTCATAAATTTTCTTCACCTGCTCATGGTCCTGTCTTGCATCCACACTTGTGTGGGTCAGGCAGTCGGGGTCTCCCACTGCAGCAACTTGGCAGGCATAGCATTTCCCACACTTGTAAGGCCAGATATGTAAAATGAAAACCTCTTATTTTTGGGGTTTTTTTTGTTTTTTTTTTTTTTTTTTATGTACTGAAAGACTGTTTCCATTCTCCACATCTCACAGGAATATTCTCCAAGCCACAGAAAAAGGGATCAGTTTTACCCATTACCATAGCCTACCCCCTCCCAGCCCCATGGGGGTCAGAAGAATCAGAAGGTCCCTTCAAGGACCTCACTGAGGTGGCTCCTCTCAGTAGCAATGGGATTTCTCTGCCTATGACCCTTCGGGGCATGGTCAACATTATCGCCTTCGTCCCAAGTTGAGTCAAGTCTGAAAGGTGAGTTTCCAGAAGAAATCATACTAGGATCCAGCATAGATTTGGTGTTTGAGCTTAACTTAGCATAATCAGGTGAAAATATTTTAATAAATACGTGACCGATTATTCGTTTGTTTGTTTGTTTGTTTTTTAGCCTAGCTGATCGTAAACAGAGAAGACATTCTATCAGGATCCTAAGCAAGATTTCCGGGAAAATGGCAGCCCCGGTGACTGAACCTGAAACCTTCCCACCCTTGACTTTGTGCTACGCATTTAGGAAAGATGGGGCTGCATCTTCTTCTGGGCTCTGGGAAGAAGAAAAGATCAGCAGTAGAGGGAAATGTATGCTTTGCCAATAATTTTAAGGTTCAAACACAAGTTGGAAAAGCAGCAGGCAGATGACAGTCGATGACTATCTGAGAGCAATCTTTGCTGCAGGCATCAAGAAGGGCAAGGCTTCTCCCTAGTGTCTTATGTCTTGTTCTGCTCAGGGTGACAGAGAGCTGAGTCTCCACACCCAACTGATAGACCAGCATGCACACACACACACACACACACACACACACACACACACACACATACACATACACACACACACACAAAGGGAGAGAGAGACCAAATTTTTTCAGAGATGGGGCAATACAGTTGAGCCTTGAACAACATGGGAGGTTAGGGGCACCAACCCCCCTGCGCAGTCAAATATCTGAATACAACTTTGACTCCCCAAAAACTTAATTACTAACGGCTGCTACTGACCAGAAGCCTTACCAACATCAACAGTCCGTTAACACATATTTTGTATATGTATCATATACCGTATTCTTACAAGAAGCTAAGCAAGGGGAAAATTGTTAAGAAAATCATAAGGAAGAGAAAATACATTTACAGGGCTGTACTATACAAAATCTGCATCTAAGTGGACCCGCGCAGTTCAAATGTGGCTTGTTCAAGGGTTAACCATATATTTATGGCAATTATCTTTTAGTGCTGGAGTTATAGATCATGACTACTTCCTGTAAATTTTTTATACTGCCTGAAATTTATTTCATGAGAATAATTTTTTTTACAATAAAAGGCAATCTTTTATAAAATATTATGGCTGTTACTGCCCTGATTTTTCTGGACCTGTCTGGGAGGAATAATTTGAGGCTCCTGAAAGCCTTGTTTTGTTGGGGTTTTTTGGAGGGTTGTTTTTTTCTTTTTAAGTAGGCTCCACACCCAGTGCAGAGCCCAGGGTGGGGCTCAAATTCAAAACCATGAGATCAAGACCTGAGCCAAGATCAAGAGTGGGATGCTCAACCCACTGAGCCACCCAGGCACCCCCTGAGAGCCCTTATTTTTTGTGGGATTGCTATTCTATGCTATGAGAGTTCGCTGAGTTGATTGTTCTGATTGCAAAATCAAAAGATCAAGGTATTTGGAAACACCAAAGATCAAAGCGTTTGGAAATACACAGGTAACTGCCTTGTTTTTGTTATTAAAATATTTAATGTTTGGGGGTACCTGGGTGGCTCAGTCCATTAAACTTCTGCCTTCAGCTCAGGGCATGATTCCCTGAGTCCTGGGATGGAGCCCTGCATCACTGGGCTCCCTGCTCAGCGGGGAGTCTGCTTCTCCCTCTCCCTCTGCCCCTCCACCCTGCTCGCCTTCTCTTGTTTTGTCTCTCAAATCAATACATAAAATCTTTAAAAAATATATTTAGTGTTTGGTAAATAGAGCCTTTCCTGATACACAAGTCTTATTACTTGGATTCAAAATACTTAATTGAGGGGTGCATGGCCAGCTCAGTCAGTAGAGCAAGTGACCCTTGATCTCGGGATTGTGAGTTCGAGGCCCATGTTGTGTGTAGAGATTACATAAAAAGAAAAAAAAAATCTTAAAAAGAAATTTAATTCACTGGGAAATCACTACTATACATAAAAATAAACAAAAAGGAATATAGCCTGATACATCACTATTTTTTTTTCCTTTACTCACCCATTCACCAAATCAGATGTATAGGCATCGTAGATTCACTCATCCATCTATCCATCCATCCATCCATCCATCATCCATCCATCCATCTATCCATCCATCCATCCATCCATCATCCATCCATCCATCTATCCATCCATCATCCATCCATCTATCCATCCATCCATCCATCCATCCATTATCCATCTTCCCACTCAGCTATTAAATAAAGACATTGAATGCAAGGCACTGTGATGTACACAGTGAAGGAAGTACTGTCGTCCCCTCTTATTTGCAAGAGGGATCTATCCCAAGACACCCAATTGATGCCTGAAACCACAGATACTACTGAACCTGATATATACTATGTTTTTTTGCTACATGTACATACCTATGATAAGGTTTAATATATAAATTAGGCATGGGAAGAGATTAACAATAACTAACAAAATAATAATAATATGCTATAAAAAAAGCTATATGAATGTGCTCTCTCTCTCAAAATACATCGTATCCTGTATTCCACCTTCTTCTTGATGTGTAATAATAAAATGCCTATGTGATGAGATAAAGTCAGGTGAATGACGCAAGCTTTGTGACATGGTGACAGGCTACTCCTGGCCTTCTGAAAATATGTCCGAAAGAGGGTCATCTGCTTCCAGACCACCACTGATCTTGAGTAACCAAAACCACAGATGAGAGGGGTCTACTGTACTCAGATAATGCCCTGATTCCCAATTACCATAATGTAATCAGGGAATCAAATGGTATCAGTTTGAAACCTAGAAATCAAACAAGTGTCTAATAGCTTAATCCTCAGTCATAACAAATTAGTAAGAGTGATAAAGCATAAGATACTAGGAAGCGTAAGATATTAATTAATTATTGCATTAATAGTATGGAAACTGTTTAAGCAGTCCTTACAGAAAACAGACTTCAGCTACACCACTAAAGAAATAAAAATACATTTTTTGAGAGAGAGCGAGAGCAAAATAATCCAAGAAAACAGAAAAGAAGCATAACACAGCATCCAAGGTGCCTACCCTCCACAGGTGACACCAGATGAGAAAGCCCTTTGCACCTGCCTTGTAGGTCACGAGGCCATAAAGCCTTCCTGAAGATTGAGAGTCTCTACACGTTGCCTCAAATCCAAAACAATGGCATTTTACTGAGCAGAAAATGAACGAGGGGCTAGTTTCTGGTTGATTTAGTCTTTCAGGTGCTACCAGACTCATCTCTTCTAGTCACTGTTCATTATGTATTCATGAGCCACGCTGGCTATCTTTCATTCCTTATTGTATTCAGGGAAGAAAAAAAAAAACCCATAAAACCATTTTCCTGGCTGAATGGGTGAAATAATTTAAAAGCCAATATGTTAGCCTGGCAGCTTGTCTAACAACCATGAGACTCTCTGCAGAACAATAATTAAAGTAGCTCTTTCTTTATTATGTAAATTATCCATTCATTTTTTTTTTCACACCAGGTGAATGTTTCCGTTTCTATGGAATGGGTACTGAGGATAGTTCAGCCATTCCAAAAGTCACCTCTCATCAGCTTGTCACACTTTCATCATGAAGTTACTGCCCAGCTGTATTCCTGGGGACCGAATACCTTCACCTTCCATAACCATAAGATCGCACAATAAGAT
Organism: Potos flavus; assembly: GCA_028534135.1. Classification (NCBI taxonomy): domain Eukaryota; kingdom Metazoa; phylum Chordata; class Mammalia; order Carnivora; family Procyonidae; genus Potos; species Potos flavus. The sequence goes on along the minus strand of CM052895.1, from coordinate 4,688,350 downwards.
TAATGCTGTGTTTACTCTTGAGTAATGGACACGGTAAAGCCATGCATCTGCTCAAAGGGAACAAAAATATCTACCAGGGCAAGAATCCTCCTCTACTTCCTGAAAAGATTGGATTTCATGTCTCCATCTCCCTGAGGTACAATGCATGGAGAGAAGATGGGGGGAGGAGATTTCTTAGTACTTCGTAGGTACAAGCAGTGGGTTAAGACTCCAAAAATGATCAGGGGTCAGTGGAGGGGTTGGAGCCCCAGGGTGGCTGTAGAGATTACTTAAAAGAAAAGAAATAAAAATAAAATTATCTGGGTGTATGAGGTCCCACCACTGAGCTTTTCACCAGCTAGCACCCATCTCAAGTGCTCACTTCCCACCTCACTCTGTCAGGTTCTGTATCATCACTCCAATCACTTCTTGGTCCATGTGCTCAGTCCCCTTGCCCCCTCTCTCTGCGACACTCAACACACTCAACTCCACCAAGCTGAAGCTGAGTCCCACTCTCTGCCAACACCTATTATTGTCAGTCTCTTACATTTTAGCCATTCTTATTTGAGGCCAGTGGCATTTCGCTGTAACTTTAATTTGCATTTCTCCAATAGATCATGATATTGACCATCTACCCACATGGGTATAGCCATTTGGGTTATCATTTTATGTCGAGCACGAGTCCAGGTATTTCCACTGGGTCATTTGTCTTTTTCCTATCGATTTGCAGTGCTTCGTACATTCTGGATATGAATCCTTGGGTATTTCTGTATTTTTTTTAATGTCTTCTTCCAGTCTAAACCATATCTCTTCACTCTCTAATTGGTGGTTTGGGATCCACAGATATTCTTAATTTTAATAATGTCTAAGTGATTATCTTTTCTGTTGTGATTAGTGCTCTTTATGTCCTGTTTAAGATGTCTTTGCTAATGAGCTTACATTTATTAATTTCTTACTGAGAAAATAGAAGCAACCCAGCTTTTATACCCTGTGTAACAACAAATCCGACAAGCCACCTGCTCTCCTATTCATATACTCTGTCCTCCCTTCTACTACAACAGATGAATTCTCCCTGCTCCTTATCAAGGCCAAATCTGCTACTGCCTCCCATCCCTTCTCATCCCCTTAAGACCTTCTGTCTTGCTAGTATCTTTTTCTCTTCTGCGTCAAGTTTCCCCTCTCTACTAGATCATTCCTATCAACACCCGCGTATGCTTTAATGTCACCCATTGTATCTCTCAGGGTACCAGCAGGAAATTGATGGCACCGAATGAGGATAATCTGAGGAGGATTCATCAAGAGGCCATTTACAAAGGCAAGAGTTGGGTGTAGAGAAACATGGAAGACAGGGAGTACCATGGGGTACTAGCCAACTAGCATTCAAAAAGAGTCAGCCTTGAAGAATGACTACTGAGAGAAGAAACAAGGGGAACCAGCTAGCCAGCGGCTTCCTCCTACAAGGACAGGGCTAGGGAGATAAATATCATAAACTTACTTTCCTCTCTTCCTCCAATCTCTGAATGGGGCTCCCCACTGACCAGACGCAACTGGAAGCCAGAGGTTAAGATGGCTTTTTATATGATCCATGGAGATCAGCTTCCTGTGGCGTGGAGAAGGGTGGAGAAGGATGGAGAAACCTCTGAAATGACAAATGGCAGGTAGACGCCAGAAGCCATCCACTCACCCCTCCAAGTCCATTCTTATTTTTCAAATGGGTGGAAAGCATCTGTTCCCAGTAAAAGGGACACGCATTTCCTTAACTCCCACATGAACACAAAGGGATGTCAATGTGTTCATACTCCCATCTGGAATCTAAAATGTTCATATCGGCAGGGTTCTTTGTAGAAGATAAGAGGATAGAAGTAAGGAAAAATCATTAAGTGATTACAGTCCCTTTCTTGGCAGCTGGTGCCAATACCTAAGTTGGTAATATTACTGCCTTTTTCTACCACTCATTCCATGTTTCCCTCAAATTCCATTAGCGTCTTGGCTGGATGCACTTCTTTTTATAGGGAAGCAACCAAAATTTTCATTTCCCATAAAATCGATACACTTCCTGGTCGTATTTTCGGACTGCCAAAGTTTTCCATTGACTGGTACTACAGGGCAAGAAAGAAGTACTCTAGTCTTTCTCTTGGGTTCCAGACACATCTTCTTTGCCCCTATTCTATAGCAGAAGCACAATTCCTCTTGGACATCAAGACCCCTTACCCCAGTTGGTACAGAGACCCATTTCTTTGTCAGTTCACCAGCAGGAAAAGCCCAGAATGGCTGGGGGGTGGTCTCATTTTTCAGTTCCTCAGAACTATGACTATGTTTCCTTGTGGAAGCATTTCTTACGTGGGTAATAAGCCCTCCAAACTCATCAGCCATGGGGGATGGAAGCAAAAACAAAATTAAACAAACAACAACAAAACAAAACAATACAAGTGAGTTACTGGGGGATGCCTGGGCGGCTCAGTTGGTTGGGTGTCTGCCTTCGGCTCAGGTCATGATCTCAGGGTCCTGGGATCGAGCCCCGCATCAGGCTCTCTGCTCAGCGGGGAGCCTGCTTCTCCCTCTCTCACTGCCTGCCTCTCTCACTCTCTCTCTCTCTCTTTCAAAAAAATAAATAAATACAGGTGAGTTAGTAGGAATAATAGCGAGAGAGGCTACTCCCCATTCCTCCCCTGTCTCGATGCATTCTATGGGGAAAGCAACCTATACTGGCCGTTAGTTTAAGGCAGGAATCTCATCCTTCAGGATAGCACCCCAATCCTTCAGGATATACTCTGCTCCAGCCGGCCCTAGGACTGAGTCTTTACTGGGCATTCTGCTATTCTATCATGCCAACTACTACAGAGGGTCAGGGCAAGACCGTTTCACGAGGATGAGCCTCACCTTCTTTGCCATAAAAAGTGTCGCCTGGTCGGAGGTGATGTCGCATGGGAGACAGTGGCAATGAATAAAGCAGGCATCATGCTCGTCCATAAATGGTAGGCTATCAGAAACCCTGCAGGCAGGGAAGGCAACTGCCTTGTGAAGTAGGTATCTTCCCTATAAGGACAAAGCAATGCACTCTGCATAATGGGAATGGTGACGTAAAATTAATCTCCCATGAGGTAGCCAGCTTGACTGGGTAAATGGTACCATATGGGGCTTAGCACCAGCCTTAGGTTCTAGAAAGTTGGGCTTTCAGCATAGCAGCAGCCAGATCAGCCTAGCTAAGAACAGCCAACAAGTAACCTCTATCCCAGCTGCTATGGTCACGTGGTACATGGGTCCCTTAGGTTGGTTTCAAGACGGCTGGGAAAAGAAGCTGACATCTAGAGAAGGAGTCCACCTGATTTCTGACGGTCTCCTTCCGAGTGCTTGACCGATGGGACGCATTCAGCTGGGACATGAATATCTTCATACCTTGTGCCATTCTGAGGGGAATAGCCACATCTCTGGCTCCCAGAAGTCCTTCTCCATCATCTTCCGATTTGTTCCGAATCCCTGAATGGCAGGTCAACGTGCTACTTCCGTCGGTGAGTCAGTGTAGATTTCCACCTTGAGCCATCTAATGTAACGCCAAGCGGACAAGAGATGTAGCACCTTAAGTTCTGCCCGTTGGGAGCATCTCCCTTCAGAGTGCCCCCACCACCACCCCCTGCACACCCAGTGAGCGTGCAGATCACAGCTGTCTCTCCTTAGCACATGGGGCAGGTACACCCATAACCAGGACTGCGCTTTTCCCTCTTGCTTTAACCAGTCGGAGGGAATCAGCATGAAGTCCAAGGTGTGCGTTGAGGGACAAGCAGGAAAGCATGAGAAGCAGGTACCACGGGGATCTGAGCCACCTGAACTTGCACTTTATTTTTGCCTTTTGGACCTGCTCACCCCGACCCCACATTCCACCTCCATTTCATAATAGAGCGTGGCTGTTCATGTCCAATCTTATGGCTCAGTGGATTAGATAACGCAGTTCAGGATTGGCAGCTGAGGTCACATACTCGACGTGGAGACCCAGAGCCATTGGCTTAGTCTCCGCCAGGATCCAGGAGCCAGCCAGGAGCTGGTTTATTTTAAGTACATAAGAGTTGTTGGTTGGTGAAGGATGACAGATCTTACTCGAAAACCTTCTCTTCTCCTACTGTGCTTTGAACAGTATAGATTTTTAAAACTCATCTTACTTGTTCATGCTTAAATTTTTTTTTTACCAATCTTTGTTTTTTTAATTATGTTCAGTTAGCCAGCATATAGTACATCATTAGTTTTTGATGCAACGTTCAATGATTCACTAGTTACGTATAACATCCAGTGCTCATCATGACACGTACCCTCCTTAATACCCATATTTTAAAGTAAATGAATGCCATCTTGGTATCACACCCCTAAATAGCTTTGTCTGCATCTCTAAAATTGAAAATACTTTCTACTTAGCCCAACGAACATCCCTGTACTTGACAAAACTAGAATTCCTTAATAGCATTTCATACTCGGTCCGTATTTAAATTTCTTCAGTCGTGCAAGAAATGTTCCTTACATTTAACTTATGACACCTGCACCTTTTCTCCAGGCTTGATCCCCTTTAAGTGAAAATTTGGGGGGAAAAAGGCAAAAATCAGGCAAAATTCAATTAGCCTGCCAAAAATTGCATACATAAGTAGCCAAACTTCAAAGAAAAGCAAGAAAATGTAGGATACAGTGGTTAACTCTGGGGAGAGGGCCATAGTTGGAATCAGGAGCAAACAGGGAGCCTTGAAAAGCTGGCATTGTGCTATTCCTTGACCGGGGTGATGGTTGTGTAAGAATTTCCTTTATGAGTATTCTTTAAATTATAACCATATGCTTACGCATTTGAAAACAAAGTTGTGATATAACATATGAATACCTTTAATATATTAAAATATAGTAACATACAATAAAATACTTTAGGAATGGAAACAGATATGCAATTGCCAGGCATTATTATAATAAATAAAAACAGGGACGCCTGGGTGGCTCAGTGGATTAAGCGTCTGCCTTTGGCTCAGGTCATGATCACAGCGTCCTGAGATCGAGCCCCCCATGTCAGGCTCCCTGCTCAGCAGGGAGTCAGTCTCTCTATCCCTCCCCCCTTCTGCTTGTGCTCTCTCTCTCAAATAAAAAAATATTTTTTAATAAATAAATAAATAAAATAGAGCATTCATAGCATTTTGATTGACAGTGGTCTAATCTAAATAAAGGTGGCTTTTGCAAAGTGTGTTTAAGTTCGACCTAACAAAAACCATTACTGAGGATCTATTTTTGAGGAGAGCATTCGAATAATGATGTTTTTACATAAGGCCATTGGCTTATATCATAACTTATGACCATCAACTTTAAATCCTGTTCTGTCTGGTATTCTAAATAAATTCCCACACGTTATAAAATTATTGCCACGGTTTGCTTTGATAAACGTTCTAACAAAAACTATTTGCAAATTTTACAAGAGGGCTTAGGAAGGAAGTTTTACAGTTATAAAATATTACACTGAAAAACTAAAAATTTCCCTTTATTGTCCTAAGACCAATGCACGTATTAATCTCTTGGGGGTGAGAGCGTGCCCTAGCCTCTCCCACCTAGTACAGCTACAGAGAGGCTTAGCAGGTTGCAAATAATAGATCATTTCAACATCTCCATTTCCCCCAAAGCTTCAGCCTCACATCCCTATGGCGTTCTAGGGGAAATTTTTCTTTCTTGACTTTTAAAAATCAAGGCCATCATCGAGACGATGCTTAGATTTCCCAACCCAGCAGACGATCATAAACATCCCTTCCAAGCCCTTGAATCAGCACATCGAACCCTGATTCCTTAGTGGAACACACCTAGCAATGGGTATTTGACCATTTGAGACTTACCATTCATCCTTTTGTTCAAACCCCCTTAGAATTCACCCCCACTTTCTCTCTCTAAACTCCTCCTGTTGATAGAGATTGCTGATCTCTAGGCTATCTCTGCTCTGAGCAGCCCTTCTATTTAAGCCTCCTGGCTAGGCTGATTTCTAAGTCTTATAAGTGCCCCGGAGGCAATAGAGGTGGGAGGGGATGGGTGCTGAAGGGAACTGCCATTGGTTTGGGAACAGGTATGGCAAGTGTAGTCATGGAAAGGCCTTTACCGAAGTCCCTCTGAGATGAAGGGAATTTGGGGGAGCTTCAAGCCTCTTTGGTCTTACCCAGATCAGCCCAAATGTCTCTATGCTATTTCTTGGGGTCCCACTTCTTCCCCTCCTATGCCCTCACCTTAGTGTAAGAGACAGTGAGGTCTTCAACTCTGCAACCCTTATAGTCTGTCCTGGGATCAGCCCATAGTTGTTATCTTTTTTATTTAAATTCAATGAGTTAACATATAATGTATTATTAGTTTCAGAGGTAGAGGTCAGTGATTCATCAGTTGCATATAACACATCACGTGCCCTCCTTAATGCCCATCACCCAGCTACCCCATCCCTCCAACCCCTGCCCCTCCAACAACCCTCAGTTTGTTTCCTGTGATTAAGAGTCTCTTATGATCTCCAAAGGCAAAGGAAACAAAAGTGAAAATGAACTTTCGGGACTTCATCAAGATAAAAAGCTTCTGCACAGCAAGGAAACAGTCAACAAAACAAACAGGCAACCCACGGAATGGGAGAAGATATTCGCAAATGACACTACAGACAAAGGGCTGATATCTAAGATCTACAAAGAGCTCCTCAAACTCAACACCCAAAAAACAGATAATCATGTCACAAAATGGGCAGAAGACATGAGCAGACACTTCTCCAAAGAAGACATACAAATGGCTAGCAGACACATGAAAAACTGTGCATCATTAGCCATCGGGGAGATTCAAATCAAAACCACATTGAGATACCACCTTCCACCAGTTAGAATGGCAAAGATTAATAAGACAGGAAACAACGAATGTTGGAGAAGATGTGGAGAAAGGGGAACCTTCTTACACTGTTGGCGGGAATGCAAGTTGGTGCAGCCACTTTGGAAAACAGTGTGCAGATTCCTCAAAAAATTAAAAATAGAGCTACCCTATGACCCTGCAATTGCACTCCTGGGTATTTACCCCGAAGATACAGATGTAGTGAAAAGAAGGGCCATATGTACCCCAATGTTCATAGCAGCCATGTCCACAATTGCCAAACTGTGGAAAGAGCCAAGATACCCTTCGACAGATGAATGGATAAAGAAGATGTGGTCCATATATACAATGGAATATTACTCAGTCATCAGAAAGGATGAATACCCAACTTTTGTATCAAATGGATGGGACTGGAGGAGATCATGCTGAGTGAGATAAGTCAAACAGAGAAAGTCAATTATCATACGGTTTCACTTACTTGTGGAGGACATTAAGAGAAGGAAAGGAAAAGTGAATTGGGGGAAATCACAGGGGGAGACAAAGCATGAGAGACTGTAGACTGAGAAACAAACTGAGGGTTTTGGAGGGGTGAGGGGTGGGGGGATGGGTGAGCCTGGTGGTGGGTATTAAGGGGACACATATTGCATGGAGCACTGGGTGTGGTGCATAAACAATGAATCTTGGAACACTGAAAAAATAAAATTAAATAAAAAAAAAAAAAGAGTCTTTTATGGTTTGTCTCCCTCTCTGATTTCTCATAGTCATATCTTGTAGTCATATCTACCCTGAAACATTAGGAGTCAAAGCATTCCTTCAAAGCTTTCATAGAGACCTTCAGGTTTTCCATGTGTTCTTTACTGGATGCCCATGGCCTTTCATGTTCCCTGTGTATGCTTTCTAGGACCATACTAAGAAGCCCGGAGAGTCCACATCTTTATAATCGCTTTGTGGCTATGGTGACACAATTTCCCAATCTATCATACCAAAGATAACCTGGGTAACTGTGATCCCACCGCCTGCTGTGGGGGACCCTGTTCTTCCTCGCCCCACCACCATCAAAGAGATTCTACTCCTTCGAAACAAAGACAAATGTCATCCGGGAATACCACTTGGAGGGCCTGTTCCGTGAAGCCACTTAATTTAAGTCCTCTTTGAATTACTATAAAATTGTGCTCTTTTAAGCCCCTAAGTTTATGGCAATCTGATACAACGTCAATAGAAAACTAGTGTATCTACTAACAACTATTATTCTAGGATGGGACTATCTTCCTTCATTTCATTGAATGGCTGGAGTATAGTCACCTAATGGTGGTGGCGATATAGCTCTTGCCACATCCTAAAGGGGACTAAAAAGCATTTTTCATCATCCAGCTGTTTCTACTTATTGAGTGATTATACACCCAGTTCTCTCGCTCGCTCGCTCGCTCTCTCTCAAAAAAATTAAAAATATTAATAATAATGTACACACACATTTTAATTAGAACCCTGGAAATCATTACCCCGAAACATTACTGCTATTACTCTTCATTTTAAAACTATACAAAGTCTTGGACTGGTTAAGGTACTTGCTTAAGGTCATAGAGTTAAGAGGCACCGGAACCAGAGGTGAAGTCCCAGAATTGGAACAGTCCAAAGTCCATGCTCATTTCATGACATAATGTGGCTCCCAAAGAGCCAGCGACATTTGACTCTAAGTCCCTTAGCTAGATCATGCTGATCCTTCTTTTAGTATAGCAACCTAGAGATGGATAGGTAATATTAAAAAATAATGCCTACTGAATAGGATCTGGAAGGAGAGAGGGTCAATGGGCATAGCTCCCCATTTTATCCTAGCCCTTACTTTCAATTTACTCAGCTCCACTTGCTCCAGGAAGAGAAACTTTTAGGGAACCAGAGACATGCAGGGAGCACAGATTCTAATCTCTCAGTCACAGCCCTGGATCACATTAAATCAGGTTGGCTCCAGTACAGAAGCTTGCAGGCCTGCTTTATGAATTATAGGTCAGAAAACGGCTGTACAAAACTGTAATGTGATTAACCCATGGACAGGGAGCTTGAAATACCACTTTCTGTCTATTAACCACGGAACTAGAAATGTACATTCTAGAACATTGGCATACGCGTGTACCAAAAGCATATTCCCACCCATGAGCTCAGATGGGCATCAACTTGGTGTTATTAACACTGACAACTATGAAAGCCTGTTTTACTAACATCCAACGCTATTCACTCCTCCCCAAACCCCACATCTATAGGCTTGAAAACCCAAAAGAATGAACTAAAATGCCACACACTACAGGACTTTGTCACTGAGATTCTGGGACGGTGTGTTTTCTTATCAAAATCCATTCATTTTTGAAGAGCGTGCTCTGTATTTTCCTTCTGTAATTGGTCTTACACAGGTAAGAAAATTGAGTTCACAATCAGTTTTTACCCCCTTTGAAATTATATGTCTCAGCTGCTATAAATAACCAGCATTTCATTTCTATCAGCAGGAACCTACAGGTGATTGACTCTGAATGGTCACCTGCACGGAGGCCTGTCAGAGTGATTTCTTCAAGATGAGAAATGAGCTAGGCAACCCAGCTCAACGAGGCGAATGGGCCATGAACGTCCCCATCCATCATACCTGCGCCATGTTGCTAGGTGGCTTTCATGCGGTTGACCCAAACAGCGGGACCCAAACCACCAAGGCGAAGTTGCTAAAGTCATGTCAAACAAGAAAGCTGGTTAAGATGTAACCACCCACCATTAGAACTAGAATCTAGGAATCAGGACAGGGACAAAGAGTAAGTGGCCCTTTTGTCAGTAAAAATAGCTTTTTTTTTTTTTTTTTTTTAAATAGCAAAAAGCGCAAGAGTGACACCTGGTGGCGATTACGAGGCATCACAGAGGACATATCTCACCAACCTCCTTCTGGGGAGTTTTGAAGATACCAGAGGATTATGCTGTTCACAGAAAAAAAAAGACCGATGTTTGCAAGAAAAGCATTCTTCTCGCTCTAGTTAGTAGCTAAATATCAGAAATTACATTGCACTGCATCTGTTTTGAACGAATACACATTAATGTGTCCAAAGAACAATAAATAGTTCAGGGGGGGAAAAAGTCTGTAGAACACGAATTCAGATAGCCATTAGGAGTCTGGACAAAATAAATAAAGACTTTGAATAAAGCCATTATCAGCCACTACACAGAACTTGGTCACTCATTCCGACACCCAGAACTTAACATGCTTCTAGGGCAAATGCCTCCAACCTTATTTAAATCAAAACCCCCTCCTAGGGTTGCTGGGAGGGGCGTGGGAGGGATGGGTGCCTGCGTGATAGACATTGGGGAGGGTATGTGCTATGGTGAGGGCTGTGAACTGTGTAAGCCTGATGATTCACAGACATGTACCCATGGGGCAAATAATACATTATATGTTATTTTAAAAAAAAAAAAAAAATCTCCTATTTAGACCTCTGAGCAGGTGCACCTGGCTGGCTCAGTCGCTAAAACATGAGATTCTTGATCTCAGAGTTGTGAGTTCGAGCCCCATGTTGGGTGTAGAGATTACATAAGTAAATACATCTTTGGGGGTGGGGGGGTGGAGGTGCTCGTGAGCAGGGCAGGGAGGGGCAGAGGGAGAGAAAGAATCCCACGCAGCCTCCATGTTCACTGTGGAGCCCCACATGGGGGTCAATCTTAGGACCCTAAGATCATGACCTGAGCCGAAATCAAGAGTTAAGTCACTCAACCCACTGAGCCACTCAAGCGCCCCTTAAATAAATACATCTTTAAAAAAAAAAAAAAAAGACTTCTGAGCATAACCAAGTTAATTTTCAGTCACTTTAACCATCTTACCTTTTATCAGATAAAACCCAGACCAAAAAAAGAGCCCATTTCAAAATATTTATCAAATAAATACATGCATAAGTGAACAAAAAAAGTGCAAGCAAATAGAAACCAGAGGAGTTCATGAAACAGCAGCCCAAGTAAGGGAGAACAAAGATAAACAACTCTACAAACAGCTTTCCACAAACAACAGGAAGCAAGTTTCTAAGGGATATCAGAAAGGGCTATAGTCCATCCTCATACTCGGGAAATAGAGACGCAGGAAAACGTGTTCTAGCGAGCGTTGGGTATTTATGCCTAAGGTGATCGTCAGGCGCTCACTTGCTATTTGAAACGAGAACAAACTATTTCATTTCCCTGAGCCTCAACGTCATTTGTAAAATGAGCAGGTGTCTGGAGATCGGATCAGCAGTCTTCAGACTGGTATATGAGAGTACCCCTTGGAGTTGTCCAAAACCCTCCAAGTGGAGAGTTGGACTAGTTGGGCATGGAGAGTTTTAGAAAAACAAGTATCAGAATCCTCAACTTCATGTGTTTTCTTGCTTCAAACTCATCTGCTGGAAAATTTCCTTCCCCTCCCTCACCACATTTTACTCCGGCTCTTTATCTGGTCTGTAAGAAAAAGGCATCCCTTCAACCAGCCCAGAATCTTAGACGTGTCTTCTCTGAGGTAAACCTTCAGGGCACCAAACCAAGGGCTCAAACATCAACTCCTTCAATCAATGGAGACTCCATTCACGTCATTCCATATATTTTCAATAAAGTATTACCTTTCATGCTTAATAATTATCAGTATGTATTATCAGTATTTTTGATCATGTGTTAATAACTCCCTCAAAAAATGTTTTAAATCTTATACCCTATGGGAACGACAAATATTTTGAAAAATTAAACACACATACATAGTTACAAAATGTATAAACATTTTCAGAAATAAAGTAATACTATGTTCAGATAAAATTCCACGTGGAATTTGAAATGGAAATGCGAGTTCAAGGAGAAACACAAATAATGTAAAATGACTAATTGTTAGAGAGTATTTTCATGTATATCTTAAAGGATGTTGGGGGCTATCAAATGTCTGTTGTGTTTATAGTCATAGAAAGTTTAGTAGACTTTCTATGTAGTAGTCTAGTAGTTTACAAACTAGAAACAATAGTTCGTAGACATAGAAAGAAGGATGCTTTATTTTTAAATGTTAATATTCGCAACATATCAGAAATCACACTCTTAGCATTTATGCAAACTTATGACAAAAAAATTGCATGCCAATTTTAAAACGTGAATGTTTTTATAAATCTTTTAGAAGGCTTGTGAGCATAAAAGTTTGAAGGCCACTGATTGGAGTATTTCTAAACTTTGCTTTTCTTCTTTCCTATCTGCCAGCTTTAAGGCTTTATAAGATAGTGCAAGTGTTATGTGTGGCTTTTGGGTTTTTGGTTTTGTTTTGAGAATACATGATTTCTATGGGGATCAAGAAAGAAAAGTCTATGCACTGAGAAGCTTCTGATTGTCCACACAGAGAACTCTGTCTGGGTCCATGACTCTAATCAACCTTCACGCACCAATATCACTCTAACAACAGAATAGAAAATCACAAGCTCACACACAAAAAGGAATAATAATTTCTTAAAACCCTATTTTGGGTTCCAAGTACAGGCCTCCTAATCCTCCTAATCCTCCTAATCCTAATCAAAGTCCAATTCCAGCACAAGAATGACAAGTCTTTCTCTCCTTTAGCCTTTGATATAAAGAGATCAATAGCTTATCGCAAGAAATAACCAGAATAACCAAATTTCTACGCATTTTTACTAAGCGAACAGGGTTCCCTATCATAGCAGTTTCAGAGAAAGATGACCAATGACCAATGCTTGCTTTTCAACACAAAGAGGTCCTAAGTACTTTGTCCATTTTATTCAGCTTCACCTTGACCTTCATTACAATCTAGGGACAGGCAGTCTTTGGGGTAGCAGATCCATGGGGCCTGTAGAGAGGAACACATTTTTCTCGGGATCAGTGTCAAATGGCTGTCTGCCTGGTTGCCTGTGGGTGGAGTTAGAAATTCACTGATGAAAATTCAATCAAGTGTTTCAGATTCGTGGCATGTGTCGGCCATCTTGGAGGAAGTGTTCTTGCCCTGCCTTCAAACTCTCTGGGGCGCACGAAGGGATGGGAGAGGCAGGGGTAGGATAGTGGACCGAAAGGAAAAGCCCACAGTTTCCAATGTAGCTTGAGAATAGGACACTGATCAGGGTCGGGATGGAAATAAAGGGACCACCACACAAAGGTGGGGTGAAGGGGGAGTCAGACACAAGAGGCAAGCATTCATTAAAACGATAAATTTGTGATGAGCTGAATAACATTCCCCAGTTGGCCCAACAGCAGTCGAGAAACATGCCTAGCTTCTTTTTCTATCCACATTATTGAGCACACAGACTGGTGCAAAGTCAGAGTTTCGTCCACTATGTTTATTTCCAACATATCTCAGCTCCCTGTGTCACGGGCCGTGTGCCATTCCAGATCCTTAGAACGCTGAGGCTCTAACTCTCAAGGAATTGTTTGCAGGCATTTAAAAACTGCCTGAATAATTCTCACAGGGCATGACTTAACATTTTACTTATAATAAGGAATGCGTGTTTGAGATTCCCTCACGGGGTAATGATGGTTTGTCTTAAACCTTTAACATGGCAAGAGAGAACAAATTTAAACATCGGTTTAAAAATGGCAATGATGGGGCGCCTGGGTGGCTCAGTGGGTTAAAGCCTCTGCCTTCGGCTCAGGTCATGATCTCAGAGTCCTGGGATCGAGCCCCGCATCGGGCTCTCTGCTCAGCAGGGAGCCTGCTTCCCCCTCTCTCTCTGCCTGCCTCTCTACCTACTTGTGATCTCTCCCTCTGTCAAATAAATAAATAAAATCTTTAAAAAATAAAAATAAATAAAAATGGCAATGAGCAGAATCTTGGTCTCAAATGATATTAGAAATGGCAGGATATTGCAATCGGTTATAGTAAATAGAAACTCTGCCCATGGACGGTAATAAGCTATGAATCACTGCGCATTTGCTACTCATCCAGCACTGACCTCATCTTTAGGATAATCCTATAAGTATTGGTATCTCCTTTAACTGAGGGAGAAACAAAGTTAGAGAGGCTATTTGACCTGCCTGTGGTCAGAGAATTGGTTAACTGGAAGAGCCAGGATCCAAATCCATTCGGAAACCTAGATGGATTCCAGAAGAATCTCCAGCCCTGAGATTCAGGGGTTGTGAGCTTATCTCCCGAGAGCCCACGAGAATGGCTTGCCCATACACAGACTGTGTAGCAATGAAGAGAGCGGGAATAAGCCGTGTGGATGTCAGCCCTGTAGAGCTGAGCCTTGCATGGTTCTGTGTGAGGTCCTACTATGTGTTAAGACTCTAGCAACTTTTAGTGTGGGGGACCGCTATCTCATTAAGCATTCTGATAGGCTTCCCACTGTTCAGCTCCCCATTAAAAGCAAGTGCAATACAATGAACCATGCTTGGTTAAGTTTATCCATAATTTAAGACCAGCCCAATCGGACCTGCCAGATTTTACACTATGCAGTAGCCAGGTTTTAAATATTATATATATATATATTACTTTTGGGGCAAAACCCAGAATAATGCAAAGGATTTTCTGCATGAAGAAGCCCATGTGATGGCTGGGATTTTAATTCTATTTGTAAAATAAATGGCTTTTCAAGGAAATCCACGGTTAACACGTTCAATACACGCTTGATTTCTCAAAGTTTTAGAATGTAATGTCCTTGTTTTCTGTGCCTCCGTCTGATGGTTTTTACATAAAAGCAAGCAATGAGATTCAGCTCCCGAAAGGCACTTGTTATAGCCACAATGCTCATATAGTTACACCCCGGAGCCTAAAATTCATCATTTAAAAATATATAGATCCGGGGCACCTGGGTGGCTCAGTGGGTTGAGCGTCTGCCTTCGGCTCAGGTCATGATCCCAGGGTCCTGGGATCGAATCCTACTCGGGCTCCTTGCTCAGTGGGGAGCCTCTCCCACTGCATCTGCCCACCCTGCTTGTTCTCTCTCTCTCTCTGACAAATAAATAAATAAATCTTTAAAAAAATACACAATGCATAAGCTTGCGGTTGTCACGTGTCCCTTTTTCCTGATGATGCAGCCGGGGTCATATGTGCATATGTCTAGCTCTGTGCATGAAATTTGTCCTGGTAAACTTTCCCAAGAGTTAGCATCTGGACACGACTCCAGAGCAATGCTCTAAACACTGCCATTTCCTCTTTGTGTGGCCACAGAACAGCCATTTAAGTGAAGTACATGTTCTCGCTGGAGAAGGTTGCTTTGAGAATTCATATCCGTGAATATCTAACACCGTGACTGGCGCACAGTAAATGCTCAGTAATGTGTCATAGCAATACGTGATTCGACTTCATTGAAAACTGATATCAGTCTAGGAATTCGAAAGATTGGTCCTTGGGCTCCAATAGATTTGTCTTCAAATCTAAACTCTACTACTTCTTGGTGTGACTTTGAGAATGTTACTTAATCTCTCTGAATCTTCCTTTTCCAAATCTTTTTTTTAAAAATGGAGATGTGGGGCGCCTGGGTGGCTCAGTGGTTAAAGCCTCTGCCTTCAGCTCAGGTCATGATCTCAGGGTCCTGGGATCGAGTCCCTCATCGGGCTCTCTACTCAGTGGGGAGCCTGCTTCCCCCTCTCTCTCTGCCTGCCTCTCTGCCTACTTGTGATCTGTCTCTCTGTGTCAAATAAATAAATAAAATCTTTAAAATAAAATTAAATTAAATTAAAAAATAAAATGGAGACGTAATTGACCTATAACACTGCATAGAATGCAGGTTGCAGATGTACAACATAAGGATTCGATATTTGTACATCTTGTGAAATGATCACTGCGGTAAGTCTAGTTAGCACATTTTTCTTCGTGCGATGTAAATTTTACTCTTTCCATTGAGCTGATTAAACCTACAGTTTGTGATTACTGGGAAGAAAAAAAAAAGATAATACATATCAAGTGTCTAACGTTACAACAGCGACACATAGGAACCAAATAACGATCGAGGTGGTTGAGGGCACAAGACGAATGAACGTTTCCAGCCCTGAAAGAGCTTCTATCCTTACACCGCTAGAGGAAACACAGAAAAGGAAGGGAAAGAGCAGGAGTAAGAAACAAAGGAATGCTGCAGCTTATGGACACAGTGGATGAAAAAGAAAAGGAGGAAAAAAGACAATGGAGAGTTTGGGGCGACCCAGTGGCTCAGTCGGCTGAGTGTCCAACTCTTGGTTTCAGTTCAGGTCATGATCTCAGGGTTATGACCTTGAGACCCGGGAGCCCCAGGTCCAGGTTCCGTGCTCAGCAGGGCGTATGCTTAAGATTCTCTCTGCCCATCCCCCACCCTAAAATAAATAAATCTTAAAATAAAATAATGGGGAGTCAAGGTGTGTGCTGGTAGAAGAAAGGAGACAACTCGGAGGTGATGAACTAATTCAGCTTCATCTGACACACCCATTTCTTGATATCGCCCCCCAAAGTGAGGGAGACATCTCAACCATTCTTGGGTGAGGAATTGAGGGTTTTCTAATTTAAATAGCCCATTAGGAACCATCCTATAGAAGAAAAGCGTGCTTAAATTAGTCTACTTCACAAAATCACGCCTCTTCCATGACCTATGGGGTATGAAGGAAAGGGCACTCCTCAGTGCAGGCACATTGCTTTTTTTTTTTTTTTTTTTTTAAGATTTTATTTATTTATTTGACAGAGAAAGAGATCACAAGTAGGAAGAGAGGCAGGCAGAGAGGCGGGGGGAGCCTGAGCAGAGAGCCCGTTGCGGGGCTCGATCCCAGGACCCTGAGATCATGACCTGAGCGGGAGGCAGAGGCTTTAACCCACTGAGCCATCCACACGCCCCAGCAAGTTGCTTTTTATCATCACCATGGTCAGATGTGGGGTATCAAAGAACCACCAGATTTTGGTCTCTTAAGAAACTGATCACTCCACGTTTTGTGTTAGCCCTTATGGGAAATGTGTATATTTCCTTTTCTCTCGTATTCAGAATCATTCCGTGGGTAATACTCAAAGGGGGTTGTTAAGTCGAATGCTGAAATATTACTATCCTCTCCTATAAAGACGTTTCCTTTGTATGGACTTCATATGAGCATTTTATTCTAGAATGAAGACATTAGAGACATAACGTGTCACAGCTTAACAAGATTGTCACCAAGAATCATTCCAAAGCAGTTTGCACTCTGAGCCAGCCAGTCAGGCAGTTAATGATGGAGCAAATCCCCAAGTTAATTTGTCAGTTGAAAAATCAGTGGTTGGGAGGTTCATATAGTACCTCGCCTGCATCCCACTCAACAAAGTGTCACCCAGAAATCCCAGACACGGCTGATGTGTTAAAATCTTCTCCCTTCCCTTTCAAATGGCTGCTTTCTGGGGAAAACAGTCTTCTTGTCAATGCCTCTCTGTGCTCCAGTGACAAGGCTGATGGACAAGAGGCAGAGAGAGATCAACAGCTTGCCAGCCTGCTCGGTGTTCTTGGAAAGCCCAACACGGCGAGGGAGGACATTCCTGCCACCACGGTCAGGGATCCGCGCCAGCGCAGGTGAATGGGAACATGCCCAGGTAGGACTGACTGTTTTGACCATTCTTACCAAATTCAAAATGCCACAGAGTGAAAAGCACCACTTAGCCATACAATCACTCCTGGAAAGATAGCACGTATGATCTTAAATATTTCCAAGGGGTCAAATAAAAGAGAACAAGCGATCTTCCCGCGGTCTTCTGAGGGTAACATGTGGGTGACACATGGGAAGCAGAATGAGACTACAACCACCAGACCCTGGTGGAATGTCCCCATTGCCTGGAGGCCCTGAAGCCCCAAAGTCTGGACTCGTGCCTACAAATACCTGAATTTGCTTCAACTGTGTTTCCAAGTACACAGAGCAACCTACAAAGGGAAGAGGAGGACACAGGCAGAAATGGAGGGACAGACAAGGAGCCTGGTTGGATAGAAAAGAACTTTTATACTCACATCTGAAAAAAAAAAAAAAGGAAAATGGGTTTAGGAATGACAAAATGCTAAAATGCATCTAGTTGCTTGTAGAATCTGAATTCTATGTACTTCATCTAAAGCCACTTTTTTTTTTTTTTGTCTTTTTTTAATTGAAGTATGGTTGGCATGCAACGTTACATTTCAGGTGTACGACAGAGTGATTCAACAGTTCTGTCCATTACAATATGCTGCCTATAGCAAGTAGAGTCACCAACTGTGACCTTTACAAAGTTATTACAATATTATTGACTATATTCACTAGACTGTGCTTTACATCCCTGGGATGTATTTATAAATAGAAGTTTGTACCTTTTTTTTTTAATATATATATATATATATATATATATATTTTTTTTTTTTTTTTTTTTTTTTTTTGACAGAGAGAGAGAGATCATAAGCAGGCAGAGAGGCAGGCAGAGAGAGGGGGAAGCAGGCTCCCCGCTGAGCAGAGAGCCCGATGCGGGGCTCGATCCCAGGACCCTGAGATCAGGACCTGAGCCGAAGGCAGAGGCTCAACCCACTGAGCCACCCAGGCGCCCCGAAGTTTGTACCTCTTTATCCCATAAAAGTATCCCCTATATCATCCCTCCTCCCATTCCCCTTCCCTTCTGGCAACCACCAGATTGTTCTCTGTATTTATCATTGTTTCTGTTTTGTTTGTTCATTTGTTTCTCCGAATCCCCCACATGAGTGAAATCATACAGTATTTGTCTTTCTGTGTCTGACTTGGGTCACTTGGCATCATATCCTCCAGGTCCATCCATGTGGTTGCAAATGGCAAGATTTCATTCTTTTGTACGGCTGAGTCATGTTTCATAGCGTATATATACCGTATCTTCTTTATCCATTCATCTGTCGATGGACACTTGGGTTGTAAAGCTATTTTCTTCACCTGCCACTTTCCTGGGGAAGCTCTCTGAGAAATTCAATCAGCTACTTCTATCATCCGCCTCAGCCTCTTGGAAAAATAGGCTTAGAAGGGACATAGAGAGCTTCTCGTCTTATAGCTTCCCCCTTAAAAAAGAAAAACGAGGTCAGAGCACTAAGAGGCTTTCTGCAAGGTTACAAGTTAAACTAGAGGTAGAGCTGCACTCCTTGTGCAGTGACATTTCTCTCTACCATGGATGTGACACGGAACAGTGAAATAACCTGCTCAGATGTCTCCAAACCACTCAACACCCAAAAAACAAATAACCCAGTCAATAAATGGGCAGAAGACATGAACAGACTCTTTTGCAAAGAAGACATACAAATAGCTAACAGACACATGAAAAAATGTTCAACATCACTAGCCATCAGGGAAATACAAATCAAAACCACAATGAGATAGCATCTTACACCAGTTAAAATGGCAAAAATTAACAAGACAGGAAACAACAAGTGCTGGCGAGGATGTAGAGAAAGGGGAACCCTCTTACACCGTTGGTGGGAATGCAAGCTGGTACAGCCACTCTGGAAAACAGTATGGAGGTTCCTCAAGACGTCAAAAATAGAGCTACCCTATGATTCAGCAATTGAACTACTAGATATTTACCCCAAAGATACAGATGTAGTAAAAAGAAGGGACACATGTCCAGCAATGTCCATGATAGCCAAACTGTGGAAGGAGCCGAGATGCCCTTCCACAGATGAATGGATAAAGAAGATGTGGTCCATATATACAATGGAATATTACTCAGCTATTATAAAGAATGAATACCTACCATTTATATTGACATGGATGCAACTGGAGGGGATTATGCTCAGTGAAATAAGTCAAGCAGAAAAAAACAATTATCATATGGTTTCACACATATGTGGAACATAAGGAATAGCACGGAGGACTATAGGGGAAGGGAGGGAAAACTGAATGGGAAGAAATCAGAGAGAGAGATGAATCATGAGAGACTCTGGACTCCGGGAACCAAATTGAGAGTTACAGAAGGGAGAGGGGTGGGGGGATGTGGTAACTAGGTGATGGGCATTAAGGAGGGCACGTGTTGTGGTGAGGACTGGGTGTCATATGCAACTAATGAATCATGAACACCACATCAGAAACTAATGATGTTCTATATACGTTGGATAATTGAATATAATAAGAAAGGAAAGAAGGAAGGAAGAGAGGGTGGGAGGAGGGAGGGAGGGAGGAGAGGAAGGAAGGAAGGAAGGAAGGAAGGAAGGAAGGAAGGAAGGAAGGAAGGAAGGGAGGAAGGGAGGGAGGGAATAAATCTTAAAGGCACCAAAAAAAAAAAAAAAAAGTAGAAGGAGTCTTCAAACCAGTGACTCTCGTTACAAGGCTACACTGGAATTTCCCTGTGGAGGATGGCTGAGGACAAACTTGGGAAATGGCATTCCTCCCTGGCGAGGTCTGTTATAAAGACCTGTCCCTCCAACCTGATTGTGCAGAGGTCTTCATGCTAACTTCCTACGCTGCATTTTCCTCCTGAGCAACTCCCCACGGTCCTTGACCCTGCTCACAATCATATTCTCTTACTCTGAACTTACCAGTCCTTAGACCCTTCCTCTCAAAGTCTCAGCACACATTTGGCTGAAAAATCCGAGAAATTTACCTGATAAACTTGGACCACGAGGTTTCTTAACCCGTCTCCACTTAGCTGAGTCCCCGGATTAGGTGGGGCTGCCCATTCGCTCTCGAACCCCCAGCATGCTGAGGACCTGGGTGTGTGGTCTGTGTTTGCCGTATGCTCTGTGTGTGTGTGTGTGTGTGTGTGTGTGTGTGTGTGTACCTGTGTGCACACATCTTTTTTGACAGCAACTATATATGACGGTTGAGAATTTCTATAATATCCTTCTGGTTTCACAGTGGTGTTCCTAACCAAAAGCATGAACACAAAGTAAAACAGCTAATTTTGTGTACTATTCCTTCCTCCTCTCACCCTGCCAACAGCAACTAAAAGTTCAGGTGTTCAAGACTTAAAATTTGATTGCTTTGTGATGGAACGCATTACGTCTGAACAAAAGAAACTGCCTGCTGACCATCCATTGTCTTAACTATGCATAGTTCCCATCCGGAGTTATTTTTCTCAAGGATGTACTATGCTATTTATATCGGCATATCACTATGCTATTTATATCACCAATTATATATCATTTATAACATTATATGTTATATAATATAATATTTTTTTTTTACTATCTGCTTTTATATTTGCTTTCATCAAGTTTGCTACAAACATTTTAATGTGTTGTTGGGAAGCACTTCATTTTTCATTGGCATAATTAAAAATTTTTATTTCTGCCTTTTATTTCAATTCTCTGGGTTTTGAGAAAGTACCAAAAAAAGCTCTTTTATTTCTTGGGGGAAGTGTCTCCTCAGGAAAGCACCACATCGATCATGCGTCAAATTCTGTCTACCTGAGCACAAAGCAAATTAATCCCGCTCTTGGGATTATTGACAGATTGGAAGAAAATATAAAAACAGTCTGCTGGGAAGCTCTAACTTATTAAAGTGCTTGCTGACTTAAGATCGTTTAGTAAGTTTGGAACCAACTTCTTGTCTTTGGAGAACCAACAGTCAAACAGAACCCGAAACACCATATTCCCTAGAATTTAAGAAATGTTCTCCTTCTCCCACACACATGCATTTTTAAACATTTTGAGAATCTTTCTTTGACGTGTATTTCTTTCTTTATTTCTACACCCATCGTGGGGCTCGAACTCAAGACCCCGAGATCAAGAGTCATGTGCTCTACCGGCTGAGCCCGCCAGGGGGCGCCTGGAGAATCATTTTAGATTTACAGAAGAGTTACAAATATTGACAGAAGTTCCTGGATACCTCATACTCAATTTCTCCTAACGCCCATACCTGAATGGTACACTTATCATGACTAATGAGCCAATATTGTTACTATCTTTAACCAAAGTCCGTACTTTATTCAGATTTCCTTAGTTTTTACCTAATGCGTGTTTCTGCTGCAGGATCTTATCCAGAGTACAACAGTAAGTACATTTAGATGATGTGTTTCCTTCAGCTCCTCTAGACTGTGACAGTTGTGTCTGGGATCACTTTGACAATCTTGATTAGTACTGCTCAGCTACTATGCAGAATGTCCCCCAGTTTGGGTTGGTCTGATGTTTTTCTCATGATGCAAATGGAATCTTGGGCTCTTGGGAAGGAAGACCACAGAGGTCAAGTACCACTTTCACCACGTTTTACCAAGGACTGATCACAGTTGACAGATGTTAGCCCTGATCGCTTGGCTGAGGTGGGGGCTGACAGGTGTAAAGTTACTCCTTTTGGCTCTTTCCAGACCGTGCTATTTCGAAGGAAGTCTTTAGGAGCAGCCCACCCACAAGTGGTGGGAAATTTTGCTCCATCCCTTCAAGAGAGATCATCTATATAAATTATTCTCATTCTATGTAGACTATGTGTATTCTCCTTATATATCTATTCAGGCATTAACTTACATCCGTATGGACTCATGAATACTTATTTAATATTTTGCATTAGAATCCAATGTTAAGCCATTTATTTCGTTTCTCGAATTATTCCCGCTTTGGCCACCGGGAGCTCCTTCAGCTGGTTCCTGTGTCCCTTTGATATACCCCTATCAATTAAAAAAAATTTTTTTGAGGACTTCCTTTCCAGCACTACAAGACGCTCCAGCTCATCTCTTGTGTTCCCTGCCCCAATCCTAGCATCAGCCATTCTCCAAGAAGCCCTGTTTCTCTTTGTAGGAGGATGGTATTTAAAACCAAAATCTGGGTGTTGGATTTGCGCGTAGACACAGAGGCAGTGCTGTTTCCAGACTCTATCAGATAACGGAGTAAGAAACCCTATGTATATACACGAACCCGAGTATATACACGTATCTACATCTATCCTCTGACGATCCTTGTCTATCTCCCAAGTACTGATCCCCTTCCAGAACTGGCCTATTTGAGGATATGGTCTCAGGCTTTGGGGTGTTTTTTTTTTTTTTTTTTTAACATTTGCTTACAGTGTATAATTTTTATTTGAAGAGTTGGTTTGATAGGAATTAGTCATGATGAGAATCAGGACCCGTCTTCTTATCTACGACATGGGGAATAATAATTATATGTGTTATGGTTCCTTTTGGAATTGTCATGTCTATCCACTAAAATAATACATATAAGAATTATTCACACATTCTACAGTGCTGTTCAGGGGTCATTGCACAGATGAGAAAATTCAGGCCCAGGGGTATGAGCTGACAGTCAAAATCACAGACCTGGTCAGTACCAAAACTAGGATAACAACCCACGTGTCCCAAATCCCAGTCTAGTCCTGTTTCATCCATGCCATGCAATTTCCTCCTTTTTCAAAGTGTGACCTCGCCCCCAAGACAGCCGCCAGATCTATCCAAATTTGATGAAATATTGAGTCATTTCAGTGAATCAGAATTAGCCAGAGTGGTTGTTTGCCTGACAGACTAGTTGAATGGGCAAAATGGTTGCTCCAATATCAGCTTATAGAAGTATCTAGAGGATCGGAAACAGCAAGGTGCGTCTTTCATGGGCTGAACAGAAGTACAGCATCTCAGAGTTAGGAGATGCTAATAAGTTGTCCTTTGTGACTTTTCGCTTCCGTCTCTGCATCCCAGATCCCCTTTTCCAACTCCAGGTTGGTCTAGACCCAATATTTATAAGAGATATAAAATGAATCCTTCCGTTTTTGCCTCCTCTTATTTTATATTAGATACGACTCATTGAAAATAAAGTCTCCTTCGAGCAAGATTAGGCATTACTTTATTTATGCCTGCTATGCCAGCTGAGACACCACACAGTCTGTGTGGGAACAGGGATGGGAATATGGGGTGTCTTATTTCTTGTGTGCTCCTCCAGCAAGAAAGTCACAGGGATCATCCAGATTCTCGCTAAAGCTGATGCATTATTCTGGGCTCTCTGCCCATCTGAACTTGGGTGAAATAAGATGTGAACAGCAAAAAGAAGAAACTTTTCAAGAGCCTGTTCGAAGAGCTTATCGTGTTTTACCAAAATTTATTACAGGAGGGCCTTGAAATCTTCAAATTGGGTGCTAAAATCAATGGGGAAAAAATCTGCAGAACATGGACAAAGTCCCTTGAACAGTTACAAATCTTAAAACTCTTTCATTTTTATAGTTTCCAGCTTAGTACTAGTGCAGCTTTCTGCTAAGTCATGAGGACTGTGCAAACCTTTTATCTTTGTCTAAATAATTCTGTACCTTTTATTGCTCCTGCTCAGAACACGTGATGACTTACTTTAAGACCTTGGGTTTGGGAGCCAGACTCCCAAAGCAGAATTTCCCAGGGTTGTATTTGGCCAACCTCGAAGTGCTTTGCAAATACCCAGGCAGCCAACTGGATCCTTGGGTTTCCTAGACCAGTGTTTTTCAACCTGTGGTCCACAGACCAACAACGTCAGATCTCCGGATGCTATTTAAAATAAAGATTCCATGGCTAAAATTAATCAGTCAGGAAATAACAAATGTTGGCGAGGATGCGGAGAAAGGGGAACCCTCTACACTGTTGGTGGGAATGCAAGCTGGTGCAGCCACTCTGGAAAACATTATGGAGGTTCCTCAAAAAGTTGAAAATAGAGCTACCCTACGACCCAGCAATCGCACTACTGGGTATTTACCCTAAAGATACAAATGTAGTGATCCGAAGGGGCATGTGCACCCCAATGTTTATAGCAGCAATGTCCACAATAGCCAAACTATGGGAAGAGCCTAGATGTCCATCGACAGATGAATGGATAAAGAAGATGTGGTATCTATATACAATGGAATACTACGCAGCCATCAAAAAATGAAATCTTGCCATTTACGACATAGATGGAACTAGAGGGTATTATGCTAAGCGAAACAAGTCAATCAGAGAAAGAGAACTATCATATGATCTCACTGATATGAGGAATCTGAGAAACAAGACAGAGGATCATAGGGGAAGGCAGGGAAATATGAAACAAGATGAAACCAGAACAGGAGACAAACCATAAGAGACTCTTCATCTCAGGAAACAAACTGAGGTTGCTGGAGTGGAGGGAGGGTGGGAGGGATGGGGTGGCTGGGTGATGGACATTGGGGAGGGTATGTGCTATGGTGAGTGCTGTGAATTGTGTAAGACTGATGAATCACAGACTTGTACCCCTGAAACAAATCACAGACCTGTTAATAAAAAAAATTTTTAAATAAAATAAAATGAAGATTCCAGACAAACTATGGCATAGGGATCTCTTGAGGGCAGTAGAGGACAGAAACCCACATCTCTAACAAGGGCCACAAGCCATTGGGATAACTGACATTTCCATACCCAATCTTACATAGAATCAAGAACAGGGTGTTTTGATGGTAGGATTGGACCTTTGGAAATATATTTTCAGGAAGGGTTTCTGGTTTGGAGCATGGTTACCTGAAAAGGAACTCCGACTTTCAAGGTGTATGTATCAGGGATGAAACTTTTCTATTTGCCAGCGTATCCCATGTTGCTATGACTTCTTGAGACGAACACGTGACAGTCCTTGTCCAGATGAAATGTGAACAGAACCCGAAATTCTTAGAAAGTACATTCTGACAAGTCGTTAGACATTCACTCATTTCACACGTAACTATCAAGCACGTATCGTGAGTAGCCATGATAGGTAGGCAAGAGACCTACAGTAATGAACAAGGCAGATGATGTCTCTGGCCTCGTGTAGCTTATATTTTAAGGAAGAGACAAATGCATACATATCTACATGCAGACAAATATACATACAGGTTTTCACCACTGCTGAGGAATAAAGAAACGGGATGATGACCTCCAGAGTGCATCAGACATAGGTGGGGGAGAGGGATTTAGCTAGAACATTGAAAACAGGACCACCTGAGAGGCTGGATGTGCCAAACATTTCAGGCACAGGGAAGAGTAAACATAATAGCTAAAGACATGGAAAGGAGGTCAGTGTAGTGAGGTCCCCCCTGGTGACCAAGGGGAAGCACACCAGGAGATGAGTTTGGATAATTAAGAAGGTAAGGCCAGCGGTGCCTCAGTGGCTCTGCTGTTTAAGCATCTGCCTTCAGCTCCGGTCATGAACTCAGGGTCCTGGGATCGAGCCCCGCATAGGGCTCCCCACTCAGTGGGGAGCCTGCTTCTCCCTCTCCTTCCGCCTCTCCCCCTCCACTCACTCCCCTCTCTCTCTCTCAAATAAATAAAATCTTTTTCAAAAGGAAGGTAAGGCTAAAAGATGACCATTTGAGCTTTCCAGTCATATGAGTGCCTAATCTAATAAGTTGATTAAAAATCATCTGATTCTCGGGGATCGTAACTCACCTTCTATTTATCACTGATTAAAGCCCAGCCACTTTACATCTCTGTAAAGAGAGATATAAATTTGCAGAAAACTGACAAATGGATCTTTGCCTGGGAGAGCCAAGAATCCCAAAGGCTAGGGTTTTAATTCTCTGTAGCATTTTACCCACACTGTACCTAACTTAACGTTCTTATTCCAGCTTTCTTTGCTTTTATTTTTCCACTGATCTGCCACACATTTGTGTCTCCTATCCCTTTCTGCACCAACTTTATGAGCTCACTGGCTTCCTCGTCCATGAGTTAAATAAATGTTTGAAAATCATACATTTGTGGGACACCTGGGTGGCTCAGTCAGTTAAGTGTCTGCCTTTGGCTCAGGTCATGATCCCAGGGTCCTGGGATCGAGCCTCATGTGGCTCTCTCTACTGAGCAGGGAGCCTGCCACTCCCCCTGCTTGTGCTCTCTCTCGCTCTCTCTCGCTCTCTCTCACTCTCTGAAAAAATAAAGACATAAAATCTTAAAAAAAAAAATCATACATTTGCAGTTGGAGAGACATGGGAACTTAAGATAATCACCAGGTGCCTTTTAGAGAGTGGATGTAAAGGAGGATGATGGCAAGGGAGAGACTGCTAGAAGCCTACCGCTATAGCTCTAGCAAGAGGTGAAGGCAGAAGGGAGAAGTCTATGGAGACTGAAGGAAACAGATCAAGTTGAGAACAAACTTTTAACCAGCTATTTACTGAGACTTTGATTGAATGGGGCTCATGGTAGGAGATCAGCTTTGACATGGGAACAGCAGGGTGAATGAAGGGAAATCAAGAAACAATTCTTTTAGATCATGATGACCTCAGGAGGGAAATCCAGAGCGTGAGATCATCTTGTAGGACATGAAACAACACACCTTATGATCGGGGAGAATTTAGTTTCTTGGGTCCCTTCCTTTCAATCCTACATGGAATGTCTCAATCAACTAATGAGATAAAAAGAAAATATAAACTAAATTGGTAAGAGCAGAAACAGATTGCTCATTAAAGTTCAACGTCAGAGTTTAAAAACAGACTTAAATAGACTGTATTAAATGAATGAGCAGAAAAAAAGCATTAGGACCCTCGAGAAGATGTCATAAAAGTGCTTCAGTGATCACCAAGGTGAGATCAGCAAGAAGTCTATTTTACTTAACATGTTTAGGAAATGTATGAACCTGCGACTCAGCATTTTCTCCTGGTCATGATTTTCAGAAACAAACACTGGGAAAGAATTGTGGAGTTTTCAACCTATTCACCAAACTACTAGGAAATTCCATTTGAGAAGGTTCATACAATCTCCACAACCCTCTCCCCAACTTCATTTCCTTTTTCCGTTGAGTTCCAACACCAATGAGTGGTTTTCTTTTGTATTTGCTTCTTTTATCTCAGGAGTCAATCGATTCATTTCCTCATGGTACTGTTCTACTTGTGACTTTTCTGACAGCAGAGCAGAGACTGTTAAAAGAGATTGCCCGGGACACCTGGATGGTTCAGTGGGTTAAAGCCCCTGCCCTCGGCTCAGGTCATGATCTCAGGGTCCTGGGATCGAGCCCCACATCGGGCTCTCTGCTCAGCAGGGAGCCTGCTTCCCCCTCTCTCTCTGCCTGCCTCTCTGCCTACTTGTGATCTCTCTCTCTGTCAAATAAATAAATAAAATCCAAACAACAAAAAAAAATTTTTTTTAAGATTTTATTTATTTATTTGTCAGAGAGAGAGTGAGAGAGAGATCACAAGT
>CM052895.1:4530639-4660135 GCA_028534135.1 Potos flavus | reverse complement strand
GAGCCCCACATCGGGCTCTCTGCTCAGCAGGGAGCCTGCTTCCCCCTCTCTCTCTGCCTGCCTCTCTGCCTACTTGTGATCTCTCTCTCTGTCAAATAAATAAATAAAATCCAAACAACAAAAAAAAATTTTTTTTAAGATTTTATTTATTTATTTGTCAGAGAGAGAGTGAGAGAGAGATCACAAGTAGGCGGAGAGGCAGGCAGAGGCAGAGGGAGAAGGAGGCTCCCCGCCGAGCAAGGAGCCCGATGTGGGGCTCAATCCCAGGACCCTGGGATCATGACCTGAGCCGAAGGCAGCCGCTTAACCAAATGAGCCACCCAGGCGTCCCCAAACAAATTTTTTTCTTAAAAAAATAAATAAATAAAAGGGATTGCCCTACATCCTAACCATATCAAGCCATAACAAAAGAGAACTTACTCTTGTCGATGAGTTAAATTTTGTCTGTAAAAGCACACCAGCCCTCCAACACCTAGAATCTCACTTACAAATGGGAAGCCCATGTTCAGATTCAGCTCCCCATACATTACATGTCAAAGTGAAAATAAGCAATGGCCAATTGCAAAGACAGAATAAAGATATTCTGTCATTTGGGTACATGTAGTAAGGAAAGCATGAAAGAAAAAGAGCTTATATATCAACAGTATCACTGTTGTATAGTTATTGAACCTTTATAAGCAGGAGGCCCCAAGTGATTACTCAGGGCTGAAGGTCTGGACTTATTACGTAACATATCCATCACAGCCAAGATGATGAAGGATAAGCAGCTTCTGTGTGATTAATAGGTACAAGAGCACAAAACAAAGGAGATTAAGACAGTCAATGGGTTTTATTGATAGAGTCAACCTAATTCTCTCACCAAGGCAAAATACACATTCAGCCAGCAATGCACTAAACTGCTTAGGAAAATTTACCTACAGGGGCACCTGGATGGCTCAGTCGGTTAAGCGTCTGCCTTCAGCTCGGTTCATGATCCCGGGGTCCTGGGATCAAACCCCGCATCAGGCTCCCTGTGCCTCTGCTGCTCCCCCTGCTTGTGCTCTCTATCTCACTCACTCTCTCTCTCAAATAAAGAAATAAAACCCAAAGAAGGAAGGAAGGAAGGAAGGAAGGAAAGAAGGAAGGAAGGAAGGAAGGAAGGAAGGAAGGAAGGAAGGAAGGAAGGAAAGAAGGACGGTAGATAGATAGATACACTTATGCCCCAGGTCAAGAACTAACATGGCTTGTATGTGATAGTACAATTAGCAAACCCATTCATGAAGGTCAATGACAAATATCTACTAGAACTAAAAATCACTATTTTTTAAGAGACCAAACCAAGATAGTCTTATGATAAAGGGAAAGGTTTTTTTATTCCTTCCAGAAAACACTTTGAGTTCAGGTGAAAAATTATATTGAAGCTGCTAAAGGTTCAATTAGGAAGGAATTATATAAACCATGCTAATCCAAGAACCCGCCTCTATTTCTTCTTACGAACTGATTCTTTTCCTATATGAGAGTCTCTCTGTCTTATGGTAGCCAGATTTACCTGGTAAAAATACAAAATACCCAGTTAAATGTGAATTTGAGATAAACAACAAATAATTTTTATTATGTTGGATCGTTTTTACTATGTCTAAAATTATTTGTCGTTTACCCCAAATTCACATTTTACTGGGATTCCTGTATTTTGTTCCGCAATCTCGTGTGCCTGTGTATGTATGTCTCTGTGTATTCAGTTTTCTTGTTATATACTGGTCTTAACCCAAGAACAGGTAACATTTGCGTATCTGATCTCCCTAGGATTACAGAATTTAGAGCAGGAAAACACTTAAGACGTAATGTAGTTTAATAATTTTATTCCATAGTGAGGGAAGCTGAGGCTCCAATAATTTACAAGACTCGATAAGATCACATAGCTAGCTGCTATCCTATTCAGAGAAGGAACTGGATAGAGTTGTCCTGGATCCTGGTTTTTTCTCTTTCTAGAATATATTTTCTCTCTTATATCCGAATTACCACTTGGTTTTTCAGTGATACATCTGGGCCAGACTGATGCCTTCATTTAGACAGACATACCTACATACGAATCATTTTGGTTTCCGTGTACGAGATGGAGTACGACACACACACACACACAAACACGCATAGGCGCGTGCCAAAAAGAGAGCTTCAAAGCAACATGTGATACAGTGAGAACATCTGTTTGAGGCTGCCCAATATCCATCTTTCTTTTATGTATTAGCATCCAAAATTCCTTTTGGGAAGTGCCTTTCTTCCTACTGAATCAAGTCTGATGGGGCTGTTGATTATGGCATCTTTCCTAGGCAATGAGTGGGCACATGACCAAGCACTGCCAGGTGATAGCTGTTATTTTCCAGCCCCTTCCTACCCTCCATTTTTAATTTCGAGACAAGAAACAAATGGAATACTCCCCCGCCCCCACCCTACTGCAGACCGCAAGATGGTTTCAGATCATTTATTGCAATGGAAGTGACTGGGCCAGACAGCAGAGCAGGTCATACCTGCAAGACCCTTGGAGCTAATTATTTTCTTCTATTTAAATTCTAATTATTTTCTTCTATTTAAAGCCTGGTTCTTCAGCTGCTTCACAGTCTTTCAATAAATTACCTGCTTAGCTTTAAGAAGCAGAGATGGTTCCTATTGCTTGCAACCATGGAACCATGATTGACACACAATATTTGCATATTTCAAAAAGAAACTGAATTGTAATGCTGGCATGGAAATAACTTTTAGTGTCATAGGCAATCCATGAACTGAGGAACATAAAAAAAAAGAATATTGAGTCATGGAGATTTAAAATATACCTTTCAATTGTGTGGGTATAAAACTGATCTGAAAAAAATATCCAGATCCAGATTTGCATAAAATCAAATGTAAAATTCAAACTGTTATGTAGACTGTCATTAAGAAACTTCCAAAGACCTAAAGACAAAAACTACAATTATGAAGTTTTTATTTTTTTTAAGATTTTATTTATTTATTTGATAGAGAGAGAGATCACAAGTAGGCAGAGAGGCAGGCAGAGAGAGGGGGAAGCAGGCTCCCTGCTGAGCAAAGAGCCCGATGCGGGGCTTGATCCCAGGACCCTGAGATCATGACCTGAGCCAAAGGCAGAGGCTTTAACCCACTGAGCCAGCCAGGCGCCCCTTATGAAGTTTTTAGACGAAACAAAGGAGAGAATTGTTTCTACAGGGTTAGGCATAGATTTCTTGAAAAGTCACAAAAAGCATGAACCACATAAAGAAAACACTGATAAACTGGACCTCACCAAAACTGCAAATATTTGTCCTTCAAAAGATACTGTTCAGGAAATGAAAAGACAAGCCATAAATCACAGAGGGGAAAAAACTTTTGCAAAGAATATATCTGATAAAAGATTTGTACCCAGACTATTAAAACAAAAAACAGAAAACCTCTCAAACTGAATAATAAAAAAGCAATAAAAAAAAATGAGCAAAAAATTTGAACAGACACTTCACCAAAGAAGATATATCAATGGGAAATTGCACATTAAAAGATGTTTATCACTAGTTATTAGGAAAATGCATATTTAATGAAAAAGAATCTCTCAACCAAGAGGATCCTAAGGATTCATGATATCTTAATGCAATTTGGTATTCTAGATCTCATTCTAGAATACAAAAAGGAATTTGGGGAAAACTAAAGAAATCTAAATAAAGTATGGACTTTATCAATATTGATTCATTAATTGTAACAAATATACCATACTAACGCAAGAGGTTAATAATAGTGGAAATTGGAAACAAGGTTTATGGAAACTTTTCATATTATCGTCTCAGTTTTTCTGTGAATCAAAAACTGTCCTGAAAAATAAAGTCTATTTGAAACACACGAATGGCTAAATTAAAAAGACTGACTATAGCAAGTGTTGACGAGGATGTGGAGGAATTAGCACTCTCATATACTGCTTGCAGGGATGTACAACAACGTCATAAAACAGCTTCACAAAACAAATACCGGATTAAAAAAAAAAAAACTTGCAAAGACTATATTTTTTTAACTTTTGCAGTGCAACAGTAAGAAGACAAACAACCCAAGAAAAAATGGGCAGATGTGAACACATACTTTACCAAAGAAGGTATACAAATGCCCATAAGCATATGAAAAGCCACTCAACGTTATTACTTACTAGGAAGACACAAATCAATAACCACAATGAAATATCAATACAGTGCATAAATGGCTACACTTTAAAAAGATTTATGGTACCAGCTACTAGTGCGGGTGCAGAGCAACTAAAACTTTCATGTACGGTTGACAGAAATATGAAATACTATAGTAGCATACACCATTTGGAAAACAGTTGGCTGGTTTCACATGAACGCAAATTTACATTTACCATATGACTCAGCATTCCTCTTCTACGTATTCATTCATGATATAGGAAAACATATGTCCATACAAAGACTTGGATGCGAATGTTCTTAGCAGCTTTGTTCTAAAAGCTAGAGACTGGAAACAACCCAAATATACATCAACGAATGCACAGACTGAATGGGTAAACAAACTGCACTATAACCATACAACGGAATATTATTCAGAAATAAAGGAATGAACTACTGATACGAGCAAAAATATCAATGAATCTCAAAATCCTTACACCAAGTGAAAAAAGCAGGACAATAGAAGCTATATACTATGGATTTCCTCTACAAGACATTCTAGAAAAAGGAAAATCATAGATAAAGAAATCATACCAATGGTTATCAAAGGCTGAAGGATGGGGAGAGAGGACTGACTTGCTAAGAGGCATGAGTCACTTTTTGTGCTGATGAAAACATTATAGATCTTGATTGTAGTAGTGGTTATACATTTGATAAAACTCATTGAACTGGGGTGGCTGGGTGATGGACATTGGGGAGGGTATGTGCTATGGTGAGTGCTGTGAAGTGTGTAAGACTGATGAATCACAGACCTGTACCCCCGAAACAAATAATACATTATATGTTACTTGAAAAAATTAACGAAAAAAACTCATTGAACTATCTATATGAAAATGGTGGATTTTATTGTATGTAGAGAATACTACCAAATACCAGGTCCACCTTCCCAAAAATTGAGGCAAAAATTGGAAAGAGAAAGGACATAGTTCCAGGACAGATATTAAAAGGAATTTGACATGTTAGTGAGAACATAAAGGTTTTCCCAAGGTATTGAAGCTGAAGGCTCTGAAACATAAATAAAAATCTAGGTGGTAAAGGAGGGGAGTAACGGATGTACGCAGAGAGGATTCCAAGTAGGGAGTGCAGTACGCACAGAAGATTAATGGTGGCAAGAAATACGGCACATCCCGATCTGGGGAAATGATAATTAGCCACGGGGCTGGACACAGTAGCAGTGCTGGACAAAGACAGGGACAAACTTTCACAGCACCAGGTATAAAAGATGGGGTATAGGTTTCCAGCTTACTGAGCTGAATGCACAGTCGTAACATCTCCTAAGGCAGGGACACCAGCCTTGCAAGAGATCACGAATTTGTTCTTGCATATGTTGAATATAAGGTTTGTCGAGGTACACATGTATGACAAGGATGTCCATCGAAGAGTTGAGGTTAAATCACATGAAATTAATTATATCATATTTATATATAATGTATATAAATATAATTATATTAATTTTATTAAATAATTATATATATTCAAGCCACCTTGACCTATAAAAGGCAACTCATGTTTGAATCCACTAAGTTCCTGGAGCTCCTATCCAACTGAGTGATATTACTGCCTTTATTTAAAAAAAAAAAAAAAACAAGATTGAATATTCTTTAAGCATAATTATTGGAGCAACCATGCTTCATCAGAGAGAGCCGTTTATGAAGGATATAGAAGTTTCAAAGTGATGTGAAATACTCTTTATGCATGATGTATTTCTGGCAGTAGTTATTAATCATTTTCTTTCAAGACAAAGTAATTATGATCCATGACAGTAGTTAATATAAATAACCAAAGGAACTTGGAAACGCAGCAATTCACCATTGGAGATTTGCCAAGAAATAAACTCTTCAAGGCCAACTCATGGTTGCTCCTCCAAGATCACTTGACTGCTTCTACAAGTCAGACTCTGGCTTCTGCACCCACAAATAATCTATCATATTCCTTCTCTTGTGATATCATATTGTTCAAAATTTTACCAACTACTATCCAACTACATGTACGCAAATTTCTCTATCATCAACTCCCTAACAAGAATGCCTTTCAAAAGACTATTCATAAAGGAGAAAACAAAAGTGTGACTCATTAAATCAGAAGCATGAATTCTGATCCAAAAATATGCCATTTTCATTATATTGTCAAAGGAGAAGAAATTTATTCCAAGTCACATGTGAAAAGTCCGATTTGAGTTGTAATGCTTGCTCTCCTCCTCTCTTCCTCTCTCACGTTCTCTGCCCAGAAACAACTGTGCTTCGGGTGACCTGCAAATCCATGGTTGAAACCATCCAAAGGTGCCAACCTATAAAGTTGCCCATATTGTTCCTGGTGCAAACAAGCAACTCCCATTTGAGACTTACCTGAGATAATTTATCTCATACATCAACAAAAACTATTTGTCATACTATTCACCTCTGAATTTCTTTGAGACATAAGTTGTCTATCTGCTATTCTATAACCAACAAGTAGAATTATCAAATTAAAGAGATAAAAATTCTACTTAATGGTATGAGTAACTCTGTTTGCCATTATGTTTACAATTAAATATTTAAGAGGACAAGACTGGAAATCTGGATATCTGGGTTCTGTCTCGGCCAGACTGGCGTCGGTATTGGTCTTTTATACACCTAATAAATGGGTTAATTAGAAGTTAACATCTAAATTTCCTTCCACTTCAAAAATTCTGTAACACTCTGAAAGTCCACAAAAATAGGAAGAGATAAACTCGAGATTATTACCTGAGTACTGCTCTTCTATAACTTTTCTACCGAAGTGACTCCAATGGCAAAGATGAGGGTATGTATATCTCCTCAATAATCACCCCATGGGTTGATCCGGGACATAGCCTGGGGCAGCTTCCAGAAGCAAAAACCTTTTTTAGAATTTCTAGATTGAGGGGCGCCTGGGTGGCTCAGTGAGTTAAAGCCTCTGCCTTCTGCTCAGGTCATGATCTCAGGGTCCTGGGATCAAGCCCCGCATCAGGCTCTCTACTCGGCGGGGAGCCTGCTTCCCCCTCTCTCTCTGCCTGCCTCTCTGCCTACTTGTGATCTCTCTCTCTGTCAAATAAATAAATAAAATCTTTAAAAAAATTTTTTTAAATTAAAAAAATTAAATAAAAAAAAAAAGAATTTCTAGATTGAGGGATGCCTGGGTGGCTCAGTCGGTTAAGTGTCTGCATTCAGTTCAGGTCATGATCCCAGGATCCTGGGATCGAGTCTCGCATTGGGCTCCTTGCTCAGTAGGGAGCCTGCTTCTCCCTCTGCCTGCTACTTCCTCTGCTTGTGCTCTCTCTCTCTCCATCTCTCTCCAATAAATAAATAAATCTTCAAAAACAATTTCTAGATTGACCTTTAAATCCATTTTCTATTATATTCTATACCTATATTGGATTTAATATAAAAATACTGTGTTTTCCAAATCCTAAAATGCAATTAACACTAAAGCAAGATCTGTTTACTGAATAACATTGAATATTCCCCCATGGATCAGCGATGATCCATAGCCTCTTTCGAGAAATATGTACAAACAGCAGAGAAAAGGAGTCTATGCCAGGGTTGAAAGCTCACGGTTTTGAGACCTAGGCAGGAAACACAAATGAGGGGCAGAGGCTGTGGGAGGGGGACTAGGGCGGTCTCTGAATAACCGCAAGAAACAGCGGTTAGCTCCAACCAGACTCTGTCCAATGGGCCCAAATATTCTGATTCTTCAAGGGACGTGAAAAGATGAATTTTATATGAAATCTCTTCCCTTTATAAAACATACTGTACACAAAATAAAACAGGCCAGCTGGCCAGATTCACTGCAAAGCTTTCCTGGTTTTCAGTCCTTCGTCCTAACGCCTGCTCCAAGAAATGAATTCAATTACACAGGAGAGAGAGCGTCTCCATGGAAGACGGAATAGGAAAAACATTTTCAAAGGGTCAGAGTGAAGGCTGTGGACTTCTGAGGACAACAGTGGAATTTTCTTCCCTTCAGTTAGATCATTAAAAGCAGCAAAGACATCAATTTTTCACAGTCATTATGGGCAGCTTAGCCTGGAGGCAGAAGGCTGGATCAGACAGGCTCTGGAGACTGACGTCCAGGATGATGGGAAAGTCGTGCATTTTACGTTTGCATTTAACCTTGGAATAATGACACACTATTTGGAAACCTGATTGGCCAAAAAGCGATGGCATATAAATGAAATATATTTAAAAGCCACATGAGTACGGCATACGCCAAGTTCTGGTCCACGTCACAGACTATGGTATGGCTGCTTCAACTTTGTCACCCACACGAGGAAGAAAAATAGAGGAGGGAACCACTGACATTGAGAAGTTGGCCCGGCACCCACAGCTAGACCGCACTACTCTTTTCTGGAATAATCTCAAGCTCACAGCATACCAACCTCAGGCAAGGTTCCTCTGAGACTATGGATTCAGTGAGACAAAAGGAGGCTGCCACATAATTTTTTCCTAAGCAGACACAAAATCAAGGTCACTGTGCCGCCCACAAAATGCCAACACCACCCCCCTCTTGGCTCAGATGGGTAATGGCTGCTTCTTTACCAATTAAGAGTTCTATGTTCACTCCAGTCCATCGACAAGATTTAGATACCCAATCTCTGTATAGATAAGATTTAGACATCCGACTCTAGAATTGCCCCTTTTTTCTGACAGCCAATTTAGAGGAAAGCCCAGCTTCCTCAGGTCCTCTGCCAATCACCCAACTCCTCTAGTAGATTTCGGCATCCTTTCACTAAGACACCCATGGTTTCCCCATGGTGTGTATCCTCCCTCATTGCAATGGGTCATGAACTGAACTTGTTATGCTACAGGTGTGCTCCTGCTGAGATCTGGCTGAAGGACACAGACACGTGTGAGCAATCAGCATGGTCTCCCACACAACCAACCCATCCAGGTCAAAAGGCAATGACTTTGAAGGTGGTTGAAATGATTCCGCCCAGCCACAATAGCCTTTTCCTGACAAGCGCACTCTGGGGTTATCCATTCCTGCTCCTTTCTGGTGCTTGATTAGGCAATGTTTCTGCCTCTCATGAATGCAGGTGGTTTGCAGACCTTTCTGAGATTCATTATTCAGACAGCAGAGAACCCCTGTTTACCCACTTACTTTTATGCGACCTTACTCCAAAAACCAATCAGGTCTAAACATTCCTCTTAAAATGATCCAATTGCAAGTAAAAATAGGTATTGTGGGGGAAACAGACTTCAAGGAAGGCAGAGCAGGAGGCAATGTGCTCGGCACTCCCTTTTGGTTGCATAAAAGACAAGCAATTAAATTTCAAAACGCTATTAAGCGCGGCATTTAACAAGAAAATATATTCCGCTTTGTGTGACTTCAGAAGACAACAAATGGAGTCATGTCTAGAACAGGATGTAATCAGGCAAATTTGTAGTCACAAGAGAATAATTACATTGAGTTTGGGCACATGAGTGTTAAGACAGTGAAATGTTAAACCAGGATAGCCGACGTTACAAGAAGCTTACAGCTTTTTCTTGACATTCACTCTGGTGTCAACACAGAGGGAGGTAGGCAGACATTTACTTCCAGTTTGAAAAAGTATCAGGGTTTCTAAACATTTATTATGGATTTTAAAGCAGAGGTATAAAGATAAAACCAAAATCCTGCCGACCGAGTAAATGCACGGAAGCAAATCCAAACAAAACGCAAAGTTTACACATAAAACTACTCTCGCCTCTCGTTTCACACTCTTTTCCCTCAATGTCACCACTGTTAGTAATTTCTCTGCATCCTTTGAAAAAGTGAAAACTACTTCAGTGAGCTATCACTACACAGTCCTGAGAACAACTCAAAAAAAGAAAAAGGTAGTGTAATTCCAAAGACATTGCCGGTCAAAATGTGAAATGGTTATCGACATTCTGGAAAATTGTATGGCAGTTTTTTATACAATTAAACATGGACTTACTAAATGGCACAGAAATCACAACTCTCAGGCATTTATCCCAGAGAAATAAAACTTACACTAATATACACTCGCACACACGCACGCGTGTGCACACGCACATGCACACACACAGGCCTATATGTGAATGTTCATGGAAGCTTTATTTACAATAGGAAAAACTGGGAACAACCCAAATGTCCTTGGATGGATGACTCAACAAGTTCTGGTACATCCGTATAATGGCACATACTTAGCAATAAAAAGAACAAACTATTTATACATGAAACAACCTGGATGATTCTCAAGGGCACTATGCTTAGTTAGAAAAAAAAAAATCAGTCTTAAAAAATTGCATACTATATGATTCCATTTATGTAACAACCTAAAAATGACAAAACTACAGAGGCTAAGAACATATTAGTGGCTGTCAGGGTGGGTGGGGGATCAAGGGATAGCCTGATGGAGATCTTTTGTGCTGTCGGACCGATTGCATACCTTGATTGTGGTGGTGGCTATACAGACCTAAATATGGGATAAAACTGCGTAGAATTATGCACACACACACATACAGAAATGTATCAAAAAATAGTAAAACAATGAATAAGAACTGTAGTATTGTGTCATTGTTGATTTCGTGGGCTTGCTGTGTGCTACAGGTAAACAAGATAGTGCCATGAGGAATCTTAGATAAAGGGAATTCTGGGCTTTCTACACTATTTTTAAAACCTCCTGTGAGTCTATAAAGATTCCAAAGTAAGATTTTTTTTTAAAGCCACACATATGTGGGGCGCCTGGGTGGCTCCGTCGGTTAAACGTCTGCCTTAGGCTCAGGTCATAATCCAGGAGTCCTGGGATCGAGTCCTACATCAGGCTCCCCGCTCAGTGGGGAGTCCGCTTCTCCCTGTGACCCTCCCCCTTCTCGTGCTCTCTCTCTCTCTCATTCTCTCTCTCTCAAATAAAATCTTTAAATAGATAGATAGATAAAATAAAAGCCACACATATGCCAACTGTATAGATTAGGATGCTTTGGGCTGCAAGGAGCGGAAAATTCTAATTCAATCAGCTTAAAAGAATAGAAATGTCTGAACATCTCATCTACCAAGAATTTGGAAATAGGTTAGCTCTGGAAATAATTAACTGCTCATCAACACTATCGAGGACCCAGGATTTTTCCTTACTTCTGCTCTGTCCTCATTAGAACATAAGCTCGGTGCCTTATGCTACTTTTATATAATGGCCTCAAGATGGCTAGCAGCATTATCTCATCCGGTGGTAAGAGGACCATTTCCAATTACTATCTGTTTAAGTCACAGAAGCAAACATTTTCCAAGAAGTCGTCTGCTCTCTCTCTCTCATGTCTCATTGGCAGGGTCACCTACCAACTCCTAAAGCAAATGCTGGAGTTAGGGGATTTGACAAGGGGAGTCA
The DNA here is from genome assembly GCA_028534135.1 of Potos flavus. Classification (NCBI taxonomy): domain Eukaryota; kingdom Metazoa; phylum Chordata; class Mammalia; order Carnivora; family Procyonidae; genus Potos; species Potos flavus. The sequence continues at coordinate 4,648,630 of CM052895.1, read as the reverse complement.
GGGCAGGAGAAGAGTAGGCAGGAATGGAACCACCACGAATCATGATCCATCCTTGAGGCTTCAAACCAATGGCTACAGCTAAGAGTTAAATAAGCAAAGGACACATGCACACAACAAAATACCATACAGCCATAAAACATAAACTAGATATTTATGGGTTAATACGGAAAACTCTCAAAACTCTAACAGGAGATGAAAAACAAGGTATAGAGTCATGTATATAACAAGGTGGCTGTTGGGCGAATTTCTTTTAATGATAGCAAACAACAGGGATGCCTGGGTGGCTCAGTCGGTTAAGCGTCTGCCTTTGGCTCAGGTCATGATCCCAGGGACCTGGGATCCAGCCCCGAGGTGGGATCCCTGCTCTTTTTCCCTCTCCCACTCCCTGTCTCTCTCTGTCAAATAAATAAATAAAATCTTAAAAAAAAAAAAAAAAGATAGCAAACAACTTTGGGGTATGTACTGAAATTTGCGTCCCCTCAAAATTCATATGTTGAAATTCTAAGCCCCACTGTGATTACATTAGGAGGTGGGGACTTCTGGAGGCGAATAGGTCATGAGGGTGGAGCCCAACCATCCACAGGCCAGGAAGCATGCCCTCCCTAGACACTGGATCCGCTGGCACCTTGACCTTGGAATTCCCAGCTTCTGGGATTGTGAGAAATAAATGTTTCCTGTTTAACGCATCCAGTCTGTGGTACGTTTGTGATAGCAGCCCGAGGTGCTGACCAAAACAGGTGATATATTCTAATTCTTTGTTTTTCATTCTTTTCTTTAGAACCTCTATTTCATTCAGGAAGGCATATAATAGGGCAACTTCCCACATATCCAGAAGTACCAAAACTATTCACTGTTGCCAATTTAATAGATTTAAAATAGCACGTCACTACTGTGGGAACTTAAGGATTTTTAGGAAGAAACGGAGTCAGATATCCTTCCTCAGTCTTTGACATTTGGCTTTCTTAACATTTTCAATTGAGTCATTTTTCTTTTACTTACTGAGTTAAGTGAATTTTATATATACCTAAGAAAACTAACTTTTCAATGGTCATACATGTCGCAAGTGTTTTTCCCTCTTTGTTATTTTTCTCTTACTTTTTGATGATACAATTGGCTATACAGAAGTTCCTAATTTTCATATAATTGAATGTAACAGAGTTTTCCCTTTCTAGGTTTCATGACCACTTTGGAAAGCTTTTTCTCTAAGACTATAAGTAAATCCACACGGGTTAGTCCTTGGACTTTCTAAGCGATGGAAATGTTTTATATCTACACTTACCCAACATGGTAGCCACGAGCTAGGGGGGGTTGTTGAGTAATTAGTAAGAGTGAAAAACTGAATTTTCCATTTATTTAATTTTAATTAATTTTAATGTAAATAGCAACATGTGGCCAGTGGTCATCATCCTGGACAATGCAATTCTAGATTCTTCACGCTTTCACTCTCCAAAACATCTAAATATTTGAGCCTTTAGGAATTTATTTGCATAAAAGGAGTGAATTATCAGGATCTAAATCAGGATCTGATTGCTGTGTTTTATTGGGAACACAGACTACCTTAAGGTTCGAGTGAAAGTTAGAGAATCTACCTCCAGAAACATAAACATATGAAGATACAGACAGAATTCTGAAGCTTATATGCCAGCAGCAGGAGATAAACAATACACAAGTCAATCATAAATCAAGATCGTTTCTGATGACGAGAAGGGTAAGAAGGAGCTGACACAGAGCTATGAGAGAGATTGACTGTAGGGAAGGGCCAGTAGGAGGCAGACAAGAAAGGCCCTTGTGGGAAGGGGATATTTGAACTGAAAGCTTCATGATGAGTTCAAAGCCAGACCCCAAAAACCTGGACGGAGAGCCTTTCAAGCTGAAGAATACCCAGAGCAAAGGCTTCAAGGCAGGAAAGATGCCCAGGGTAGTTAGAACCTGGTGAACAGGGGAGGACTTAGATGAGATGAGAAGGACCCAAGGGCCATATCACCTTTCTTCTGAATTGTGAAACTGAAGCTTAAACAAAGTAAGCAGACCAAGGTCACATGCAAGGTTGGAGGTGGCAGAGTTGGGACTCTGGTCCCTCCAAAGTCTCTGCTCTCCACCATGACAGCGCTTATCCTGTGACTCCAAGCCGCTCCTTCCCTGCTTGAATAGCTTGACCAGATATGACCCTTACTCTTGCTTCCGGGCTCAATTCTTGCCCCCAATATTCTATCACCCCAATGACTGCCATGTCCTCAAGAGAAACCATCCTTGATGTTCCTCCAACAGCTTCCTGTGCCCGCAGCGCCCTCCCTTGCCACTTATGCCTGATCGATAGTTACCCATCCAAGCTGCCCTTTGACTTCCCGACCCCTGACCTCCCAGAACCTCTGCCCGCCCTGGAGCCCCACCAGATACACTGACCTCTTCCCTTAGAGCCCGCCGTAGCAGGGGCACCCTGCCATGGAGTCACTTACGACCCGAGCTGGTACTCTTTGGGAATATGTTGTCACTTCCAACGAAATCTCTAGTTCCTTGATCATGTCTTACTCATCTTGGCGTACTGCCTGACACAGACCTTTTTTTTGAATGAGTGACTAAATTAATGAATCCATTTCCACGGAAGAACGCACTTCCCCTTCTGTTCTCCGTTATGAACCATGACAAGCGCACTACAGTGCTCAGCTGATAATGGATCTATTCGTCCTGAACTGGGAAGCTGAGATCTAATTGGTGTTTCAGCCACACCGCTGACTTCCTCATACATTAAGATAATGCTTTCAAGCACCCCATATTGTCAATTTATGTCCTATCTAATAAGGAGCCTATCATTTTTATCGTTCCCTTGAGTCCTCAGTGAATCCTCATTCAATTTTTCACTCAACGTTCTAGAAAGCCCAGTCTATTGTTGTCAAAACCCACAGAGACTTGATACTTTGTGCACGTGCCATGTGGCCCATGCAGGAGGCTTAGAGGATTTTCTCCCGACCGACATGACTTTCAAACCATCACTTGAGTATCTAACATCAAAAATTACCACCCCGTTTAAAGAGGGATTCAAATAGCTTTCTCTCGAATGAATCAGTGGCTTGGTATGATCCAGCTCTCATTATCTATGTCATGATTTGGTTTATTTTAACGTTGACTGAACAAGGTGAGTAAATACAAATTGATTTTTTTCAAGAACGATGCTTGATCATTTGGCTCTCTCTGTGGATTATACCTCTTAGTCCTGAAGGAAAGAAATCAAGAAACAGAAGGGAAGCCATGTTGTACCCACTGGGGAATCACTAGTCATCTAACACATGTGCAGAAAGTGATGTTGTCAAATGAGCAAAGGAAACATCAACCGCTATGTTATTTAAAAGCGATATATTAGGTATCGGAGAGAAGGTATATCTTAGAACAGCTGACTTAGAAAAAAAGCTTATTGTCAGTACCTGGGTCTTTCCTTTCTATGTCCAATCTACTTGAAAAAGTACAGAAAAATATTTGATAAAGTCATTTGGCTAGAAAGTGTGATGTCACCATGGTATGTTCTAATTCAAGCACTTGAACTTGGGGGGGGCCATCAACAGCTGGCACCTGGAAGAAGACTGCAGGAGATGCCAAAGGGTCTAGAAAATATGGCTTTGGTGGAATAGTTCATACAATGGGCATATTTTGCCAAGAATATAAGAGACTCGCTTTTGCTTTCAACATGGCCAGCAAGTATAGACTGGTCCTGATCCTTGCAGATTACAATTATAAACTTGGGACATAATACAAAAACAAAGCAAAGCAGGGGCCCCTGGATGGTTCATTCAGTTAACCTTCTGCCTTCAGCTCAGGGCATGATCTCAGCGGAGTCCTGGGATCGAGCCCCATGTCAGGCTCCCTTCTCAGCGGGAAGCCTGTTTCTCCCTCTCCTCCTGGCTGATGTTCTCTCTCACTAACTCTAACGCTATCTGTGTCTCTCTGCCTCAAATAAATAAATAAAATCTTAAAAAAAAAAAACCCACAGGGGAAAGTAGTCGGCGTGCAGGATATGGTGAAATCATCACAGCGGAAGGCATATCTCACTAGGAATCCAGATACCTAGGGCCCTGCTGGGACAGATGCTGTGACTCTGAGACTATCCCTCACTTCACCTTGTTCCCATCGCTAGCACTGGTTCACTTACCACAGTGCATTCTGTTTATCCGTGGGTCTCATAAACACGGTCTTCAAAAGGTAGAAACCATTATTTCTTTCTAATGGGAGTGAAGTAGGTGTTTCATTAGTGCTTGTGGGGACAGAAGTTGTTTTGGAAGGTTTTAGTTGGACTGGGTGAGGAGCCTATTGAAGTAGGAGGAGAATTAGAAGCTCAAACCAAAATCGGCATAAGGAATATTTCAGCAATCCAGATAGAAACCGTACGGAACCAATGCATAGGGAGACTGGGAGATAAAGGCACTAATTGTGTAATTAAGTTTCTGTTGGAAGTGACAAGAACTGGATGAGTCATTTAAGCATAAGGGAGGAGTCACTAAGGGGCCTGATGTTTCTACCTAGGGAAAATATGTGGGACGGGACTGCCATTAGTTGAGCAACTGAAAGCAGAAAGATGGGGTTTGGGGAGTGTAGGGATTGGTAAAGTAGTAAGATCCCTCTTAGATCTGTTTTATCAAAGTGCTTTTAGGGCGCCTGGGGGGTTCAGTGGGTTAAAGCCTCTGCCTTCAGCTCGGGTCATGATCTCAGGGTCCTGGGATTGAGCCCCACATCGGGCTCTCTGCTCGGCGGGGAGCCTGCTTCCCCCTCTCTCTCCGCCTGCCTCTCTGCCTACTTATGATCTCTTTCTCTCTGTCAAGTAAATAAATAAAATCTTTAAAAAAAAAAATAAAGTGTTTTTGAGCACTCGGTTGAAAATACTCAATAGTAACTTGGCAAAACAAGAATGAAGCTGGGTTATCGATGGCAACTAACACAGTGGGGTGGGGGTGGATGCAAGTAGCTAGAGGGTGTCACAAAGAAAGAAGAAAGGGTGGTCACAAAGAAAGAAGAAAGGGTGGCCACAAATTCTCAACCCCTCAGGGGGCATGTGGAGAAGTAGCTACAGCAGAGATAGAAAGAGTGTAGTCAGTGGGCAAGAAGAAAACCAACATAGCATCAGCAATCAGCGGGGACAAACCTTCAAGATGGAGGGAATAGTTATCTCCACTAGAGCCTACCAAGAGAGGAAACAAGATACGGACTGAGAGACAACTAGATAGTTTGCAGTCGAAATTTCAGTTCTGTGGCCAAAAGAGAACTCAGACGGTGGAGCACTGAACAGGGGAATAAGGTTAAAACAGATGCACCCTTTCCAGAAGTTTTATGATATCGGGAAGGAGAGAGAAGACATTAAATATAAAAGCAGGACCAAGATACACTTTTTTTTTGCAAGGAGAGAGTCTCAAACATGTTTCTCGGGTCCAAAGAAAAGGACACCTCAATTACAGATGGGGAAAAAGAACCAAAAAGCAAAATTCCAGAGGAGACAAGTCTTTCAAGTACAGACTGAGAAAAGAGCATAGAAAGGAAAAAGGACATAGCATTCGTCCATTCATTCATTCATTCATTAAAAAAAAAAAATTTATTGAGCAACTGCTATCTGCCAGGTACTCTTCTAGATGCTTCGGATATATCAATGAAGAAAACAAAGAAGTCTGCCCTTATAAAAGCTCACATCCTAGCAAGGTTGATTAGGAAGAGGGGGACACAAAATAACAAATAACACTATAAACATATAAATTATGATTTGTTAGAAGATGCCAAATACCATGGAATAAGAACAGCATCATAAAGGAGATTGAGAGAGTCAAAATAGGGAATTGGGTTGTGATTTTTTAATAACATTGTCAAAGTAGAACTTACTTTTTTTTAATTTTATTTATTTACTTGACAGAGAGAGAGATCACAAGTAGGCAGAGAGGAGGAAGCAGGCTCTCCGCTGAGCAGAGAGCCCGATGTGAGGCTGGATCCCAGGACCCTGAGATCAGGACCTGAGCTGAGGCAGAGGCTTTAACCCACTGAGCCACCCAGGAGCCCCAAAGTAGAACTTATTCAAAAAGTAAGACAAATGAGGGGATTTGCCATGTGGTATACGGGCAAAAAGAAAGGATGGGCACAGGCATATCTATGGAAGAGGAGACATAAAATTTGTGTTTTTAGTATCAGAGAAACAAAAAGATAAATTAGCTATCAAAGGAAGAAACACTGCTGCAATTTAGTGATATGCTTCTTGGCAGGAGGAGTTGTTAAAAAGAATTCATCTCTTTCTGTGTGTTTCCTGGAAGCCAAGCTAGTATCTCTGGTCTCAGTGTATGACACTTAGGACAGCAGTGGGGTGGCTGAAAGGTCAGGAGGCCCAAAATTAATTAATAGGATCTGGAGATACCCGGCTGGTTCAGTTAGTAGAGTATGCAATCTTGATCTCAGGGTCCTAAGTTTGAGCCCTGCAGTGGGCGTCGAGATTGCTTAAGTAAATAAACTTAAAAAAAAAAATAGGATCTGCTTCCATCAGTCACAGCCCAGAGAAGCTAACCATGGAATTCAATCTCACTATTACAAAACAGCCAGGCAAGAAATTATGTAATTATGACTCATAACTCTCTTTATTGATTCATTTGGTCAGCAAGAAATTATTATTAAGGTTTATTTACTCAAAATGTTCATGAACATAGTAAATACGGCCTCCAGACTCACGTATGAGGCAAATCTAAATAAAACAACACGCTACCAATGGAATTCCTCTTTCAACTAAAGGCAGCAACCCCATCCAAGAAAAGTCTCTCTGGATGGCTAAGGAAGTTTTTGAGGTTTCATCAGACCAAGAGAGGATGACTGCATACTTTCTATGTCCAAATTTCTCACCCGTTCTGTATTTTCAAGGACCAGTTCAGTGTGGCTCCCAGTGGAAAATGACATTGTTCCCGCTGCACTGATGCATACTCAGAACTTCCCACAGGGAAGACACCCGGAAGAGGAAAAAACTCCGATTGCCACAAAAGCTACTGTGGAAGTTGAGAAGAAGCTCCATTACCCGGGAAAAGTGATGGGGTGAGGTTGAGGAAAGCTATTCTGATCTGACCCATCTGAAAGAACACAAAGAGATATGGTGTCCCTCCTCTACCAACAGGGTCCTCACCCAGGGACTCAGACTCTGAAAACAACATTTAAATATGGTCTGTGGGTTCTTAACTGTATTCCTCAAGGAAGCAGATCATGGCCCCCATCAGCTGCATTTTTCTATATCCATCCGGAGGCAACAAAACATCAGGCCAAACTTGGGGGGTGGGCAGGCACACACTGACTGTGATACAGTCTAATTCTAGCTTGTGTAGACCCTACAATGAGGTGCTGGAGTTGGGCATGGAAATTCCCTGGCAGAAAAATCTCTGGCAGGGGTTTGCCCTGTAATTATAGCTTCTCATGGACTGCATCTGTTCAGAGCGTCCGACAGCCAAGAACAGGGAGCAAGGGATGCTCGTGCCTCAGTCCGGTCAGGCTGCATTACATAAGTGCCTGCTCAAAGTTAGGAATCGGGCTGCATGCTGTCCACATCAATCTCTCTTCTAAACAGTAGATCCGACAAGGGGATGTGACCGGTACTCGGGTTGACAATGAGGAAAGCCAAGGGAATTCTGCACATCCAGTCTTTCGACAAAGACAGAATCTAGATATTTCCTGCCTTGTTTGAATAAAAGTGAGAAAAAAGCTCTGGACCTATGAGAATATGTACAGAAAGGGAGAGAAACATTCTCCTAAAGATGCAGAGTAATAGTGGGTGAGTGAAATGACTTATCACAAGAAATAGAGAGAGTAATTTTGGGAAACGTGTATCCCTAAAGGACCCAAGAAACTATTGTCTATATAAAGAAAATCACAAGAAGTAAAAGGCAAATTGCAAATACAACAGGGTAAGTTGCAAAGAGATTCAATTAGGATAAAAAAGGGAGCTTCATGCATTGCAAAAGAGTAGAAAGAAATGAAAATTTCACCAGATGAACTAAAATCCGCACTAAAGAAAGAAAAAGTAGTATTGTTACAGAATTTAAAATCGTAGATGTGGACAAAAAATCTTAGGGAAGTGAGTCAAAGCCTAGGAATGGAAATATTCCTTTGTTGATAGAGAAGGCATTGAAGTAAGAGGTTTGACAGAAATCAGAGGAGAGAGAACAAAATCCAGATCATATTTCTAAATCCCACCCATCCCCATATCCCCGTATTCATTCCCATAGCCTCCAGCATCAGAAAAGTATATCAAAATGTCACTTGGAGGGAGGGAGAAAACAGACTCCAATTAGGTATGACGAGTGCCAAGGAGAATCAACCCACATGGTGTCAGGGTATAAAGATCTGGACACAGTCATTCAAACATGAGCAAGAGGAATTGCCGAGCCATGGCATTTCTGCATGTCTTCTGTGCTGGGAGATGTCTCCCATTTGCCCTGCTCCCCACCCCCTCTCTCTCCACCTCCTCCTGCTGCATTCTCTATGCACCAGAAAGCTGACCGTTAGGCACACATGCCTTCTGTCTTCCCAGTGGAAGACCCCTGCAAAAGATTTTAGGAAAGGAGAAATTAAGATTAAGGTATTCATTCCCACCTCTTTCATATGACCTCCTGGGATAAGCTTGTCTCTCTCTAGAAGGCCACACTTTCTACCATGTGGGTTTTTCGGTAGCTCTCTTCTCTGGACTCCAAGAACCATGCCCTCTTTTTGCCTCTTCAGGCCTGGGGGTGGGAGTGGCTCCCTGCTTATGCTGGCTGAAGGGTACGAGCTTTGGTTGGTTTGGGCATCCCTCCCTCCTGCCTGTATCTTGGTAAACAGTTTCTTTATTAAGCTTCTTCAATTATTCCAGTTTCCATGTATCATTCACTTCCTGCCAGGACCCTGACTGAAACATATACTCGAACAAATAAAGTAAAAGAAAGAGCACACCAAAGAGAGAGAAATGGCTTAGAATTGGAGAAAGTATAATCCAAGCAATAGAAGATTCCTTGCATATTTTTGCAATGGATTGTGGAAGCCTTTAATTCAATGAACAAAAGCTCAAGGACAAGACTATCAAGTAAAGAATGAAATTTAAAAGGAGATATAAGAAATAAGACAATTGTTAATAAGTTACTGATAACTCGATAACTAAGACATGAACTATTGTCATTTATCACCAAGGTAAGAATTAATTTCAAATAGCAAAAAATAAAATGAATAGGGCTGAGGAGCAAATTACGGATGTTGAAAAAGTCACAATGAATACACAATAAAAAATATAGCAACTAAAGAGTGAGACATGAAGAAGACAAACACAATACAACACAAAGGTAATCAAGTTCTCTGAAATAAAGGACCCAATAGTGATGCCCAAAATATTCTGACATCCTCAAGACTTCTCTGAAATGAAGGAAGATCCGAACCTGCAGATAAAAACAGCTTCTCTTTTTAATTAAATGGGTCAATATCAAGAATTCTGGGAAATAGGGGGCCTGGGCGGCTCAGTGGGTTAAAGCCTCTGCCTTCGGCTTAGGTCATGATCTCAGGGTCCTGGGATTGAGCCCCCGCATCGGGCTCTCTGCTCAGCAGGGAGCCTGCTTCCCCCTCTCTCTCTGCCTGCCTCTCTGCCTACTTGTGCTCTCTCTGTCAAATAAATAAATAAAATCTTTTTAAAAAAAAAGAATTCTGGGAAATAAACTTTAATGATAAAAAAAAAGAACTCAAGGCATTCCTATCTAGAGAACGAATTATCCATTAGTGTGAGAAATCACACCAGCTTCAGTCTCCCCCATAGCAATAATCAATGCTAGAAGATTTGGAGACATGTCTACGTGACTAAGGGGAACAAGTAGGAACCAACAATATCATACTCAGACAAGTTATAATTAAAGTATAAAGACAAGAAGACACACTCAAATGTGAACACATCCAAGGACAAAAACGACTACAAAAACTTTTTTGGGGGAAAAAAAAAAGCCCACGATGAATTCCAGCCAAACAAGAAAAAAAACTGGAAAGAAAGCACAGAGCAATAAAGAAGTTGTGGTGGAAGGCTGGGTAAAAAGTAGAATCCATCAGAAGATATTTGCCAGTCATATATCCAATAAGGGGTTAATATCCAAAACATATCAAGCACTTACACAACTCAACATAAAAAAAAAAAAAAAAAAAAATCATCTGATTGAAAAATGGACAGAGGACCTGAACAGCCATTTTTCCAAAGAAGACACACAGATTTGGGAAACAGATACAGGAAAAGATACTCAGCGTCATTCGTGGTCAGGGAAATGCAAATCAAAACCACAGTAAGAGAGCACCTCACACCTGTCAAAACAGCAAGAATCCAAAAGACAATAACAAGGTGAGGATGTGGAGAAAAAGGAACCTGCGTGCCCTGTTGTGGAAACGTAAACTCGTACAGCCGCTGTGGAACACGGTATGGAGGTGCGTCAAAAAATTAAAAACTGAAATACCATGTGAGGGGTGTCTCAGTCCGTTAAGCATCCGACTCTTGATTTCAGCTCAGGTCCTGATCTCAGGGTCTTGAGATCGATCGAGCCCCACAACAGTGTCCCTGCTCAGCGGGGAGCCTACTTCTCCCTCTCTCTCTGCCCCTCCCCTCCACCCCCACTCATGCGCTCGTGCTCCCTCTCTCTGTCAAATAAATAAAATCTTTAAAAGAAAAAATGAAAAAGAAAACACTGTGCCAGCTCAGAATAATAAGTAGTTTAACATTTCTGCTCTTAGGTAACATACAGTAAGTAGTTGAACATTCACACTCAGAATAACTAGAAAATCCAGAGCTTCAGAAGCAATGAGAGCTACAGGGACTGAAATTCTAGAGGGAAGAGAACCTTTCAGAAAGGAAATGAAGACCAAATGAGGACAAGAGCTGATTTGGAAGGTGACAGAAGCTTGGGAATCAAGCTCTGGCCCAGGCAGAGGACCCACGGATGGGGGACAGAGACGCCACCGAGCTTTCGGTGGTCATGGTGATGGTCATGATGAGAGGTCAAGACCAACTTGTACACTTGAGGGGCGGCCAACACACAGATGGGTTTTCCTCCACATTTGTTGAATTCCCAAGCTGTGCAGGGCAGGAGGCTATCAGGCTAAGAGGGAAATCTCTGAAGGCAAAGCAGAATGTTCTACATTCCTTTGGTGCTTACAAGGAAAATACCTGCCCAGGATGCCTGGTTGGCTTAGTCGGTGAAGCGTCTGCCTTTGGCTCTCATGATGACCCAGGGGTCCTGGGATGGAGTCCCGCATCTGGCTCCCTACTCGGGGGAGTCTGCTTCTCCCTCTGCCTGCCCTTCCCCCTGCTTGTGCACTCTCTTTCTCTCTATGACAAATAAATAAATAAAATCCTTATTTTAAAAAAAGAAAAAGAAAGAAAAGAAAAGGAAGGGAAAAAAGGAGAAATGCCTGCCCAGAGGAAAAGCCTTATAAATTTAAAATCTCTATAGAAGGAGTGAATAATTTACACTGACGAGCTGCAATTGTTTTGTTTTGTTTTGTTTTGTTGGTAAGGAAAACACACCGATCTAAGCCAATATAGAGACTTACTATCCAGACTTGAGCCCCAGGAAAGGAACAGGAAAAAACAGCAGAGCTTTGGCGGTTCTGTGGGGATAGAGTGGCACATTTGGAGATTAGAGAGATTCCAAACACACTGCTGGGCTCCCCTAGAATAATTGTCCAAGTCTGTAGCTCCGTGAGACAGGAAAAATTAGAAGTTAAGCCTAAAACTTTGAAACTTTGAAAACTTTGAAAAAGCAGAAAAAAACTTCCATCCGTCCTGAGGCCAATAACCGTCACCTTCTCAAATGAGAGTCCAGAATAGCCACAACCTTGGGACAGGGGAAAACCAGGCAGACCGGGTCTCACCCAAACTACAACTCAGGGGCGAGTCTGATTTCATCTCTCGCTGAATCCAGGGAATCATTTCCATACTATTTTTTTTCCCCCAGTAGAGGAAAAGGTAAAGCCTCTCGGATGGAAAAGAGCAACATCTGGTGTCTCTGACTTTTTTTTTTTAAGGGTGGGGGAAGGGCAAAGGGAGAGAGAGAATCTCAAGCAGGTTCCACACTGAGTGTGGTGCCCAATGGAGGGCTCAATCCTATGACCCTGAGATCAGGACCTGAGCCAAAATCAAGAGTTGGATGCTTAACCAAGCCACCCAGGAGCCCTTCCGACTTTTTTTTTTTTTAATAAACAACATCCCATATTCAGTAAGAAATTACTAGGCATGCGAAGACGCAGGATCTACGTGACAAATTCCAAAAGAAAAAAATAGCCAATAAAAGAAAGCTCACTGATAATTCTGGATCCTGGATAATGGAGTGAGCAGAATCAAATGGATATTCTAGAACTGAGGATTCTAACATTAAAATCAAGGATCCAATAGATAGTTTTAATAGCAGATTGAATCTTTTTTTTTTTTTTTTTAGCAGATTGAATCTTTAAAAAGGATTTATGAACTGGAAACATGGTTTATTAAAAATACCCAGCTGAACAACAAAAAGAAAAGAAAATGGGGAAAAATAATGATCTTCCTATATTACAGCAGTAACACAGTTAAAAAATGTTAGGTTTTTTTTAAAGATCCTATTTATATTCAACATAAATAATATAAAGCACCTGAGAATAAACCCACAGAAGAAATGTCCTGGAACTTTATGGAGAAAGATGTTAAGACTTCACTAAAGGATGTAAGACAAGTTACGAATGCATGCTGAGATAGATTGTGTCCGTGGCTAGAAAGACAATATTAAAATATATAAATTCTACCTGAATTAATCTATATCTACAAAAAATTCAATCACAATTCCAGTAAGATTTGAAAATTTACTTTATGAAGAATCTCTCAAAACACTGGGGAAAGACGCAGGCTTTAATAAATGGTACTAGAACAACCAACTATCCAGCTGGGGGAAGAAAATAGGCTTCTATCTCAACATTTCCTCCTGTCTCACGCCTCTGTATTTTCCTCTGTATCCGTACACATTACTGGGCTCACAAATAAGAACTAGAACCCTTGACAGACGAGAAATTACAGCAGGAGTGAGAGACGCAAGAAAATGGATGAGATCAGTTTGAACATTTTAATCACGGTCCAAAACATGTTCAGGAGAATACCACTGAAAATGTTGGAAGAGATACCAAGAGTGCTCCATCTCCAGAGATGCTAAATACAAGGAACAAGGAGCCGAGGGCAAGGGACAGAATTCTTAACTGGCATGCTGTAACAGGGTCATCTGAGTGAGAAGACATCCACACATTTCCGCTAGGGACTTTACGCCAGCCAGACTAGGTAACAATAAAAGTGTGTCATCAGGAAGGACAAGAGACTATGAGAGCTTATTTGGAGGGGGTCTATATCTCCATTGGATTAGAAATACCCAGGAAGATTGGAGAATACCCAGATCTTAAATAAGAGACCAAAAAGAATCACATGTTGCATTACATCATAAGACTTTAACAAAGTTGCTTGTTAGGTCAATGTATTGAAATCAAGATCCATTAGTGAAACCAATTAGAAAATGTGATAAGATAAAACCTGTCCCTTTCAAAATAGAAACCACCACCACGACATAATTGGAACTAAACATCATTAAGTTGGTACTCCTGTCTGGATCAGTCAGTGGACTACATGACTCTTAATCTCAGGGTTGTGAGTTCGAGTCCCACATCAGCTATATAGAGATTACTTAAAAATAAAATTTAGGGGTGCCTTGGTGGCTCAGATGGTTAAGCGTCTGCCTTTGGTTCAGGTCATGATCCCGGGGTCCTGGGATTGAGCCTCATGTTGGGCTCCCTGCTCAGCAGGGAGTCTGCTTGTCTCTCTTCCTCTGCTGCTCCCCTGCTTGTGCTCTCTCTCTCTCCAATAAATATATACATTAAAAAAATAATAATGTCCATATATACAATGGAATATTATGCCTCCATCAGAAAGAATGAATACCCAACTTTTGTATCAACATGGACAGGACTGGAAGAGATTATACTGAATGAAATAAGTCAAACAAAGAGAGCCAATTATCATATGGTCTCACTTACGTGCGGACCATAAGGAAAAACATGGAGGACATTGGGAGAAGGAAAGGAAAAGTGAATTGGGGGAAACCGGAGGGGTAGCCAAAGCATGAGAGACTGTGGACTCTGAGACAAACTGAGGGTTCTGGAGGGGATGGGGGTGGGGGGTTGGGTGAGCCTGGTGGTGGGTATTAAAGAGGGCACGTATTGCATGGAGCACTAGGTGTGGTGCATAAACAATGAATCTTGGAACACTGAAAAAATAAAATTAAATTAAAAAAATAAAAAATAAAATGTTTAAAAAACCAAGTAATATGCAAGATCTTCATATAGAAGAGATAAAGTCTTATTGAGGAACATAAAAGAAGACTTGGATAAATGTCAATTTTCTCCAAATTCAACTTAAAATTGATGCCATCTCAAAAAGATTTTACATGGAATTTGACAGATTGATTCTAAAATTCATAAGGAGTGATAAGTGAGCAAGATTTATTAAGCACTTGTGAAAACATAGGAAAAAACTGTGTGAAGAGGTTGGGAGTTTTATCCTCACCAGATATAAAATATGTTAGAAGGTAAAGAAGGTAAAAATAGCACAATACTGATGCCAGATTAAACAGAGTACTGATTTTGACAATCCAGAAATAGCCACAACTTTATATGGAAATATAACATGAAAAAGTGACATGTCAAACCATAGGGAGAAAGATGTACTGTAATATGTATTTTGAGACATTTAGTTATCCATTTTGAGAAAAAGGGTAGAATTAAGATCCTTTCTTGAAATAAATTCATTTATTTGAGCAAACTGTTAATCTCTAGATTTGTCTTTGGCTTCTATTTTTCTCCTATGTGTAGAAACACTTGTATGGTGAATGCTGACTGCAGCATGGTTTATAGCACTGAATAACTTGGAAAAAAAACCAAATGCCCATCAAGTGGTTATGCTTCAAGTAAAGTTATGCTTACAAAAATAGCCATACCATAAAATACATGCTGTAGGTTTTTTTTTAATGTGAGTACTAATATTGACAGATATTCAAGAATATTGCTAAGTGAAACACGTAAGTTGAATTCACTAAAAAGTAAAGGAAACTATACCAATGAATGTAATTTTAATGGAAGTTGAGGGACACTGTAAAACATACTATACCATCAGAATATAGATTTTTTAAAGATATAAAAAGAAAAAAAAAAGAATATAGATTTTTACTTTCTCTTCCATGTTACTTGCTCTTTACAGTATTCATGTATTACATGAATATTTTTCAAAATAAAAATGCTATATAGTATGATTGAATGATCAGTGCGATGTTGTTATTACACATATATTTCTATGAACAAAGACTGGACAGAAACAGAGAAATGTGAATTCATGTGCAGTAGGGTCCCTAGCAACCATTTCAGCTTCTTTAATAGAAGCAACCCACCAACCCACGCAGTTTGTATAGAATGACTTAGACCCACTTAGAGGGGAGTGTGCCTTGTTGACCTAAGCCAATCAGGCCATCCAGGTGGATAGACCCAATGTTGAATTTCTGTTCCAATCAGATAATAATTTTGCTGGGTTTTGGAGGAAGAGAAGCAATCTCTTGTCCTTTAGTTGACTGACAACAAGAGGCTCAGGAATGCCACACGATCTATTTTATCATCAGAAAAGCCCATAGAAGAATGAAGTTCATACTTAGTGAAGGTATCATTTGAGTCTCTAGATAAAACCATACCTGAATCCTGAATTCTTTGTAGGGCAATAAATTCCCTGTGGTCATTGGGTAAGCAAAGTCGAGTTGGTTGGTCTCTCTGTCTCTTACAAATAAGAGTCCCACTTGTCAGATTCTGAGTAAAGAACTCAATGAAACAAATTTGATGTTATAATTATGCTGCTTTTATAGGTAAATGAGAGGAGGAAAACTCCCAAGATTTCTCATTTCCTAAAGGATAAATCATATTCATCAGGCAGTATTTTGACAAGACACATTGGAGCCTGGGGCAAAAGGAAAAATCAGTAACACTGATCCTGTCTTTAAATTTGGTATTTTGCTCATCATGGATTTTTTGCACAGATTTGGGATTTTTTTCAAGTATTGCATTAAAATATTTATCTTGGGGCACCGGGGTAACACAGTTGACCAACCAACTCTTGATTTTGGCTCAGGTGCTGATCTCACGGTCATGTGATCGAGCCCTGACTTGGGTGCCACACTCAGCAGGGAGTCGACTTGAGATTCTCTCACTCCCTCTCCCTCTGCCCCTCCCCTGCTCACACATTCTCTCTCTCTAAATAAAATCTTAAAGAAAAAAAAAAAAAAAATATATATATATATATATATATATATATATATATATATTTATTTTATCTTTATGTCTCAATTGTTTCTGAAGTCCCCTTAAATTTTGTACCTGAGGTGAATATTTTAGTCCCCTCACCATAGTATCAGCCATGTCCTCGGGCTTTTTATCATCTGGTGCTATCCTAGTTATCCATCTGGAGTAGACGGTGTACCAGCCAATTTCTACCAATCACTTAAGGGCTCAAGAATTTATCCCCCCAACATCGGGACCATGGAAGGCTGACAGCTGGCATCTGGGTCCCCGCCTCACTCCAGGCCAGTGCCCTTAGCTGAAGAGAGACACTTTGCCCAAGATCATACTGTCTATCTGGGGCAAGCCAGGTAACACAAAATGATATGGGGATATAAACGTCTACAGTAACTCTGTAGGGCCATTCTAACTCTAGAGCTCCCTGTAGGGATTGGCTGACCCTACACCACTTCTCTCTTCTTCCAGCTTCTCTCTCTGCCCAGACCTTCTGCCTTCCCTTTCCAACAGTTATGGATTCCAAGAACGCGTCCCTATAAATTTCCTATATGCATATCTCTGTCTCAGAGTCTGCTTTCCAGAGAAGCCACCTGCAACCCCTATCTCATCTCATGTGACCTCCAGCAATACCAACCTCACTTCCCATCACCCCTAAACAAATATCCTTAACTTCTGCCAAGGCTGTTCTTCCCCTTGTCTTTCCTTTATGCTCATAGATCCATCTGGTTTTGGTGCATTCCAAATTCCTCATCTCTCTCCTTGGCCATTTCAAGCCCTACCATCTTCAAGACATGGCACAAGACCCACCTTCTACACAAATGCCTTCTCTATCCATTCCAGCCCGCAACACTGCTATTCCTGATTTTTATCATGCTTAGATATATACCAAAGGATCAATGAGCTTTCCTGTTCCCTGCACCATATTCTTTTTGAATCTCTTGGTCATAGTTATAGCAGGATTTGACCTAGTATAACCTCAAGCTACCAGTGATGCTCCCAGAGCCAATAGCCCTCCAAGTGAAGTCCTGACTTTTCCGACCCTTTGTATTTGCTGACACCATGATGCCCACCCATTCACAGAATGGACTGAGTTCACTGGCCCACCTGTTTCACCTGCCTGGCAGACTGGGAATGCATTTCTTACTCAACCTGCAGGCAAGGGACCTTCGGAAGCCCTCCTTTCCAAGTCTCAATGGCTTGATAAGGATTTCTTATCACCAACTGTATTTTCTATCGAACAGCATCATGCTTGAAAAACACTGTGTTTATGTCATGTGGAAATTCTACAAAGAATAGACAAGGTTTCCACGAAAGAGATAAGAAAAATTTTTTTTCTTTAAGTCCTGAAAAACCAATGAATATTCATAATAAGAATTTGGCTATGACCCCTCCTAAGCTGACACTCAGCCCTGGCATTAATTTAGCACATTCAGGAGTTCCCCCAGAAAGGGTCAAAACCAATGACTATCAAACCCCTGAACAAGTAAGATCTATTTCCTGTAAAAAAAAAAAAAAAAAAAAAGTTTGTTTTTTTTTGGGTTTTTGGTTTTTTTTTTTTTTAATTTATTTGTTTGAGAGAGAGAGAATGGGAGGGGGAGAGAGAGAAGAAAAAAGAGAGAGAGAATCTCAAGCAGACTCCACAGAGTGCAGAGCCTGATGTGGGGCTTGATCCCAGGACCCTGAGATCATGACCTGAGCTGAAGCCAAGAGTCAGACGCTCAACCAACCACGCCACCCAGGCGCCTTGACATTTTCTCATTATTGTACCAATAACATCTTCTTTGATATTGACATTGCTTATTTTTATCTCACTTGATTCTCAAAATGGCCCTGTGCATTAGGTTAACCTGCACTGTACATAACTGATGGCTGGAAAGGTTAAAATATATATCTAATGCCACAGAACTAATAAATGGTCAACTGGAATCTTGAATCCCACTCTTCTAGCAGTCCAAAGCCTTTTCCTCTATGTGTGCCGCCCTCAACTGGATACTAATGGCTGGAGCTTTATCACTATGTGATTCACTTGCAAAATGGAACCAATGGCTCAGGCATAACTCCCATGGGGAAACTCCATTCATTTCTGACAGTCATCAATGTTCTACTTCTTCTCCGATGGGAGCTCTGGCTGCAGGGATTCTTCCTGGTCATGACAATGGCTGGGAGGCTGGTTCCCTCAGGAGTCAGGATGGAGTACTTTTTTTTTTTTCCAATGTAAATCAGAGTATTGGCAACTGAGCAAGAACTTTATCTCTAAAAGGGGAAGACAAGTGAGAGTCTTTCAAAAAGCTGATGATTATAAATAACTCAGCCTCAGCAAAGGGAAGAGATCCTTTCCTTAGAGCTTGCGGTGCTCCATTATAAGGTGTTTCCACGAAGAAAAACTAGACTTCACTTTTAACACAAATCATTGCAGCTTAGAGCAGTCGGCCCAAACTCCAGACATTTCCAGGGCATTCCAAGTAATAGGGGAAGAACACCACCACCTAACTATAGCTATGGTTTTTCTTCAAAGCCCCAGGATTCCACCAGGCTCTCGAGAATCTAGATGCAAAATGGCGGCTGTAATGTACCATAGTGGTTGTTTTGGTGCCCAGACTCTCCATCTGAGCCGACCAACAGCATTTTACAGCAAGCACTTGTGGCTCTCAGACCAAGGGCTTTCTTAGCAGGGCGAGTATGCTCAGACTACAGAAGGGACCCACTAGAAGTGCTAGAGAAGAGGGGGGAGCATTCTTTGACCAATGATGGATTGGGTTGGTAGACAGATCCCCCAGCTTCCTTGTCTCCAGGGCAGAACAGTTCCCAGGTATGCTCTCCTGCGTATCTGATACATTCTTCAATGTGTACACATCCAGGTGAGAGAGTAATGCTGCCCCCGGGTTAACAAATGCAGCAGACGTTTTCCAGAGCTCAGGGGAAGGAAGCAAAGCCTCACTTCTGGTACCACTGAGCCAGAGCTCACAAGCAAAGAAAGAAAAACAGACACAGAGCTGCTGCTGAGGTCTACCCCAGGGAATCACACAAGAACGGCAGAAAACAGAAAAAAACAGAACAGAGAAGATTCAGGCCAGAGGATCTCAGCCCTGGGTACTGAGTTCTCTGTTCTCGTCTATTGATCTATTTGTCTCATACCTCCACCGTCATATTTTATTGCTGTACCTCTGTAACATTAATATCTCATCAGTCTAGTTCCTCCTTGTAATCTTCTTTTTAATAATTAGCTGAGCAATTTGAATATGAATTTTAGAGTAAATTCATCGAATTCCAGTAAATTCATCAAATTCCACAACAGCTCTAACTAAAATTTTGATTGCCCATTTTGAACTCATAGAGTAACTGGGAGAAAAGTGACATTTATGTCAATTTGTCTTATTAAAGAATATCGAGTACCTCTTCATCCTTTAGCTTCTTTTTCAAAGTTTTAAAATCTTCTGCATAAATAAAATATTTTCTGCATAGAGGTCTTATTTTTTCAGTTAATTCTAATATACTTATAGTCTGGATACTATTTGGAATAGAATAACTAATATATATATATATATATATATATATATATATATATATATATATATATTTAAACTTTAGTTATTTGAGAGCAAGAGAGCATGAGTATGGGGCTGCGGAGGGAGAGGGAGAAGCAGAGAGCTGGACATGGGGCTCAATCCCAGGACCCTAAGTTCATGACCTAAGCCGAAGACAGATGCCTAACCAGCTGAGCCACCCAGGTGACCCTAGAGTGATTAATATATTTTCTAGATGGTTATTTTGGCATTTTTTATGGAAAGATACCATACTCGGCAACCCTGATGAACTCTCTTATTTCATGTTGGTTTTTCTGGGCTGTTTTCGGTAAACTAAATAATACAATCATTTGCAAATAATAAACATTTATCTTTTTCCTTCAAATTTCCTTCAAATTCCTTCATATTTCACTTATGAAGACACATACGAATACCATAAATAAAATATTAGCTATCTGAATGGAATCCTACTGTTAATTAAAAACATACATTATGTATTAAAAGTAATATATTATGATCAAGTTGGGCTTATTTCAGGAATGCAAAGAGTTGGACTTTTTTATGTAATTCACAACTCTGGAGAAAAGAGGAGAAAATCCTATGATTACTCGGAATTAGAATGTTTGCAAGATAAAATTAATACAATCCTTAACAGTGACAAAAAGTCTCAGCAAAGTAGCTTAAAAGGGAACATCTTTCAATTAATAAAGCATATAACCACAAAACACTACAATCAAAATTCGATGTTTGAAATGCATTCCTTTAAGATCAAGAACACCAAAAACCAGCCATCATCACAAATTTCAGCCCAGTACAATAGTGGAGGTCCTGGCCAATTCCACAAGAAAAAAAAAAAGAAACAAATGGGGTACCTGGCTGACTCAGTTGGTAGAGTGTGCAACTCTTGATCTCGAGGTCATGAGTTTGAGCCCCATGTTGGGAGTAGAGATCACTTTTTTTAAAATACTATAAAAGAAATGAGATGTATGTTTACTTCTACTGGAAACTACCAAACCATTATTTGGCCATAAAAAATAATAAAATCTTGCCATTTACAACAACACGGACAGACCCAGGGGACATTCTGCTAAATGAAATACGTGAGAGAAAGACAAATACCTATGACTTCACTGATATATGGAGTCTGACAAGAAAACAAATGAACAAACAAAGAAACATAAGTAGTCTCATAAATACCGAGAACAAATGGATGGTTGCCAGAAAGTAGGGGCTGGGGGGATAGGGTAAAATGGGTAAAGGAGATTACGGGGGGAACACTTGTCATACTGTATTTCAAAATGGCTGTACCATTTTGCACTCCCAGCAAAAACGTGTGAGAGGTGAGAGTTCCAGTTGCTCCATCTCTTCACCAACACTTAGTGTTATCAGACTTTTTAACTTTAGCCATTCTAGTGGATGTGAACTGACACTTCAGTGCAGGTTTAATTTGCATTTCCAATATGATTAATGATGTTGGGCATCTTTACATGAGCTTACATTTTCTTCTGTGAAAGTCTGCTGAAGTCACTCGCCTATTTTTAAATTAGTTTGTTCATATTTTTCATTATTGATTTGCAGGAGTTCTTTATATATTCTGGATAGAAGTCCTTTGTCAGACATGTAGAGTAAGTATTTTCTCCACTCTGGCTCACTTTTTCATTTTCTTAACACTGTTTTTTGATATGCACCGATGATAATTCTTTTATTAAACCTCATATACCATTTATTTTACAGTTAGTGCTTTTGTGTCCTATGTAAAAAAGATTTTGTACACCAAGAGCATAAAGATCTTCTCCCATTTCTTCTTCCAGAAGCTTCCCAGTTTGGGCTTTTATGGTTCAGTCTATGATCAATCTCCAAATTATTTTTTGCAAATTGTGTAAGGTCTTTTCCAAACCCAATTTTTTTTCAAACCCGATTTTTAACATAGAGTTGTTTTGTCACCATTTGTTGAAACAAGTATTCTTTCCCTATTAAAATATGTAGCGCTCATTCTTAGTGCCATATAGGATTCCACTTTCCTTTTAAGTGTTGATAGACATATGGCTAGTTTCCAGTATGGCTATGATGAATAGCACTGCTATGTACGTTTAGTAGATATCTTCTGGTGAACACATATAGACATTTCTGTTGATACTGACAGGGTTCAGCACAGGCTCCCCAAAAATGTGCCACTTTGGCATGTGGATTATTTTGAGTTGAAAGCACTTGAGACCCTGTAAGCTCAAGAGAAATATCTGTCCTCCCTCAACTACAGAGAAGAATTGAAATGGGGGTCTTTCCAAGAATCAGGGTTATTAACAGAGATAAGTTTTATCTGAGTGACCCATCTGTAGGGTAGGGCAAACATCTAATTACCAAACATCTGCTCTCCTTATCATCGTGTGAAGTACATTCCTTTCCTCTGAAATCCCAGACCCCCCCGCTACTCCCCTCTCCTTAGTTCAGAATGGCATATGTACCTTATTTTGCTTATCTCTGGAATTTCCATGTCTATGTGGATTTCCCATACGTACACCAATTGAATTTGATTTTCTCCTGTTAATCTATCTCGTGTCAATTTTATTTTCTCAGTCCAGTTAGAAGGACCTTGAAGGAGACAATGAGTTCTTGCTTCCTGACACTATCCAACACAATGGGTACATCACAGAGGATACATATGTCCCACTTCAGTAGATACTGGCCTTTTTAATTTTTTAAAGATTTTATTTATTTATTTGAGAGAGAGAAAGAGAGTGAACCATAGAGAGAGAGAGCACAAGCAGGGGGAGAGGCAGAGACAGAGAGAAAGAGAAGCAAGCTCCCTGCTGAGCCGGGAGCTGGATCTGGGACTCGATCCCAGGACCCTGGGATCATGACCTGAGCCCAAGGCAGATGCTTAACTGACTGAGCCACCCAGGCGCCCCGATACTGACCTTCTTAAAAAGTATTTGTACACATCTCTGCCAATTGTTTCTCTTTGTCTTTTAACAATACCGCTGGGTATATGTTTAAACATATTATCTAAGATTTATTTCTATTTAGGTGTGTTCTACATACATCATATTTGAGCACTGGTAAAGCTCACAAGACGAGGGTCTATAACAGTAGACTTTCACTAAAAGGATTAATGAATGATGGTGAATGTAATTTGTAAACACAGTAAATTCTTCTCTTCTGATCTACTCGCCCAGTCTGAAAGTATTTCTTGCGCATCTGCTGAGTGCCCATAGCAAATGACACTAGTTAATGTGCTAGACCACATCCTCATCTGTTCTCATCTGTTCCCCAACCTCCTACCCCTTAATATATGTTTATTCAACACCAGAAACCTAAAAGAATACAGTCAAGACGCTGTTCCCTGGCATACCAAATTTCCCATGTGCCAGAGAAGAGGCAGCTTTTCCTATAAGACAAAGCAAACAAATAAAAGAAACAAATATATACATGTTTATATAATAGATATATACGTGCGTATAGAATATATGTAATAAGTATAGAATATACATAATATATAATAGGTATATAACATATACAATATAATATATAATGATACATAATGTATATTATACATTATGTAATATATAATAGGTATATTGTATATTATATGTTATCATATATAGAGATTTTAGATACAGATATAGATTTTTTCATTTTTAATCACATACATTTTAAAAATCTTTAAAGTATTTGAACATTATAATTTAACTGGCCTAATTATTTTAACATTCTCCCAAAGAAATTTTGTAATTGATACTCTAATTCAGGTTAAACGAATCACTACTCAGTTTTAACTTCCGAAGCATTTTCCTAACAGGACTTTGCTCGACGATGTAAGTCGCAGTTGTTAATCATTCTATAGCAGATGCTATCTGTGTATGGTTTGGAGGCAAGCTTAGCTATAGTGTACATAAGAGAGACAGCATCTACTGGGTTGTGTCTGGGAGTATCCGTAAGTTACTACCCAGGAATCAGAAAGAGAAAATCTGATTGATCCATTTTCCACCGAATCTGAATCCCAAATCTTGCAACTTTGCAACTCTTAAGAGATGAGCTAAGAATAATGGTGGATGTCCATTTGGTCCTTGGCGAGATGAAGCAGTCATATGTGATGCTCTGCCTTTCTCATCCAGAGCCACTCCAGAGTCCAGTCCACAATTAATCCCTATTCTGGGAGGACGAGAAGCATCCCAGAGACAACTAGCTTCCAAGCCACTCAGTGCCTGACCACAGCAAGAACGTCTGGTGCCCATTTGCTTTTTAAGATGCCACAGAGCCAAGATTTAAGCTAATATTCTCATTACAAGCCTGGTTCCCGCCGTCTGCAGTCACTAATTCGTAATTCAGAAAATGTCTTCCAGCGCAATAAGACAACGCTGTGGATTCTTCAAAGGTATCAATAGGTTAGCTTTTGTTTTCCATTTCATCCCTGAGCCCTCACCTTTCTCTTCTCAGTCTACGCTTTCTTCCAGCAATTGTCTCTCTTTCGTGGCTTTAGTTAACATCTATCCTATCGCTAGGAGGATGAATCCTAAGTTCATATATCCAGCCCAGACTTTAGCTGTCTGCTCCGTGACCATCCATTCAAATGCTTATTCCAAACTCAACACATAATAAGTGGATATGACCATCCTTCCCTTCAAATACCTTCCTCCATCAGTGCACCCCATTCAGTAAATGGCCCCACCACCCGCTTCCTTGCTCTTGCCAGTGCTGTGTGTGCCATCCTCAACACCTCCGATCACCAGGTCTTGTCAAGTGTGAATCCTAAACATCCCTCAGTTAATCTCATCTCCTTAGTCACTGCCATACTTCAAGGTACCATCATTTCTCGCTGAGAATATTAAAATAGACCCTTGTTGGGTCTACCTGTTCTTACCAGATTCCTTCTCCACATTCTGGGTAGAGCCATCTCCTACACACAGAATGGATGATGTCTCTCCTCTACTTAAAATCCTTTACTGCATCCCATTGCTCTTGGGAGGAAGTGGAGTTTGGGATCGGAAGCCCGGCTCTAACCACTCAGTAGATATGGAAATGTGAACTCGTTATTCAATCCTTCTGCCCTATTTCATTACCTGTAAAATGGGGAAAACAATAGCATCTAGATTGTTGTGGGGAATAAATAAGTTAAAACATACCAAGAGCTCTGAACAGAGGCAGGCTCCAAAAAGTCAATGAATGAATGACTGAATGGGAAAGAGAGAGAGAGAGAGAGAGAGGGAACTTCTCGAAAGGGAAGATTGTTCACAAAACTTGGTGTAATCGACCTCCTACTTTTCTCTCTAGCTTCACTTTGCACTATTCTCTTCAATCATAGCTATGTTGTCTTTTATTTAGTTCCTGAAAAATGTCAAGCTTTCTAGAGGGCCTTCCACCAAGTGCTGCCTGGAGCAATGTGAGACAATGTCCTTGAACTGCTCTTACCGCCAATCACCATTGTCCTAACTCCTCTTTGAACTCCCCTTTGAAGCGTCCTCAGTGAAACCTTCCAGCTCCTCACCACATACCCCATCCAACTAGCTTGGATCCCCCATCATTTGCTCTGGCTATGGAATTCATAAAGCTGCCTGGATCTGCAGTATTTTACTGTAGTAATATAATAAAAGGTTATCTTCCTGCTGAAGACCTAAAAATAACCTGAAATCTGTTATCCTCAAAAATGAATGTACTACCAATCATGTCAAACTGCCAGGTGGTCTGGATGACAAAGAATATATTCCTCTGTCTCAGCAATTTGTATGGGAACAGAAACTTCTAAGCTTGAGATTCGGGGAGACTCCACCTTCTACTGTCTACTAAAGAGCACTTCAGTACCATTGCCCCAAACCTACACCAAAAGGGGACAAATTGATATTTTTACTGTTGATTGGGGTTTGGGGGAGGACTGGGAGGTCTTTCCAATTGAATATCCCAGCCTCTAATTTATTCTTTTTTATTATTATTATTTATTTATGAGAGAGAGAGAGCACACACGGGTGTTGAGGGGCAAAGGGAGAAGCAGACTCCCCACTGAGCAGGGAGCCCGATGCGGGGCTTGATCTCAGGACTCCGGGATCATGACCTAAGCTGAAGGCAGATGTTTAACCCACTGAGCCACACAGGCAACCCCCCTCATTTATTCCTGATTCTGTTGTAGGTTAAGATCTTAGAGTGTCTGCCTCTCCTCAGAGCCTAGACTATCTCTAGCCCTCGAGGGGTGTTAAACTAAATTCTGTGCAACTAGATTTTGGTGGAAAACCGCATTACTAGACTGTGTATCATCTACTGACATCTCTTTCCAGGTAAGGAAATTAGTGGCTGAGTGAGGGAAATCTTACGACTTAGGGACACGTTAGGCTTGATGAACTGTTACCAGTGAAAATTAATCCTGGAACTATCCTATCCTCCAAAAACTGATTTTCATCATAATGATTTCACACGTTTGGTTTTGAAAACAGCTCCCCATTCCTGAGGAACTATGTTCTCTCAACTGGCCAATGTGGTTTGTGCCTTACTCTATAGTGAGTGAATTGGACAATGAATAACAATGTTCAATTATAAGTCCTTTTTTGACGCCGTACATTTTTATAAGTTCTTATCACCTACAATTTCCTAGTCTCTCTGTATTGCTTTTTTTTTTTTTTTTTTTTTAACAAATAAGAACACTTTTATTAAATGAAGGACTTTGGGTGTGTGTGACTGAACCGGGGAGATGGGAATTAAATTTTCACTTTTTGGAATGGAATTGGAAGCACAGGCAGCTTGACATTATCAAACGAGCACATATCAGACAATGTGAGGAACCTGGGCCCACGTTGAGCTCTTAGCATATTGGCATCTGACCCGTTATGAAGTCAGGTCATAGAGCCTTTGGAAGGGGGACCTAGGTTTTGTTCCAAGACCAAAAGTCGTGATTCTCAGAGGTGGGCGGGCTTACACGAGGAAATGCCAGAATGTTTCTCTTCCCTATCCAGGAACGGAGGCTCTCCAGTTGCTGGGGGGCTTGTATATGTTTTCCAGAGACAGCTCCTGAGCTCTGCGGCTGGGAACAGTGGAGCGAAGGAGGAAGAAGTCATGTGGATTCCATTCAACAGTCTCTGGGAGCCTGCCTATTAGACTCCTGTGCTGGGCAAGCCCAATGACTTCAAGTCCCAGAGATCTCGAGTTTGGTGTGTACATTTTACTAGGTTGTGTGATATCTAAAGTCAGTAACTTTATGCTGAATGCAACTGAATGCACCCCCAGGGGAAGGTGAGCTCCATGAGAGGAGGTACAATGTCTATTCAATACCATATTTCTAGAGGCTGGAATAGTATTGAATATGGAGCAGGAAGTCAATAAATCTTTGTTAGATAAGTATTCATGGGTTCAGTTAACAAAGAACACACATTATAACTTACAGCATAGATATCATTTTAGTGGAATTATTCACTAAGTGAGGCTGTAATCATTCAGGACAATGAAACTGGCAGCCGGAGAGGTATGCTGGTCAGGAGCGAGCTACACAGACAGAAAACTCTAGAAATGTGCGGAGTCTCCCTTGAGTATTCAGCTAAGCGCTGATCAGTATATCATGCATGTAAGGCAACAGCCTAAGCTCAGGGACAAAACAAACCACCTAAACACATAAGAAGGAAGAATGCTCGAGGCTTAAATAGGAACAGACATAATTCCTGTTCCCATCAGCCAGAGAGAAAAACTTCCTAACAGGTTACTCATCAGGTAGAATAACTACAAAGGTTTTATATCAGTAGTGGGCTAATGTCTTCCCTCAACTGAAATCTGCTGTTATCCCACCTAACAAGGTTTTAAAGCAAGCCCCGAAATGATCAAACTGTTACCAAGCAACTCACCTGCATCACAGAGCAAAGCTCAAATATATTTATTAGAACATGAGAAGTCCCAAACACCTAACAAGGTAAAAATCACTGTGTGTGGTATCTACTTAAAAATTACTGGGCATGCAGGGGCGCCTGGGTGGCTCAGTGGGTTAAAGCCTCTGCCTTCAGCTTGGGTCATGAGCTTAGGGTCCTGGGATCGAGACCCGCATTGGGCTCTCTGCTCAGCAGGGAGCCTGCTTCCCCCTCTCTCTCTGCCTGCCTCTCTGCCTACTTGCGATCTCTCTCTCTCTGCCAAATAAATAAATAATAAAAAAATCTTTAATAAAAATTTTTTTTTAAATTACCGGGCATGCAAAGAAGGGAAAAAAAATTACATATATACACACACACAAACACACACACATGTATGTATGCATATGTGTATATGTATGTGTGTGTGTGTGTGTGTTAGGAGAGGGGGAAAAGGCACAAGTAAAACCAATTCAGAAATTATAGAGATGTAGCCTTAACAAACAAGGATAAATTAAACATTGCTATAATGTATTCTATAGATTCTTGAAGCTAGGAGAAAAGACTGGACAAGATACAAATTTGTTACAAGTAAAAGGAAAAAAGATATATCATGCAAATGTTCATGAAAAGAAAGCAAGAGTGTCTATCTTATATAAGACAAGATAGATTTTTAAGCAAAAAACAAACAAACAAACAAAAAAAACCCACAGGAAAAAAGAGGATCATTTCATTAAGAGGGCATAATAATCCTAAAGATTCATATACCTAATAACAGAGCTGCAAAATACGTAAAGGAAACAGGCAAAACTGCAAAAAGAAGCAGATAAACCATAATATGGATAGATATTTCAACACCCATTTTGTAATAATTGATTCAACAAGCAGACAGAAAATCAGTAAAGACATAGAAAACTTGAACACTAGTAACCAGCTAGACCTAGTTGACATTTGCAGAATCCAATACCCCATGACAGCAAAATGCACGTTCTTTTCAAGGGCACAAGGAACATAATCTGGGCAATGAAACAACTCTCTAATAAAGTTATACAGATTCAAATCACACACAGTATGTTTTCTGACAACACTGGAATTAAGTTAGAAATCAACAACAGAAGATATTTGAGAAATCCCCAAGTAATTGGAACCTAAATAACATTTCTAAACCTACGACTTAAAGGTAAAATCAAAAAGGAAATTAGAAGTTACTTTGAGCCAGATGAAAATGAAAACACAACAACTCAAAAAAATTGATGGCACAAAAGCAGTACTTTGATGGAAATTTATAGCACTAAACAGCTGTATTAGAAAAAAGAAAAGCTTCAAATCACTTGCCACTGCTTTCATCCATTTAGAAACTAGAAAAAGAAAAGTAAGGCAAACACAAAATAAGTAGAATAGAAGAAAAAATAACGATTAGAATGGAAACAAATTAAATAGAAAAATAGAAAACGATAGAGAAAATCAATGAAATAAAAACCTGTGTCTTTGATGAAACAAATTAATAAACTCAAAAGAGAGAAGAAGGAAGGGAGGGAGGAAAAAAAGAACAATCGATCCCTCACAACATATACAAAAATTAAGTCAAAATGAATCATAGACCTAAGGTAAAACCCTAAAGCTGTAAGTCATAAAAGAACACCTAGGAGAAAATCTTTGTGACCTTGGGTTAAAGATCCATTTAAAAATTGATAAATCAAAAAAAATTAAAATTGATAAATGGAACTTAACCAAAATTAGTAACTTTTGTGTTTTGAAAGATACTGTTCAGAGGAGGAGAAAACAAGTCACAGACTTGAGAAAATATTTGTGAACCATATGTCTGATAAAGAATTATAACCAAAAAAATCACAAACTCTCAAAACTCAATAAATAATAAAAAAGCAACAATTAATAGGAAATAATAAGACAGTAACAAATCCAGTAAAAATTAGGCAACAGATTTGAAGAGACACCATCAAAGAAGATATGTACCAAGGAAAAGCATGAAAAGATTCTTAGCATCCTTCGTCTTAAGGAAATGCAAATTAAAACCACAATGAGATACCAAACTAGATCTATTAGACTCTTACAATGTCTACAATGTAAAAGACTGACCATATCAAGTATTAGGATGTGGAGGAACTAAACCTATGTACACTCCCAGTGGGGAGGTAAAACTAAATTTAGAGAACCATTTTGCAGTTTCTTAAACATTAAACATAAGCAGACCACATGGCCCAGGCATTCCACTCCTAGGCATTTACTTAAGAGAAGTGAAAGCAGATGTTTACAAAATAACTTACAAAGACGTATGCCAGACCTATCTGTAATACCCGAAACTGAAAACAACCTAGTGATTATCAACAAGTGAGTGGATAAACAAATTGTGATATACCTTTACAGTGCAATGCTACCCAGCAATAAAAATAATTCAGCAATAATCTAAAGTGAGAAAGCAGATCAGTGATTGCCTGGAGTTGGGGAATGGGAGCAAGAGAAGAAAGAGGCCAGAAGGAGGGATTACAAAGAGCGGAAGAAACTTTGAGTATGATGGAAATATTTATTATCTTAACTGAGAGGATGGTTTCACAGGTGTGTACACATGTCACATTTTAACAAGCTGAATAATTTAAGCACGTACAGTTGTAAATTCTATGTCAATTACATCAGAAATCTGTTTATTTTTTTAAAACAGACTATCATCGTGATCTTTTATCTTTTTAAGGATTTTATTTATTTACTTGTCAGAGAGAGAGAGCACAAGCAGGGGGAGCTGCAGGCAGAGGGAGAAGCAGGCTCCCTGCAGAGCAAGGAGCCCCATGCAGGACTCGATCCTAAGACCCTGGGATCATGACCTGGGCCAAAGGCAGACACTTAACCCGCTGAGCCACCCAGGCATCCCTCATTGTGATCTTCGATTAACCACTTCCATCACAAAATGGTACAGTGTTTTTTCGAACAAAGCGTAACACCATGTTTATCACTTTCTAATTAAAAATTGATCTAGTGCTGCATCAATAAGATTAGTATTAGATTCATTTCCGTATGCAAGTAAAGGCAAATTACTATTGGCTTAAACACGTCATTTTATTCTTTCATTTTAAAGGTCCACACAGGTGGATAGCCCAGAGCTGGAGAGCAGTTCCTCTCTTTCCTCATATGACAAAAGAAGGTCTGGAACAAGTGATCCTTATAGTTATGTTCAGCTGTAAAATTCTAATCCTCAAATTCAGCCTGCCGTTCATGACCCTTATGCCCCTCCCCCAAATATGGCACATCTCGTCTCTTACCCTTTGCCTGTTATGATGGTCTTGACCCTAAACGGAGCTTCCCTGAAATGCCCACCCCTCCCCCATCTCATATCAATTACGATACTTTCGGTTCCAAGTACAGAAATCCTCATGTGAACTAGCCTGAATGGTTAAATGAACGTATCAGCTTATGTCACTACATCAAAGGATTTCAACTTTCTTGTACCTGTTAGAGGGGTACTAACATTCCATTTTTCTGCCTTTCTATTGCTCTGTGCCCATCTCTGGGTCAACTTTGTCCTTAGACTTGCTTTCCTCATAGCAGACCCTACAATTCCCTGCTCCCTATCTATACATTGTAGTAACTAGCAACTTGAAGGAAATGCAGCATGAATGTCATGGAATTCCAAGAAAAATGCCTGTGATTCATGCAAATTCAACCTACATCTGCCATCCAACAAAATGCTTCAAGTCCAGGTTACCTGAATTAATTAAGACAGAAAGGATGCAGGGCTGCACCAACCAGGTTGAACCAATCAGAGTGTATCCAGGGAGCAGGGATAGAATCAATCTCCCCAAGTGACATTGTTATGACCTAACAGAGCCGTGGGATGGATGGGGGGGAGGGGGAGGGAGGGGGAGGCCACTGCAGAATGTACCTCTAGCTGTCAAGTCTTACCCATCTTTCAATCCTTCACATGCCATATCTGTTCTCGTTCACAAAAAAAGTGCAATGGTTCCCACTTCTGTTCCTTGGTCTGCATGTTGCTTGTATTCTTAGAACCTATTTTATCCTCTATTCTCTACGCTTCTTTAGGGTAAGAGCTATGCCCTATTTATCTCAGAATTTTCTAATTCCCAGCACAATCTAGCTCTAGTGATGCTTAATGTTTACTGAGGGGCGCCTGGCTGGCTTGGTCCGTAGAGCGTGCAACTCTTGATTTCCGGGTTGTGAGTTCGAATCCCACATTAAGTATTGAGGTTACATTTTAAAAATAAAATTAATTAATTAGAAAAAAAAGAAGGCATATTGCACTTTATGAGAAACAAAAAAAATAAAAATCTTTATAAATAAATAAACAAACAATGTTTAGTGAGCTAAATACAGGTAAAATACTATGGATAACTGAGATATGCAGCCTCTTTTTCCTTCTGTCAATTCTTGGAATGCACAACTCCCCCCCCCTAGTTTATATATAGGAATACCGGAAGTACAAAAATAATAAAACAATAGGGCTTTGAGCAGTAATTCTCAACATTTCAAATCTGTTAACAACCTATTCCTTCTCCTTGGCTTTGTGATTCCTTAAGGTAGCATGTGATAAGATTTTAATTTCGGTCACTCTATGGGGGATACGCATGCTCTCACTTTATTTGAAGAACTGAACTCACGGAAAGAGGGTCTATAACATAAACACGTCACCTACCCTTACCCTTCAGAATGACTAAAGACAGTCTACTTCCTGAAAGAAAGGACAAGGGAAGTTGGTTTGGGATACCAATCACTTCAGTTCACTTTTGAAGAGAAGCTTGAAGAGGGTTTGAAGGGAGAGGAGTTGTCTTGGCAACTGGAAGGGAGGATTCTGGGAATTCTGGGAAGAATAAGTAAAGTGCACCCAAGAGAAGGTTTTTCTCGGGTCCTGTATATACACTGGCCCTCCCTGGACAGGTATTAAGGATAAAGGGGCTGGGGGGAGCACCGAAGGCCAAGCTGAATCCGATCCCGGACCAGCAAACGCAGAGCCTTCCCACCGAGAACGTTCTTAGAGCTACCCACAGGCCTCAGGACAATGACATCCACTCCCTATTTCTGCCACCTCCAACAGTGCCTCAGCAGTGTACCCCTCAAGGGAGCAGTGTCTCCGGTACCTACAAGTCCGGGGTCGTCTGTTTAATTTAATTGAACTTAATTTAAATCTATGAAGTACCACAGACACATCCCTAAAATGCCCCCAAACAGCCAGAAGCCCAAAGAGAACGTCAAAGAAGAGCCCCCATGCCTTCTCTTGAGGGGCTAAAGCAAGCAGGTTCGAGACCCAGAATGGAACCTGTGATTGGTGATTCCCACAAACAGTCTTTTTAAAATACGGGATCGAGTATTATCATATTTGTTTCGAGGACTTGAAAAATTCGCTACGGAAAAAAACAGAGACCCTCTGAGGGCCTGTAGAACCAGCGATTATAGGCTTTCTTAACATCATCCCCAAGATGGGGAGTAACAGATTGTCCTGGACACACTAGCTATGTCAGCGAACCTCCCAGACTTCCCTCCTTCCCAGATCCACACGGTGGGAGCCTGGAAGTCACCACTCCATCTCCACAACAGGTAAAAAGCTGCACAAACCGAAGACGACATCAGCTCTTCTTAGATCTGTAAGAGAAGTGAGGTCACGGGACAAACAACAGCCCCCAGAACTGCACGGACAAACAGACAGACAAATGCAAAGAACACCAACATCCCCCAGAAGAAGCTTCCAGGGCAATCAGGTCGCCCAGGGTTAGGAAAACCTGAACCGTGAGTACGTGATTGCTAGAAGCTCTATTCTAGAAGCTAGAAGTGATTGCTAGAAGTCTGAGAGTTAAAAACGCCAGGGGACCCAGTCAGAGGGAGGCCTCCAAACTTGAGTTTTATTTATTTATTTTTTTTTATTATGTTATGTTAGTCACCCTACAGTCCATCATTAGTTTTTGATGTCGTGTTCCATGATTCATTATTTGCGTATAACCCCCAGTGCTCCATGCAATCTGTGCCCTCCTTAATACCCATCACTGGGCTAACCCATCCCCCCACCGCCCTCCCCTCTGAAACCCTCAGTTTGTTTCCAGGAGTCCACAGTCTCTCATGGTTTGTCTCCCTCTCTGATTCCCCTCCTTTGTTTTCTCTTCCTTCTCTTAATGTCCTCCACATTATTCCTTATGTTCCACAAATAAGTGAAACCATGTGATAACTGACTTTCTCTGCTTGACTTATTGCACTCAGCATAATCTCCTCCAGTTCCATCCATGTCGATGAACATGGTGGGTATTCATCCTTTCTGATCGCTAAGTAATATTCCACTGCATATATGGACCACATCTTCTTTATCCATTCATCTGTTGAAGGCATCTCGGCTCCTTCCACAGTTTGTCGATTGTGGCCATCGCTGCTATGAACATTGGGGTACATGTGGTCCTTCTTTTCACTACATCTGTATCTTTGGGGTAAATACCCAGTAGTGCAATAGCAGGCTCATAGGTAGCTCTATTTTTAATTTCTTCACGAATCTCCACACTGTTTTCTAAAGTGGCTGCACCAGCTTGCATTCCCACCAACAGTGTAAGAGGGTTCCCCTTTCTCCACATCCTCTCCAACATTTGTTGTTTACTGTCTTGTTGATTTTGGCCATTCTGACTGGCGTAAGGCGTTATCTCAGCGTGGTTTTGATTTGAATTTCTCGGATGGCTAATGATAGTTTCAGCCTCTAGGAGCTCAATGTGGTTCTCACAGTGAGGATTACAGAAAAGTCCCCTCGTGCCTCCAACAGAAGGAGAGAAAAGGAGCCATGTTGAAATACACATGAGCATCCTGTCAGGAGAAAGTGGGTAACCCCAGCCTGACCTGCTCGAGTATCATCAGAGCCTAAGCGACCTGAGGAAGGGGAAATACGCACTCCCAACCCCCTTTATCCATCCCGGGCCCCCTCAGCAGGGACAAGAAACCAAAGGACCGCAGGTGATGTCTGCAGTCCAGAGGTAAAGGCTCAGGGTAAAGACAGAGGCTTGACTCCTAGGACTAGAGCCTCCTCCACTTGCCTACATCTCACCACACATTACTAAAGCCCGTTACAGCAGTTCCTTTTATCAGGTTGGTCATGTCTGGCTATCACGAAAACATTCCAAGGCAGACCAAAAGGCAAAAAAAAAAACCAAAAAAACCTAGTTTGAAAAGACAGAGTGGGTGTCAGATCCAGACTCGGCAGGGATGTTGGAATGATGAGACCGGGAATTTAAAACAACCGTGGTTACTACGCGGAGGCCTCAAAAGGATAAAAGACGGCACACGAGTACGCCCTCCAGAATATTCGAGAAAGTGTGAAACTGTTCGCCTTCCCTTGAGATCTGTTGCTTGATCTTCACCCAAAAACAGAATGGTACCAGCTGCCAAAATGAACTCAAGGACAGGGAATCACGGACCGTCAGGGCAGGGCTGGGCCTCCCAAAGTTGACCTTTCACCTCCCAGGGCTGCTCGGGGAACTGGTTCTAGCAACAGGGGAGCAGACCCAAGTGTCCCGACCCCCACCCCCAAGCCAGCATCAACTCTTCCTTATCACCTGTGGTTCCTAATTCGACCCTCACCCACCACTCCAGCCCACACCCCACAGTCAAGTCCAGAGCCCCTTCAGATAGAAACTCAGGAACTCACTGCTTTGAAGGGTAAATGAGGGCATCATGCTGGCTGGGCTCCCCAGGACATCTGCATCATAAAAGAGGAGCCTTCAGGCAATAACCCACCTTTGAAGGTGGATTTGAGAATTTTGATTCCAGGTTAAGGGATTTTTTTTGGAGGGGGGGCGGCCTGGGTCTCTCTAAATCCCCCAAATTTGACAGAGGCAGTTTAGCATTTACTCTAAAGCTGGGACCCGAAGGCCTGTTTCTTTCCCAGGGATCAGAGATTTTCACTAATGTGCTCTTTCTGATGTCTCTCTGACTCAGAGTCTAGAAGAGGCTTAGGTTTCTAACCCCTGAGAGAGAAACCAGCTACGAGATCCACTGGGGGTCCATCTGGGGACCTTGAAACGGCTGAAACCGACTCCTGTTTAAAACTATTTTAAAAAGGGCCTCCTTTGGGGTGCCTGGGTGGCTCAGGGGGTTAAAGCCTCTCCCTTCGGCTCAGGTCATGATCTCAGGGTCCTGGGATCGAGCCCCGCATCGGGCTCTCTGCTCGGCGGGGAGCCTGCTTCCCCCTCTCTCCCTGCCTGCCTCTCTGCCTACTTGTGATCTCTCTCTCTCTGTCAAATAAATAAAATCTTTAAAAAAAAAAAAAAAAAAGGATCTCCTTCTTTTATTTTAATGAGTCCCCAAATGGAATCTTTCACCAGATTTCTGGAGAGTAGAAAAACTAACAAATATTGGGTTTGTTTTCCTTTCCCTAATCTTCCTTCTGCCATACAAGGGCTAAGGAGCAACAAAACGATCCCCCTCAAAGGTTTTTTCTGCATGGGTGGCGTAGGACAGCAAGCAGCGCCTCCTGGAACCTTCAGGAAATTCCAGGGAGTCAGGCACTCTTTTTATCCCCAAGTGACTGGTCCAAGGCTTTGCAGGGGCGGAGCTGGAAACTTCCTTGCACAGCCCCCTAACTCACTTTAGCGCTCCTCCTTGCTGAAGGAAAGCCCAAAGCCTTCTGCTACCACGTGAGAGAAGAGGATCTGATTATGCACGAACAAAGGAAAACTGCTGTTTTATAGATTTTGACGTTTTTACAATGGCAATATAATTTAAGGGATAGAGATGGAACATCAATAGAACAGAAGCCGAAATAAGAGTCTCCGTCTTGATAGACTAGTTAGCATGTGATATATTCTCTGAGCCCCTATTGGATCCTCCAAAAAATAACAGTAACCAATATCTTAATTTGTATACAGAATAATGGCGGGTGAAAGTTCTCCATAAATGGTTAAGACCCCATCCAAATGTCAGGAGCAATTCTTTTTATCCGTATATATGACTGAGCAGCAAAACACAAATCATGTGTCATCGCAGCAACTGAGTTAAAGGCTCTTGACGAGTTCGAAGAATTAAACGCACTCCGATTTGTGTTCAAAACTGCCATTGCGCAATATAAACATGAACGATAAAATTCAAGCTGATCGTTTCAATTTTTCATTTTTTCTTTGCTTGGAATTTATTTTCTTCATCTCTTTATTCCATGCCAGCACCTTAAGTGGCACTTTCTCCTGGTTTTTAAAAAAGAGAGCCCCACCCCCCACCCCCCAACCTCTTCATTTTGCCCTGGTGCAAAATGCAAAGGGCCCCACCAATGATGCGGCCAGGCCTGGGCTCAAGACGAGTTCTCCACTAAAACTCAAAAACATTCTCCAAAGCAGATTATATATAATTAAACTGATTACGGCTCCCGTCCGGCAGCATACTGCCCCGTGTTCCCACACATCCCCCATGAGACACACCTACTCTTGACGTCACCGATTATCAATACAGGATCATTCATTGTATGGCTTACTTGAGTTCTTCGAGATTAAAGAAAATATACATAACAGATACTCTTCGGAGAAGACCCTACTCCTTTTCCTCACTTGTTAGCTTCTCCCCTGTGGCTCTGGATATTTTCACTAACATCTCACAAACCTCCAAAATAAATTGCTCACAAACCTTTCCCTCAAACCACCCACACCACACGCTAATGGTATACCTACTGCTTATCAGCTGAATTTCTTTTTCTGCCTATATTTTTCTGTCTATATTACCACGTCTTTGCTGTGTCGTCAGGTATATATATTTTTGTCAGTCTCTGTCAAGTCTTTTTTTAAAAAGCAAATGCACCTTTATTGGACCCCTTCCGGAGAATCCTCAACATATTAGCTAGGCAGAAATAGGTTATTTCCTAAAGTAAAATAAATTTTAAAATTATTAAGGGTAAGACCAGCAAAGTACTTTAGAGATCATTAAGCTCAGGTTTTTCCCAAGTATTTTTTTAAGATTTTATTTATTTATTTGAGAGAGAGAGAACGTGTGCATGAGCACTCACTCTCAAGAACACGGTGGGGGAAGGGGTAGGGGCAGAGGTAGAGGGAGAAGCAGACTCCCCCCTGAGCAGGGAGCCCTACTTGGTTCAATCCCACGACCGGGAGATCATGACCTGAGCTGAAGGCAGATGCTTAACCGACTGAGTCACCCAGGTGCCCCCAAAGTATTTCTCATGGAACTATATTTGCAGGAGTAGTTAAAAGCTGATATTTTAAAAGGAAAACAAAAGTAATAACAGAAGGTTTTTCAATGGTCAAATAATTTTCAGCAATGCTGGATAAAACAGTATTGGGCAGATTTCTTCATTGCAGCAACTCTTAGTGCTAATGTGCTTTGTGAATTTCCAAGAAAGGGATGTTTCTTGCTGTGTTGTCCAAGGACTCATATTTTGAAGGAATCCATAGAACACACTTTGGAGGATGATAATCTATTCTGACCGAGCCCCCCCTACACACACACACCCCAAGCAAAGTAATTTTCCTTGTTACAAGCCTGGAAGGAGAATCATGGCCAGAGCCCACATCTCCTGACCTCCAAGCAGGCCTCCTTCCTCTATATCATAGAAAGTCAGTATTGAGATGGGTCTGCACAATCATACTTTAATAAAATTACCTTTATCTTCCATTTATTTCTATTCCTATTCCCACAATCTACCACCCCTAGAAGCCCAAACACCTTTTCCTTCTCCTTGTCACTTCACAAATTTATCACCCTTTGTTAAAATGCGTATATAAGCCTTTGAATCCAACCACCCTTTTGGGATCTTCGTTTCCTATCTAATAAGGCCTCCATACACATACACATCAAAATAGTAACAGCAAATAAACTTTGTATACCTTTTCTTCTGTTAACCCATCTTTTTGTTAACTTAATTAATATGCCCCAGTCACCGAACATAAGAGGATAGAAAAATTTTTTTCCCTCCCCTACACCTTCCAACCACACTTCCCTCTGTAAGACCACCTCCACCACATCTGTGTGTTCTTGGACCACTAAGTCAGATCAAAGAAGTCAGGATATGAAGAAGAAAGAGTTCCAAATTAAAAGGGAATACTGTACGTTATCTATTATATTAGGACTTTTAAGTCAAAATATGATAGGACATGAGGCTCCACTTTTCAACAGATGTATTAAGCACTGTAAGATTTTATTTACATACGCAGATCTGCAAACCACAAATCCTCTTACAAAATTCACAGTTTAGCTTCAGCTCTTCACAGGGGTCCACGTAGGTCTTATTTACATGGAAATCACTGTCCCCTTCTGGGGTTGTACCAGAATGTCCTCAGGAAGTTCCATTCCCAAAATTCTTTTAAACAGCCTCACAGTTTTAATTGGTACACTTGATTTCCCTCACATCCTCTTCCCTCAATAAACTGTTGATTAATCAACCAATAAGCAGAGATGTACGACTGATGAATGGATAAAGAAAATGTGGTATATATATATAATGGAGTATTACTCAGCCATCTAAAAAATGATATCTTGCCATTTGTAACAACGTAGATGGAGCTAGAGTGTATTATGCTAAGCGAAACAAGTCAGTCAGAGAAAGACAAGTACCATAGGATCTCACTTATATGTGGAATTTAAGAAAGAAAACAGACGAACATATGGGAAAGGGGAAAAGACAAAAAGGAGACAAGGGGGGCGCTTGGGTGGCTCAGTGGGTTAAGCCTCTGCCTTCGGCTCGGGTCATGATCTCAGGGTCCTGGGATCGAGTCCCATATCGGGCTCCCTGCTCAGCAGGGAGCCTGCTTACCCCTCTCTCTCTGCCTGCTTGTAATCTCTCTCTCTCTCTCTGTCAGATAAATACGTAAAATATTTAAAAAAAAAAAAAAAAAAAAGGAGACAAGGAAACAAACCATAAGAGACTCTTGACAATAGAGAACAAATTGAAGGCTGGAGGGAGGTGGAGGGGGGGTGGCTAGAGAGGGATGGGCCTTCAGGAGGGCACTTGTGATGAACACTGGGTGTTGTATGTAAGTGATGAATCACTGACTTCCACTCCAGAAACCAATATTGCACTATATGTTAACTAGTTAAAATTTAAATTTAAAAAGAAAATAAGCACAGATGTAGGTATCTGGTGGGGTTAGGGCACTTCTAACCTTGACATAGAGCCAGTTTGATTTTCCTGAACTAAAGAAAATTCCTTTTACCTTTAAGACTTCTCGCCTAGGTTACCCTTCCGTGGATCAAACTCCAAAAGCCCAGAAAGTGATCTCAATTTATCAAACCTGTTGGGAAGGAAGGCCTTTGACATGCAGCATACCTACCTGCATGCCTGCTTTGACCCAGACTGGCTGCTCAGTCTCCAGAAATCCACTGGGTTTTTGGGCTTCTGCTAAGAGACAACTAGTACACGCACGAGCAGATGCCAGCTCTTCGTAAAACACGTCCTTCTTTCCCTTCTGTCCTGCTCCTAATAATTTCATCAATATAGGTCAGCCCGCAGTTATTCCTTGTAAGTAAAAAAATTACTCTGCAAGCCTCCTTCAAGTTTGACTTCTACCTTATTGTTAACCACTGTTATGACAGTAATCACAGTTATATTTTTACCTGTGACACCTCGCAGAAAAAGATCATGCCCTAATTTGTCAAGGGGAGAAACGCCATAAGGCTAATGAGTGAGGATTCCTTCATGTTATTAAAGCTCTTTTGACCCAGTTCCTGCAGGACGAGGTGTGAGCACATCAACGCTGCCAGTTTCTAATGCATTTTCCAGTTTGGTTCAGCTTAACAAGCATTTTTTTTTTAACATCTTAAGTATACAAAGATTAAAAAGACATGGCCTCTGCCCCCAAGGACTCGGAGTTAAGTGGGAGCAAGAGAAACAGGAAAAGGCATTTTGAAGGTAGTATGACAAGCGCCAACCAGAGGCGAATGGACCGTGATAGGCTAATAAGGCTAATAGGCTAATGAGGCCTAAACTCTTACATCCACAGTCCCTTCTGTGAAAGAAAGTTCCTAGCGTAGGGGCTAAGGGCAGGCCGCCCCACCATGGGTCACTGCGGCATGAACATTATTCTGAGTTAAAAGCAATCAAAACCCAGCAGATTCAAGAAAAACTGTTTACCTCCCCCTTAACTGCTTGCTTGTACCGGGGAGAGAGCTATTAACAGAGACCCCCCTTCACAGGAGAAACGTATCTACATTTTCCAAACATCTCCTCTAGCCTTCCTGTTAATAGTCTTTCTTCCATTTCTCCCATTCGTATCCTTGGACTGCCGCCCCTCTCCTTAGCTCACCCAAGTGTCATGTTTCGTATCTGAAATTTCCACGTCTGTGTGGATTCCTCGTACCTACGTACGTATGCTATTAAATTTGATTTTCTCCTGTTAATCTCACATCACCTTGATTCATACTCCAGCTGGAAGGACCTTGAAGGTCAGAGGAAAATCTTCCTCCCCGACACCGGCAAGAATTTGATATGATCATAAGCTTTTGCAGTTACAAAATTAAGATATATGTGTACTCCCTTTTATTTATTCATTTATTTATTTATTTATTTGAGAGAGAAGGAGAGAGAGCACACGCATGCGAGTCAGGAGGAGCAGAGGGGAAGGGAGAAAGAATCTGAAGCAGACTCCACGCTGAGGGTGGAGCCCGATGTGGGGCTCAATCTCATGATGGCAAGATCATGACCTGAGCCGAAATCAAGAGTCGGATGCTCCACGGACTGAGCCACCCAGGCGCCCCTGTGTACTCTCTTTCTTAAGAATGACACCCAAACTGTCCAGGCTCCATAGCCTATGCTATCAGAGATCAGCCCTGAAGCTACTCTCCCATTTAGAGGAAACGATGTGTTTTGTCTGGTAAGGACGGGAAATCCACTCTCAAACCTCACCCAAAGTAACCACAACACAGAGACCTCATAACACAAGTGACATGTAAACACCATTGTGATGCTGCTGCTGTCAGCAAAGACCTTAACCCCGAAAGGATATGTTTTTTCAACGTGAAATGAGGACAGAATTTAATGAAATAAATAGGCAAAGCTCCATCACTGGTCATTGACACTATTGTAAGAACTGGCTTGGCCATCTTCTAAAGGCCCTGAACGTCACTAGCGGAGCAGTTTTTGTACAGAGAAGTGGGCAAAATGTTAACTTTCTGAAGTGGAAAATTTTTACATAAAGATGAGGCAAAGCAATTTATAGCACGAACTTGGACGTTATAGAATTTAGAATCAATAAGCCTTGGGAACTCCCCAAATCTATCTATATATAAAGCATATTGATAGCTAGTTAGACACAAGAGAGAATTGAGATATATTTATATACACGCTTACGCACATATGTGCGAGCTTAATTATGTCAACCCAAATTCCAGGCGTACAGATGACTCCACCTAAAACAACATGCTGCCTGCCCACGTCTCCCAGAACTTAAGGTAGCGAGCTAAAGACTCAAAACTCCTTATCGCCCTTCCCTCTTTATCGCCATCCTTAAAATTCTCACTTTGATTTAGAGAGGATCAAGGAGAGAAGTAGATCTATGTAAGTCATTATTTGTCAGTCAAATGAAAAAGAAACAAAAAGTAGACAAGGCGACTGTAGGTCAATCGTGAACAACTTCAGTTTCGGTTAAGTCATGCTTTAGGGTTACTGTGGGAGACGCTAAGGGCGGCCATCTCCTGCTCACAGGAACTGGGCCATTCTGAGAAAACAGGGATTGTTTTCTGTTATCTTTGTTGCTTCTAAAATGGGCCCAACAGAGGGGCCCCAGGCTGGCTCAGTGGGTTGAATGTACAACTCTTGATCTCAGGGTTGTGAGTTTGAGCCCCATGTTGGGTATAGAGAGTACTTAAAAATAAAACTACCTTTAGGGGTGCCTCGGTGGCTCAGTTGGTTGGGCGTCCAACTCTTGATCTCAGGAGTTCTCAGGTCCTGACCTCAGGGTTGTGAGTTCAAGCCCTCCACGCTGGGCATAGAGCCTACTTTAAAAAAAAAGGGGGGGGTGCCTGGGTGGCTAGTTGGTTGAGCAGCTGCCTCCAGCTCAGGTCATGATCCTGGAGTCCCAGGATCGAGTCCCGTATTGGGCTTTCTGCTCAGTGGGGAATCTGCTTCTCCCTCTGACCTCTCCCTCTCATGCTCTCTCTCATCCTCTCTCTCTCAAATAAATAAATAAAATCTTAAAAAAAAACTTTAAAAAATATATATTTATTTTATATACAATAAATATATTTATATGTATATATAAAAATTAAAGTGGGACAGACAGCTGTTACCTCCACTACAATTTCCCACCATTCTACCTCCTTTCTTCCCACCTGTTCCCATTTCCTTTTCCCAAAGCTAGCTTGTAAAGCTTTTAGCACTCTTTTTATTCATCCAGAAAAATGTTTAATAAGCATCCTAAGCTGGTTGGCAAAGTTCTTGCCATTTTGTTTCGCTCATCCAAAAAAAAAAAAAAATTTTTTTTTGTTTTAATTCCTTTTTTGTGGGATGCCAGTGAGAGATACAAAGTCGAGTAAGACCCTTTGTGTTCTGTCTCAGCCCCCTACGGGGTCCTGTCTATGTCGTAACATTATCGTGGGCTTGTCCAATCTCTACAGAGCATTCGGCAAGCTCCTCTAGAGCAGTGTGGCCTCTGAGTATCCTCCCAGGCCCTTCTCAGGCAGAGAACTTCTCACATGGGAGCACGCTCAGAAATTATCGGGGAAGGAGGAGGGCTAATTTCTCAGCTTTCATTCTGGTAAAGAGCATTCAAGAGGACTATTCCCCTCCCTTTTAAGAAGACACTTCTGGGGGTATCCGTTGTAATGTTCCAGTTTTGAAAAATCGCCTTGTTAAAAAATCAGTTCTAGGCTCTGCTCCTAACCAGCCGTGTGGATTTTAGGCAACTTGACCTCAGTGAAGATCAATTTTCTCCTATGTAAAATGGAGATAATATATTTCTTTTTTTTTTTTCTTTTGGAAGTAATGAATTTCTACCTCCCTGAAGTATTCTAAAAAATAAGTGGAAGATAATGTATGCAAAACACAGTATCCTTCACCCAATAAATATTCAAACAACGTTGCTCTAATTGTTATGTCATAAAATGCAAAGTATAATGCCTGGTAGAAAGTTCAGTATTCTCACTGATATGATTAACTGTGTTTATCACCAGGAACTTCAGGGCCTCTGTTTGGCTAACAATGCAGGACGCAGTCCTATTTCAAGGTTAAGCTCTTTTCCTAGTGCGGAG
Source organism: Potos flavus (assembly GCA_028534135.1). NCBI lineage: Eukaryota > Metazoa > Chordata > Mammalia > Carnivora > Procyonidae > Potos > Potos flavus. The sequence goes on along the minus strand of CM052895.1, from coordinate 4,604,799 downwards.
CTCTCAGAAGGTTCCAGAAGTTGGCCTTTACTGAAAACTCTTTGGTCTAAAGAACATTTCAAGGATTTTGAACACTCTATGGGGAAAAAATTACACCTAATGCATACTCAGTTTTTTTCTCCTTTCCAATGAAGACTCTATAGAAGATTCTATAGTGAACTGAAACAAGTATTGACAGAGGAGTAAAATGAATTAAGAGTGTCATTAGACGACTAAGAGCATCACTCAACTCAGACTTTTAAAGTGGGACCATTTGATGCATGAGGCGTGCACTCAGCAGGGAGACCAAGTCCTAAGTACACATCTTTCACTCTTCAGTTATGTGGCCCAACACAACTTAACTTGCACCCCCCTCCACACACACACACACACACACACACACACACACACCCAATGGGGTTATTGTGATTACATTAAATGCTATATGTAATGAACACAGGTGTTCAGTAAATGTCAGCATTTGCTTTGATGAGGGCAACAAGGCATGAAGATCTACTATTGAGCAAATGTTATCCCAAGAACGGATTGCATTCCCTTCCTTGCGTTTCCAATACTTTGTCAATTTCCACAAAGACACAAATTGTGATCACATGCAACCTACAACCTTTGAAATGAGATACAGAGCAGGAACGATTTTTCCACTCCATTTTCCCAGAATTATATAAAGAGTAAAGGAAAAAATGAGCCAGTCTTCATTCTTCCACTCGCACTCTGTCTAAATTTGGAAATTACATTAATTCTCTTTACATTGACTGCCTCACTAATGAGTTTACCAAGTGATGTACAATGTTGACAGTAAATATTTCATCTTAGCCATAGACTAGGTTTATTAACTGAATTTTTCACGTATTTATTTACCGATTTTATTTCTTCAATGCCTATGATGTATAGGCAAAAGGAGACGCAGACATGAATGAACAGGATTGCAACTCCCAGGAGGGCAAAAACAAATCTGACAAAGTTCACAGAATAGGGACAACTACCGAGTCACGTCGGAGGCAAAGAAAAAGTCTTTTCTAATTGGCTGATTTGAATAAATGACATATTAAGTTCTGTACCTTTCCCTATATTGCAACTTACACACATACACACTCGGGAACTGAATTAGGCTAGAAACTACTACCCACATGTAGCGAATGGCTCTCAGCCCTAGAACACATGATTCTTCTGCGAGATGGTCTGACTATTCAGAAAAATATTATAAATCATTTTTATATGGCTTCCACGTGCACACACATATGTACATGTGTTGCAGTGTTGGGTTAGGAAACACGCAAAAAATAACCTTGACCTTAGACAGCCTTGATGTGATTAATTAACTTGTTGGGGAATGCATTCGAAGAGTAAACATCCATCCACCTTTTTACCATGTTCCCAGCTTCTGGTGTCAATGAGAAACAAACAGCTCGACTATCCTAGGGTTACTCTTATGTCTCCGTCCTAGACTGACAGATTGGCTTCTGAAATTGGGGGGGAAAAAAAAGGAAGGTTATCTGCTTTTCTTCTCAGAAGGTCAAAATTAGGAGGAAAGAAAATCCAATGTGAACCAAGTCACAGATCTGTTTTTGTGTACGTAGACCAGAAGATATTATAAGAAGAGAAACCGGAACAAATTTAAAAAGAAAGAAAAGATGGGGCGCCTGGGTGGCTCAGTAGGTTGAGCATCTGCCTTTGGCTCAGGTCATGATCCCAGGGTCCTTGCTTCTCCCTCTGCCCTCCCCCTCCTCATGCCCTCCCAACTCTCTCTCTCAAATAAATAAATAAAGTCTTTTTTTAAAAAAAAGGAAGGAAGGAAGGAAGGAAGGGGGGGAAACAAGAAGCACAACACTTGAAATGGATTTTCTTGCATTTTGTTAGTTCCAGGAATTATAAGTTGGCAGAAAGAGGGAAAATCTTCTATGTGATGGTGGGCGTCACCTGGGGGAATGAAAGGCGGAGGAGAAGGGGTCAGAAGGCCTGGCTGTGGGTCCCAGCTGTGTCCCTGGCACTCTGTGTGACCCTTCACGACACATCGATGAGGCTCACGTTCCTGTTCTATAAACTCTGAAATGTGGGCCACAGGATGCTTAAATAATCTTAGAGATGATTTTCAACGTCCTTTTCTACAAGTATATGTATGTGTCTACATCTATAAATGCATACTAACTATGCATAGAACAAACTAAAAGCTGGTTCGAACTAGTGGGACTGGGGGGGGGATGCCTTGGTGGCTCAATCAGCTAAGCATCTGCCTTGGGCACAGATCATGAACTCAGGGTCCTGGGATCAAGCCCCGCATTAGGCTCCCTGCTCCGCGGGGAGTCTGCTTCTCCCTTTCCTTCTGCTGTTCCCCTGCTTGTGCTCTCTCTCTCTGTCAAACAAAAAAGTAAAAAATCTTTAAGAACTAGTGGGACCGGGCGGGGCCGCCCAGGACTGGAGTGTGGGGCTACAGAAGGAAGTCCAGGGATTTCTCTGCACAGGAGAAGGTGCTGGAACAAGGTAGGACAGCACGTAGCCCAAGAGGATGGCAGCTCTGCCTGTGATCCAAAGGCACATTCCAAAGATCACCAAAGGAAAGGTGAAGGTCACAGCAAATGCAGATGGGGGGAGCATCAAGGGGGACACTTCAAAGGTCAGGGTTTAGCAGCTGAAGGAAGTCACTGGGCCGGGTAGCTAGGTGAGATGCAAACACAGTAACAAGGCCCTGGACGGTTGCTTTCCAGGGCCCTGGTTTAACCACAGACAACCTATATTAGAAACAGAAGAGATCCTGCAGACGAGAAGCAGCAATATGTCAATGTCAATACCGTCAATCCATTTTCTCACTCCCTTTCACCCTCTTTCATGATCCTTATAGACAAGAGAGAGGCTTAGTTCTAACAGCAGGCTGTCAGCATTGCCACGATTCCCATTCAACGCACAAGCCCTGCCAAGTGGTCCCTGCCTCCCCGTCCGAGAACCAGGTCCTACAAAAACAGACAGTGGAGAGTGAGGAGGCAAAGCCAGCATCAACGAAGGTCCAGGCAAGAGGGACCCCAAGCGCTGGCCCTGCCCCTCCTCAGGGCTAGGAGACCACAGCCAAGGACAGGTGCTGAAGCCCTATGTTCCCTTCCTCCAAGACTATGTTCCTCTTCCACTGGATCCAGAGATCCTTCTTCCCGAACCTACTTGCAGGGACTGCATAGACCTCTCCCTCAGTCTGTCCCCCTAAGGGGAAACCATGCCTCCAAGTATACCTCTAGGCCCAAGTGACATTCCAAGAGTGCCTTTTGAGGACAAGACTTGGATACACAGACTGCGTGTCCATATGTGTGTGAGAGACAATCCTCCCCAACAAAACGTAGGGTTGGAGATGGGACAACATGGGGCTGGGCTCAATGCTGGGGAGCCGGGAGCTGTGGACAAAGTGCCTCATGAGGCCACATTCCAGCACCCGATTCCCCAGAGTCTCACAATTCAACATTGAACTACCTTCACACCATGGTAGAACAGAATATGTTCTACCCTTTCTACAGTTACCTTAATTTATAAATTCTAACTTCTTAAAATCTGGTGGTAGGCCTCCATTTCCACTTCTGCCTTGGGCCCCACCAAGGTTAGGAGGGGCCCGGGCAGAGCAAAGCAAATCTGCCATGCTGATTTTAAATAACCAACAGCAACAGAGGTGGTCATACCCAGAGAGGTTCTTGAACACACACGGATTATTTTTACACGTTTCAATAGAATCAACCTGGGCGCCTGGGTGGCTCAGTCGGCTAAGCAACTGCCTTCGGCTCAGGTCATGATCCCAGGGTCCTGGGATCAAGCCCTGCATCGGGCTCCCTGCTCGGTGGAGAGCCTGCTTCCCCCTCTCCCTCTGCCTGCCACTCTGCTTACTTGTGCTCTCTCTCTGTCAAATAAATAAACAAAAAAATAAATAAATAAAAATAAATAAATAGAATCAACCCCACACTCCTTTATTCTCTCTTTGAGTGTATCCAGATTTCCAGTGAGTTCCAGAATAATCTTTTTTTACACCATATGTGTGTGGGGGTGTAGGGGTTAGCAGGGGATGGTTGGGGTGCGATAGTTCCACGGTATCCCGAATTCTTTGACCAAATCTGGCACCTTGGCAGCATTTTTTTTTTTTTTTTTTTTTGCTGATAACCATAACACTAGTTGGGTTTTTTCCCCACATGCATTCAAAGAACATGACGTTTCTGTGTTCCGTATTTTGCAAAGAACAGGACATTTCTTCTACTATATCTTCATCTGCTGGGGTTAAGTCATCTACATATTTTTCCCCCATCCTTGTATCCATGGCCCAGCTATTACCACCCACCTGACTTACCTTGATGGCTGTGTTGTTATTTCTAAAATACTATTTCAACTTCAACATCCTGACCTACGTGATGGTCAGTTTTACCCCTCGTCTGTAATGCTCACGACCCTATATTTAACTATGACCACTCCTCTGCCAGTGGTCTGAGCTGAACAAAGTCACTTTTGGCTTTTCCAAAACCACTTAGATATTCGCTCAGCTCCGACCGTGGTAAAAACACACAGTCCAATTCGGGGCCCCCATCCCAGTTCCAGCTCTCGTGAGCCTGCTCACCGAGGAATCCCGGCCAGATCACTTCCTGTCCCTGGGTCTGAGTGTCCTTGTCTATCAACTGAAGGAGATAAAAGCTCTCCATTGCAGGTGGAGTAAAGTCCCAATCAAATTGGCTCAGAAAAGACAAAATGGGTGTGTGTGTGTGTGTGTGTGTGTGTGTGTGTGTGTACGCGCGCGCGCACGCGCGCGCACGCGTGCGCACATAAGCACGGGGGAGGGAGGAGGGTTATTTCTTGCCTCGTGGAACTAAAACATCTGGGAGTCCGAACAGCTCTAGGTACAGGTTCATCTATTACTGGGACCTGGTTTCTTTTATTCCTTGGCTCAGCCCTTCTCCACAGCTTCATTGTGAGGCTCCAACTTGGAGCAAGATGGCTGCTAGCAGCTTCCACCTAATCATCTCCCAAGTTCGAGTCCAGGGACAAGAAGAAATCTTTCACAACCCTTAAGGCAAGCATCCTGAACCAATCCTCGAGCCAATCTGTGAGACCAAAGAGGTAGAACAAGCTAATCAGTCAGACCTGAGCTCTGCACTCACTCCTGGAGCCTGAGAGAGAGAGGAAGTCAACTTCCCCCCTGAAACCACTTGGGTGGAGAGCTAGAGGGAGATGGGTCCCCAAATGGAAATTCAGATGCTTTACCAAAAACAGCAAGAAATAACCCATTTAGACTATGATTGCTCATGTTACTTCTGATTCCAAATTTGTATGACTCTGTAAGAAATTCTTTTGAAAGTGTTTAGAAATAAATGTGAAACACTTCAATTTGTTCCCTCAAATCTTACTGAAATTCATTTAGATTCTTAAGAAGAGGAAAAGTATTTTTAAATGATGTCTTTATAGACAGCCAACAGACACATGAAAAAAACGCTCAACATCACACATCAGGGAAATGCAAATCAAAACCGCAATGAGGTATCACCTCATACCTGCCAGAATAGCTAAAATAAAAAACACAGGAAATAACAAGTGTTGGCAAAGTTGTGGAGAAAAAGGAACCCTGGTGTGCTATTGGTGGGAATGTGAATTGGCACACAGTACAGAGGTCCCTCGAAAATTGAAAGTCGAACTACCCTATGATCGTAAATCTACTACTGGGTATTTACCAAAAGAAATGAAAACATTAATTCAGAAAGATGTCACACCCCTGTGTTTTTTGCAGCACATTTTACAAGAGCCAAGATACGGAAGCAACCTAAGTATCCACTGAGAGATGAATGGATAAAGACACACACACACACACACACACACACACACACACACACACACAGTGGAATATTACTCAGCCATAAAAAAGGAATAAATTCTTGCCATTTGCAATGATGTGGACAGAGCCAGAAAGTATACTGCTAAGCTAAATGATTCGGTCAGAGAAGGACCAATTCCTTAAGATTTCATTCATATGAGGGATTTAAGAAAGAAAAGAATGAAGAAAAAAAGAAACAAAAAAAACCAGATTCTTAACTATAGAGAATAGGCTGATTGATGGTTAGTATCGGGAGGCAGGGCACGGGGGATGTGGGAAACAGATGATGGGGATTAAGGAGGGCACTTGTCGTGATGAGTGGTGACTAATGTATAGAAACATCAAATCACTATATTGTACCCCAAAACGAATACAACACTGTATGTTATTTAGAGTGTGATTAGGTGTTGTTTGTTTTGAGGAGAGGAAAAGAGGATAATTATAAGAAGAATCAAGAATTAAAGGAGAAAGACCAATGTATTTTTTTTAATGGTCGGAACCCAAAAGAACCCATGGAATTTTTCTTTGCTTGCTGCTTTTTCGCTTGTAGATACTGAACGAGCACCAAAAAGGCTGTGGTCCGGGATAATCCGGTGGAATCAGCATTTGCTGCCTGCTGCCTAGATCTCTGCGGGATCCTGATCCACAGGGGTTCCTAGGGCTCAGGGACCCAAGAGAGCTGCAGGTGAGCACTGGGACATGGTGAGTGTCCTTTGGCAAGGTTGTGGCTGGAGACGAGGTCCTAAAAATGCACAGACTCTGACTTCTCGGATGGACACGGACTGTCCAGACATGGGATCCGCAGCCTCCCGTCCCCCGATGTGGCCAGACACCATTTTCCCCCAGCAGCCTGGGAAGCAGTTGACAGGTGCCTGTCAGCTGCCCCAAGTGCCTGGAAATGGGAGGAAGGTGGGGACTAGAAAGGCAGGTGGCCCTTTTAGAGGAATCCACACCATTCTCCCCACAGTTGTTAGGAAAGCGCTGAACTATCCCGGGGTATAATGATGGTTGTAAACGTCACGCAGACAGTGCCCTCGGTCACACGAGCAGGCTGTGCTCTCACGGACCACTGCCTGAAGAAGCAAGGACCAGAAATCAGGGGTTACCGTCTTGGATCACACTCGGCCCCTGGCTCCTGGAAAGTTCCAGAAAATTCCTTGGCCTTGGGGCTTGGCTCCTTCCATTTCCTCTCGAGAGGGTGGGCTACCTTAAATGGGATCAGTGAGCTCCTGGACTGCTGCTGGAAAGGTAACAGGCTCCAGTGATTCTACCGGAACTTGAGATTTCATCTTTAAAAAAAAAAAAAATGCCTTTACGCTGGTTTTAGGCCCATAAGGCTTTTTCCCATGAGATGCTTTTCAGAAGGCAAAGGCAACAGATACACGGGAGGAGCTGGTCAGGATGAAAAGTGGGGTGACGGCCGCCTGAAAGGTAGCTCAGCAAGCTCCGGAGGGGGGTCTGAGGGGGGTGAAGGTTTAGACCCAACGGAAGACCCATCTCGCACAGAGGGAGCCCGGAAGTGGAAAGCTCTGTTGAAAGCCTAGGGCTCTTGACCTTTGGTGTGGCATTCATGGACAGACACAGGGAAACACCTTTCATGAAGATTGGTAGAGTCCAGAAGGCACAGTCTGGCTCCTCAAAAGGAGCGTGGGACCTACATTCCCATGGTATGTTTCCTGGCCAACCTGAAAACCCTCCCAGCTACAGTTAGAAATGCTGCGTAGAATTTACAAACTATGCTGTCGAATGCAAAGTTGAGCTGACAGGGAAAAGGGAGGGCACGTCTGTTTGCTGGGGCCGCCATTGCAAACTATCACGGATGGGGCGGCTTAAGCAACCGAAATGTATTGTCTACCAGTCCTGGAGTCTAGAAGTCCAAGGCCAAGGCGTTGGTAGAGTTGGTTCCTTCTTGAGTTTATCCCCTTGCCTTGTGGATGGCTGTCTTCCCACCATGTCCTCATACAGTCTTTTCCCTGTATGTATGTGGGCCCAGATTTCCTCTTCTTTATTTTTGAAGACTTTATTTGACAGAGAGAGAGAGAGCACACAAGCAGGGAGAATGGCCAGCAGAGGGAGAATTAGGCTCCCCGATGAGGAGGGAGCCCGATGTGGGGCTCGATCCCAGGACCTTGGGATCATGACCTAAGCCAAAGGCAGATGCTTAACCGATTGAGCCACCCAGACGTCCCCACATTTCCTCTTCTTCTACGATACTAGCCATACTGGATGAGGGTCACCCTAATGACCCTCATTTTAACTCAATTACCTTTTTAAAGATCCCATCCCAAAATACAATCCTGTTCTAAGGATTAGGGTACCCGGACTTCAACATATGAACTTGGGGGGATGGAGGAGAACAAAATTTAGCCCGTAACTGTTATTTTCTGGTTTCCAAAACTAAAGAATGACCCAGAAGCACAATTGTTAGGGTCTTTGAGCTGATGTGGCAGATGCTCTCAGTGAGGGAAGAGGGTGAACCTCTCCGCCACAAGGGGCTTGGGCCCTCCTCAGAGCCAAGAGATGAGATCTTGAGCCTGAGTAAAGCAAAGTACTAGAAACAAGGTCTTCAAAGACCTGCACCCTTAGTGAAAAGATGGGCTTGAAATCATCTACTCAGTATCACAGGGTGGTAAGAAGAGAGTCTACCTCAATCTGGAGTTTGGGAGATTAAGGGAAGGAAAGTCTCCACAAGAAGTTGTAACCCCGAGCCTATGCCTCGTACAGGCTTAGACTTCATTTGACACTGTCCCTATGGCCCAAGAAATTACTAATAGTAATTTTTAAAAAGACTAATTGTATAATGATACCCTTGATTTCTCAACCCCTAGTCCAGAACATATTATGTGAGACTGTTTCTGAAATTTGGTAGATTTTGCTTATAAAATCAAATCATCTGGTCCTAGTGGACACTTGGGGTGTATGTGTGTGTATATAGGGCATGTGTGTATGTGTGTGTGTTTAGATTTTTAACCACAGTTTCATGATGATTATAGACCTGTTGGATGTCCTGTTCATTCTTGAGTCAAAACTAATTATTGGGGCACCTGGGTGGCTCAGTGGGTTAAAGCCTCTGCCTTTGGCTCAGGTCATGATCTCGGGGTCCTGGGATCGAGCCCCGCATCGGGCTCTCTGCTCAGCAGAGAGCCTGCTTCCCCCTCTCTCTCTGCCTGCCTCTTTGCCTACTTGTGATCTCTCTCTCTCTGTCAAATAAATAAATAAAATCTTAAAAAGATAATAATAATAATTCTTTTGGGGCGCCCGGATCACTCGGTCAGTTAAGCAGGAGACTCTTGTTTTCGGCTCAGGTCACGATCTCAGGGTTGTGGGATCGAGTCCCGCATCAGGCTCCACACTTGGCACAGAGTCTGCCTGGGACTCTGTCCCTCTGCTTCTGCCCCTCCCTCCCCCTGCTCCCATTCTCTCTCTAAAATAAAGAAATCTATTAAAAAACAGCAAATTCTTCCAGCAATTTTTACTTTCTAAATAAAGTATTTCATCCAAGTTTTCAAATTTGATTGAAATAGCATTGTTCATATTCTACTGTGATTTTAATATCCCTGAGCACTGAACTGTAGCCTTTGTTTTTATGTCCTGTTTTCCATTCTTTTTTTTTTCCCCAAATACTTTTATTTTATTTTTTCAGTGTTACAAGATTCATTGTTCATGTACCCTGTTTTCCATTCTTAATGGTGTTTATTTTCTCCTCACTTTTGTGGGTCATCTTGCTAGAAGTTCATCTTTTTCATTAATATTTTTCAAGAATTCGCTTTTGGCTCCATTGGTGTTCTCTATTTTCTCTCTCTTTTTTTTTTCTCACCAATTTAGGTTTTTGATTTTATGATTCCTTCCCCCACTTACAGTGGGTTTACCATTTTCCTGTTTTCACATACAGGCAATAGAGTCTCCAATACAATGCCGAGCTACGGCATGAAAGCTACCGCAAACAATATATGGATTAATGGGCAAAACTGTGTTCCAACCAAAGTTTGCTTATAAAGCAGGCAATGGACTGAACTCAGTGAGCAAGCCATAGTTTGCTAACCCTTGTTCTAGACAATGGGACAAGAGGAAGACCTCTGCAACTCACTTCAGGAGACTTTTCTTACCTTCATCCCCCAAATCGGGCCTGGGTAAGAAAGAAAAGGTTAATGTCACTTGTGAATACAGAAGTAAATATCCTATAGAAGACATCAGGAGACTGCACACAGCAATACTGAAAAGTAATCACACAACACGGTGAAACAGGGCTTGTCCCAGGAATTTAAGGGCCAACTAACATTAGAAAAATCTATTAATATTTTCAGTATAACTTCAATCAAAATCTCAACAGATTTTTTTAAATGGAAGCATAGTTGACACATAATGTTTCGTTAGTTTCTGGTGTACAACATAGTGATTTGACAAGTCCGTAGGTTACACTGCACTCACCACCCGCGTGGCCACCATCTGTCCCCGTACAACGCTATACGATACTGCTGACTCTAGTTCCTATTCTACCTTTCATCCTCATGACTTACTCATTCCATAACTGAAAGCCTGTGCCTCCCACTCCCCTTCACCCACTTTGCCCATCCCCCCCTTCCCTCCCCTCCCCTCCCCTTTGGCCCCCACTAGCTTCTTCTCTATATTCATAGGTCTCAACAGAGTTTTTCGCAAAACTTGACAAACTGATCCCCAAACCCACTCAGTAGGCCAAAAATAGCCCAAATTGTTTTTTAAGGAAAATAATATGTGAGCGTATTTTTTACAAGTGTCAACTTACTAGGAGACTGTAATGTAACTACTGTAATAATGGCTCAGGGAGCCCATATACGGACGGGAGCTAGCATGTGACAGAGTAGATACAACAAATCAAACAGTGAAAACATACACTGTCCCATAAGTGGTGGTGAAAATTGTGGTAATTCATATAATGAAACACAAAAGTAGATCTCCAACTCACACATATATGTCAATGTCTTAAATATAAGAAGCCGATCTCTAAGATTTGAGGGATATCTTTATGACTTCCAGATGAAAATTGATTTCTTAAGCAGAACACAAAAAGCCAAAACTATAAGGAAAATTGTATATATGACCACATTGAAATGAACAACTTTATGACAAAAGGCACAACAAAGTAAAAAGGCAAGCCGCGGACTGCAAGAAGACATTAATAAGACATATGCCAAATAAACATTTATGGAAAAAGGCACACAATCCAAGAGAAAAAGGTAAAATTAATAAGAACTGGCAAACCACAAAAGAGAACATCCAAATGGCCAATGAATATATAAAAGCACGTATTGCATGGAGCACTGGGTGTGGTGCATGAACAACAAATCTTGGAACACTTAAAAAATAAAATTAAATTAAAAAAATAAAAATAAAAATAGAATGATTAAGAAATTCTAGGGCACTTGGGTGGCTCAGTCAGTTAAGCATCTGCCTTCGGCTCAGGTCATGATCCCAGGGTCCCGGGATCGAGTCCCGCATCAGGCTCTGTGCTCATTGGGGAACCTGCTTATCGGTCTCTCTCTCTCATAAATAAATAAAATATTTTAAAAAGAAAGAAATTCTATTCATTGAAAATCCATACAGCTATTAAAATGAATGAAAGTAGCACAATGAAACACAACTTAGACCCATCAGAGTGGCAAAACGTTAAAATGTCTAACGAACCTGGTGACTGATGTGTCTTTCAAGAGGTAGAAATTCTAAAGTCACGCCCAGAGTGTTCTGGGGCACCTCAGAAGTGGAGATTCCAAGAAACGGGGAATTCTCCCAAAAGGTAGCAACTGGTAGATAAAGTTGACCTATTTCACCACTCTATCAAGTTTGGCACAAACCACTTACTAGATCTGGAATAGCAACTCTTTCATGCTGTGAGTGGAGTGTAAATTGGTTGAACCTCTTTGAAAAAGAACTAGATAATATGCAGTCAACTTGAAGAAAGATGTAGATGATAGATAGAGGCAAATAGGTATGGATGTACATACATGATGACGATCCACAATGACCAGAAATCTACTCCTATCATCCTACGAAAATGTTCACAAATATTCACAAAGTGGTTCTTTGTGCTCATTACACTTACAATAGGAAAACTGGAAAAATCTGTCAATGAACCAGACGAAAGATAAACCAATTCAGCTGCACAATGAAATTTTATACCGCTACCAAAATGAAAAAGAGAGTTGCATGAATCAACAGGAACAGACCTCAAACACATGATGTCGGATGCAGAAAGCAAGTAGCAACAGGACAGTATTCCTAAATACATAAATGTGTAATAAAAGCATAAAAACATACTCACGAAAGATAAAAGAACTTCCGGGATAGGAGGAAGACGGGATGTGGGGGTTAGGATTTTGATCCACTCATCATGTTTTATTTCCTACAAAGTAAAAAATAAAAGAGAACGAGAACCATTGAGTAAATGTATCAACAGCTTAGCAGATTGTTTAATCTTAGTGATGAGTCTCTGGTATGCACATTATTTCTTTTGGCTTTTTAGCATGTTTGAAATACTCCATAATTTAAATTAATTTTCAAGGGAGTCTGGGACCAGTAAGTGAAGTTGTAATTGCAAAGTCCCTTACTGAAGGATTAGGAGGTACAAACGTTCATATATAAAATAAGTAAGTCACAACGATCAGACCCGTAGCGTTTACTGGAGCCTATCTGGCCTGCAGGAGCTCTTTCTCCAAAGGTGTGTCGTTCTCTGCTGTCGGGGCTGCACCTGCTCTTGAACCCCAGGGGCTTGCCAGAGACTATGCAGCAAGGTCACTAGCCAGAAGTCTCTGATACAGTCCCACCTGCTGGCTCATACAACCCGAAAGAATAGTGCACTTGAACTACAGCTTGGATTTGCTGCAGAGCTTTCTTCTGAATTGGACCCCACAGGAAACTGGCAGCCTCCTGTTTTCTGATTAATCAGTGGGGCTCGTTTTCCAAAGCCTAGCATATATTGCTTCCAAGATCCAAAGAGTCCTACTACACGCTCTACCTTCTGCTTAGTGGTAGGAGGCATAAGGTACGAAAGTTTGTGTTTTACTTTAGGGGGAGTGCCCTGGGCCATCGAGTCCCTGAAACGTCCCTGATGTGGCGGTTTCCTGATTTCAGGTTTGCTGCCAATCCTCTGCATATACCTGTCTTCCTAGAGCATCTTGGGTGCCTGTCACTGTGCTCATCAAGTTCAGTTAGGGTGACGTTGTCGGTTTAGTGAACCAGCATAATGTCCTGTAGGTTGTCAGGGTGATTCATCCTTCAGACTACGCTTTGGAGGAGAGTGGGAGCATGAATATGGTCCTAAGGTAAAATGGGATTCTGGAATACTTCCCTGGCAAAGTAAAGTTGATCTTCGCCCATAAGGGTGTGGACATCCTTGGCGGGAGCCTTAGTCTGCCTTTCACAATCCTAATCCTAAGACTTCCTGCTAAGAGCATTCTGTAAGTAAGGATTCTCTTCCTCCTAGCAAATACTGTTAGCCTATCCACCAGGAAGATGGTCGTCAGCAGTTATAAGCAGATTAGTCTGGGTCAGCTGTCTTCTTCCCTTTGAGTAACTGGGATAGAAATAGAAGATGGGCCAGCTGCTTTAACTGCTTCCTTCCTAGATTGATTGGTTTTACATCCTAAGAACTAGAAACTGGAGGACTCAGCTGTCAATTGTGGCATCTAACATCTTTCTATTATACTTATGACTTTTATTCTCTAGGAGTCCCTTAACCTATCCATCAGCATTGTCCACCCATCCACCCACCCACCCACCCACTCATCCATCCACCCACCCATCCACCCAACTATCCACCCACCCACCCATCCACCCATCCACCCACCCATCCACCCATCCATCCACCCACCAACCCACCCAACTATCCACCCATCCATCCACCCACCCATCCACCCATCCATCCACCCACCCACCCACCCATCCATCCATCCACCCACCCATCCACCCACCCATCCATCCACCCACCCACCCACCCAACTATCCACCCATCCATCCACCCATCCATCCACCTATCCATCCACCCATCCATCCACCCACCTACCCATCCACCCACCCACCCACCCATCCACCCACCCACCCATCCACCCATCCACCCATCCATCCATCCACCCACCCACCCACCCATCCATCCACCCAATCCACCCATCCATCCACCCACCCACCCACCCATCCACCCATCCATCCACCCACCCATCCATCCATCCATCCACTATCCATCCACCCACCCATTCACCCACCCATCCATCCGTCTACCCTTTAATTTGTACATCGACATAAATTTAATCTTATGAATTATTTAAAATCATGCACAAGGTCTTTAGATAAAATGTTAAGCATAATTTTTTTCAAGATTTTATTTGTCAGAGAGAGATTTTTTCAAGATTTTATTTATTTGTCAGAGAGTGAGAGCACGTACAAGCAGGGGGGAGCGGAAGGTAGAGGGAGAAGCAGATTCCTACTGAGCAGAGAGCCTGATGCAGTCTCAATGCATCATCAATGTCTCCTCCCTACTGGATCAATCCCAGCATATAAATAGGCTGTCACATCTCCCACCTTTACAAAAAGCAAACAGGGCTTTTATCTGGGCGACGAGACTTTTTTAAAAGATCTCTACTTTTTTGCTTTCTTTCCCCTGTATTGTTTAAATGAATGCTTTCTATAGAAGGAGGAGGAGGTGGAGGAGAAGGAAAAGGAGATGGGAGAGAAAAGAAAAAAAGAAAAAAATGCATCGCCTCAGAAGAATTCTGCGGGATACAGGATATGACCAATGATTTCTACTTTCTTTCCATGCCAGACATTCCCTGGGCTCCTCCACTCATTCCCCAGCCTGCCAAGACTCGACTCTCAGAACCTTCTTGCTGCATAGAACATTCACAGAGAACATCAGGGAATGGAAAAGAGACACAGGGTAGTCACTTCCCTTCTGATGGCTAGGATTCCTAATCCACAGTGTCAAACAGGGGACGTTCACTGCCAGCTGCTTCTTCTCCCCATCCAGTGGCACGCTGATCTCATTTAATGTCCCCCCCACACCGCCTTGCCTCTCTTCCTTCGAAACCAGATATATATTTCCTATAGATATACCTTCATATATATTTCATGTACATATGAAATCACATATACATATAGATTTCACATATATATGATTTCAAGTAATTTACATCTCATTAATTTCAAATAAATTCTATGTACTGCCATCCAATTCAATGAATTCTCTCTCCTTGGGTTCACGACCTAACACTGCCACAACTAGTTCTTTGGGGGAAAAAAGGCACTTCTTTATTTCCCAGGGTTAATTTTAAAAATCTAAAGCGAAAGGGCTTTCTAAACAGGAACAAATTGATTTCTTCGCATTTCCATTTCCGTAATGGACATCAACAGCTGTTGTATGCACACTTTAATTCACAAAGGCACTGCTTGGGGGAGGATTTCTTTCACTGACTGCCAGTCCCGAAATCAAGCTTTTCTGCTTCATTTGGACGAGGGTCGGGACTTCTCAAGTCTTCCTAAATGTTTTACTGTAGGTTGAGCAGAACCCAAGGCAGAGCCGATTGACCGGTTACTGTAGAAAATTCTGAAGAATGTCAGCCTGTCACCGGCCCCCCACTTGTTATTCTGCTAGAGGCCTATTTGCTGTCAGTCTTCCCAGGGATAGAATTGCTTTTGGACAAAACAAGTCAGACAATAGCCTGCCGGCCTGAAGGATCCTGCTGTCAACAGCCACTCTGGGCCACACCAAATGTCACCCCTAAGGGAACAAACAAGAGTCTGGAGAGCAGAGGTGACAGCGTGCCCTACTTTAGTGACATTCTTTTTCATAAGATTATTGGCTAAAATTTCAGGTTTCAAAAAAAAAAAAAAAAGCCTGCAAGGTAGTAACGCTTCAATGTTTTTGACTGCCTGCATTTAATTCGCTTTAATTTAAACTCAGAAAAAAAAAAAAAAGAGAGAGAGAGAGAGAAAGTTTCATGAGAACCTTGGAACCTTGTGCAGGACGCTTTCGGGAGCAAGAAACTGTATCCTCACCATATGCCTCAGAGTCTGTGTCCAGCGGGGATGATTATTCCAAATACAGGGCCAGACACATTCTCATGTAAAAGACCAGAGGAAACTGCCTGCAAGGTCTCCAGGTTCCTTATTAAAGGCCGTTCATCAATTACAATTCAGTTAATCCACAGGTATGAACTGAACACCCGCCATGTGCCTAACCTGAGGATTTGGAAGAAACAAAGCTTGGAGTTGGATTTGAATCAGAAACAGCCAGGGGCATCTTTATTTCAATGCCAGCTGCTGCAGCGGAGAAGACAGAGACGCACTGATTCCTCCCCTCCCAGAGGTTGATGGAATATAGTTAAATATCTGGAGAACAAAGAAGGGAAAGAGAGGGGCAAAATCTAGAGAGTTGGGTCATGGACACCCTACTTATAAGATGGCATTTCTACTTTCTGAAATTATACTATTCCTTACCGTACACACATATTATTATTCCAAGTAAATATAGTATGTTCTACAAACTTCAGGGTTTAGGATAAGCCTCGGGGCGAAAAGGGCTACCTTCTCCAGTTAAGACAGACTTGTTGCTGTAATGAACTGACCTTGGGAGTCTTGACTCCTTTGCACTGAATGTCAGCGCAGGGAAAGTCTCTAACTTATGATAAGGGACCAATTTAATCTTATCTAAGGCCTCTTCAGCCTAATTAATCAATTAATATGATTTGGGTTTAGCTCACTAAGTCAAAGATGCTCTTCGACCTTCCCCACTCTTATCAGAAAGGTCATAGAAAGCACGCTACCTGAATACACAAAGCAATGTATTCCCTGGTGATTGCCTCCCTTGCAAAACTCCCCACCCAAACCCGCTTCTACAACACACTAAATCAGAACAGACTTGACACAGTTCCATTTTCCGGGTTTCTTTCTCTACACCAAATATACACCCTTTCTGTCCCCACGGATTCTTACTCGTTATCCTCAGCAACACAGAAGGTCGGGACGGGTTTCCCAACCTCAAGAAGCTCTGAGAAAAAGGAACATAGGTAAGATAGAAGATTTCATTGCAGGGTCCCCAGTAAAATAGGAAATTGAAATAAAGGGTCTGCAAGGTGGCTGGAAGAGGGGAAGAGGGGATTTGAGCCTAGTCTTATCTCAAGTGCTCTAATTCGGTTTCCTTCCTTAGTCTACAGTAGGCGCATACTCAATGACCTATTCCCTTTTTCACGAGATCCTCCCCGAAACTAGAGGCACCCGCTTTCCTAAATATTGTTTAAGAACCTGCAATGTGGACCAAACCAAATTCTTTTTATCTCCTAAACCCCATCTCTCTGATGGAGGCTCCCTCCTTCCTGCTGTTGCCCCAAATCCTTACTATGAGGGGCAAAATAACGTTAGACCCTGTTAGAAATTATACAATGAAGCGTTTGCAATCACGGTCCCTGATTTCCTGTCCCCCCAGCCAGCACCCGCCCTCCCCGATGGCTCCCAGAACCGTGCCCCCAGCCTCCCGCCGTAAAGGACGGAGCCCAGTATGGGTGCTCTGTGCACCAGAGGCTCCGGTGGGAGCTGTTGATCCTCACGAAGTCTGCCAACAAGGAAATTTCAGCCTTCCCTCCATCAGACCATCTCTGCAAATGGGTGGGGAATCCATCCCCGGAGGAGTCTGGGGAGACTTGAGGTAGCAGCCCTCGCCTGAGGTTCCCCAGTGCCTGCTGTCACAGCGTGTCTGTGGGGGAAGGCCCCAAGCCCTGCGACCCCCATCACAGAGACACCAAGGTCACAGCTGCCTGGACATCCTTGGGGGGGGGGGGGGAAGGGAGCTGTCTTGTGTGACGTCACAACTGAAACCACGCCCCCCCAGGCTTAATGAGGTTGAGACTCACAGGAAATTTACAGCTTGATTTTCAGAGACGTGTCTCTCCCTGATCAGCTCTTGTTTCTTTTCAGACCCCACTAGCTGTCTGAGCGGAGGCCTGGACTGACACAAGTGAAGGTCACTGGTAGGATTCCGGCCCATGAGCAGGCAAGGCCCTGCATTCCTTACCTGGGACAGGAAGCCAAAGATTCCATCCAGTTTACACCGGAGCTCGGAGCATGCGCACAGCCCCCTCCTTGTCCTGCCCGCGACCTCACGGAGGCGGTTGGAGGGGGAGCAAATTTCGCCTCATTTTAATGTTAAGTCTCCACGCCAAGATGGACAGGGGATGTATGCTCTATATATGTTTGCTCAATGCGCATATGCCATCGTTCTTCCTGAGTAATCATCATTGTCCCCGCCCTTGCCCCACCCCTGTGATTATTAAATAAAATTTTTAAAAACTTGTTCTAATCTGTTAGGGGTGACAGACTTGAGCCAGCCTCCTGTCTCTCCTGGTGTGACCGCTTTGCAATAAATCTTTCTCTCTGCGAAATTTCTACTGGTGCTACAGTGTTAGGCTTTTCCCTTGGACGCAGGCCGATCAACTCTTTCCAGTTAGGGAACAAGCATCCTGCTCTCCAGGAGGTAAAAAGAAGGTAGAAAGACCAAAAAAAATTAGCTCAAAAGGACCAAGATCTTTCTTAGGCTCTTCTAAGAAGGAAATATAGGTAGAGAGAAAAACAGATGCAAGCCTGCCTAGATCCTCCAAAGTTTGCTGGAATTCAGAGTAATACTGATAGTGAATCTCGTAAGCTATAAATACCCTGAGACTTCTCCATTATCCTCATTTTAGCTAATCCCGCCTTCTTCTACTTAGTTACCAGCAGCAGAAATTATTTTTAAAAGATTTGTGGTCGCTTGAGGGAGCTGAGAGCTGGGGAGTATGGGACCTCATCTCAAAAAGGGCAGCCCACCGAGCCAAGGAGCTAGGAGCTGGGGGAGGCAGGGTGGGTGGGAGCCATGGGGGGTGGTTGAGCTCTGGGAGTGCAGAGTGAGGGGGTGGGGGCGGAGCTGCAGAGAGCTGGGAGGGAGCAGTCACTCAGTTCCTTCCGTTAATATTTATTGAGAGCCTACTATGTGCCCATCGCTATTCCAGGCATGGAGGCTCGAACAGTGAACAAAGCAGGCAAAAACCCCCTTGGATGGAGCCGATGATACTGTTTTGGAGCACGGAGTGGAAAAAAAAAAAAGATGAAGACTGAGTACATTTTAGAATCTGTTAAATAATCCTAAGAGCCTGAGAGAAAAATAATGGGAGAGAGGACCAGGCAATTTTAAATGGGGTGTCCAGGAACGGCCTCCCTGAGAAAATGTCATCTGAGATGTTAAAAAAGAAAACCAGAGGCGGAAAAATTCCATCCCTTAGGTTAAGGCCCCGAGTCAGTAAACTAAGACTTAGTACTTAGCACTTTCAACCCCCTCCCCTGCCCCCAGGAATGTAACCTTTAACCAGCCAAACTAGACTTTCCTGATTAATAACTAGGAGGTAACCCACTGGTCTACCCTTCCATTCCCCTCAGGGGAGGGCCACCTGGCCTTAAACAATGGACTCTTTGCTAATAACCACCCCCTCCCCAGCCTCATTCCCTCCACCATTCCCACCCCACTCTCTCTCATCCCCCCCAATGCCCTCCGCCTCCACCCCACCCCTCACTCCCTCCACCTCTGCCTTGAAAAACCTTTCCTTTTCTGCAGCTGCACAGAGCCCCCCTCCGCTTGCTAGATGGGATGTGGCCCAATTCATGAATCATTTATTAAAGCCAATTAGATCTTCAAATTTACTCAGTTGATTTTTTTTTGTTTTTAGGGGTAAAGACCAGAAGGAAGTGAGTGGGTGTGCCATGTGATGATCTGGGCCAGTGGCAGGGAGGCAGAGAAAATTACAAGTGCAAAGGCCCTGGGGTAGGAGCACCGCCACGCACTAAGGAACAGCCCAGCAGCCCATGCCCCAAACTGTGAGTGGCGCGTGCCTGACACTAACCTGCGTCCCTGAATTCCAAACTGTTTTTGCACTCATACACGTCCTGCAGAGAATTTTGCTGCAGGTTCAGCATCAGCTCCCTGGCCTGGAAGCAGGATTTCTACCAACAATGCATCTGTTTTCATAGAACAAATGCACTGTGGAGTTCACTACAAAGAGATTTTATCTGTGTCTCAGTCCAACATTTTAAATACAGAGTTTTGATCTATGTGCACTGTTTGGAGCCACTCCGGAAAATCACGGCAACCTGGACGGTCCTCCCTCCCAGGCCCTTCAGCCCCACCCCAAAGACTGATGTCAGGGAAGGAAAAATCCCTTTTCTCCAACTGGGGTCTTGGAAAACGTAATGGATAAAAGACAGATTACAACAACAAAAAAAAGAAAATGAAGTTTATTAATGTGCGCACTGCGCGTACCCCTGGAAATATGCAACACAGATGAGTAAGGCTAAGGCGTTGTTAGAATTTGGGCTTCTGTTGTATCTTCCACATTTGCGGGGAAGTGACAATACAAAAGAAAAGGGTCCTCAGCTTTCAAAGGTGGCACACGACGGGAAGGTAAATATATAGAGGAAACTAACGAAATAGCGACTGTTTACGCCGGCCCATCTTTGTGCCTGCCTCTTCATGCCCATACGATTTTCCCAGAAGAAATTTATGGCACCCTCCCCCCCATTTTCCAGAAGTTTCTGCTTTTAGTCAAATGACAGAAGGCTCAGAAAAACATCTTTCTGCCTTTCAGCTCAAAATCCTCATGCCAAATGGCATCTTTTGGGGTGGTATTTTCTGGTCCCCCAGCTGGCAGAATGGAAACCAGCACCCCACTTCCCTGCTGCTGTACCCCTTTATCAATGCAGATTCTCGCCTCTCACAGACACGGGTGCTAGGGCCCCTTGACGTGGTAAATCTTGCTGATTCAGCTTGAAGCTTCACAAGTTCACAAGGCCCCGTCAGTGATGATTTATATGCTGACAACTTACTAAATGTTCCCTAGCATTTCTGTGCTTTCAACCCGAAGCTCTCCACAGATTCTTTCCCCATGCAAATTTAATTGGCTGTTAGCTCAAAGTAACAAGCATGAAGTTGTAAAAAGATCTTTCAAGGCAAGGATGCATTCCTCCAAGAGGCTCGTGGGGAGAAAAAAAAAAACTTTAAAATCGTCACTGCCTTTCTCCTCACTTACCAAATTAAGGGGAAAAAGGAGCTTTTGGTGTGAGCAAAAATGCTACCAAAATCCTAGGTGATGGATTTTCAGTGTCAGGAGAGAGACATGAAAGGGAGAGAACATTCTTTCCTCTTTTCAGGGAGAAATGGAAATTTGCCAATTACCACTTTGAGGGAAGGAAATAGTTTTGACCAAGTTCTCAGAAGAGGTTGGTTACTACGACTTTTAATTCACTTATCCAATTCGTGTTTATTGAACCGTCCTAAAGCGGCTCAAAGCAAACTTGAGTCCCCCAAAGATATAGAGAGTTCTCAGTCCACAGTGAAATTTCTCAGGTCCTTCCTAAATTGCTTGGGGCCAGTTCTGCCTAGCTTTCCTAGAATGAAAGTTTTCGGTGTAGCACCCTTATTTAGAAGGAGTCATTGATCAGAAAAGGAAAAGTGATGGAGGCCTTCTTTCCCCTCCCCCACCCTTCAGGAATCCCGGTTTACAAGCTGCTTGAAAACGTAATATATGGACAGATGGAGGTTTACAAAGCATATGCGTGCTAAATAATGATCTAAGGCAACAATGTAAAAGATACCGCAAGATATTGGGGTGCCTGGGTGGCTCAGTGGGTTAAGCCTGTGCTCAGCGGGGAGCCTGCTTCCCCCTCTCTCTCTGCCTGCCTCTCCGCCTACTCGTGATCTCTCTCTCTGTCAAATAAATAAATAAAATCTTTAAAAAAGAAAGATACCACAAGGTAAGCTATATAAGAGCTGAATACGTGACGTTGTACATTCATAGGAGGAAGAGATCTTTGTGGGTTGGTGCAATCATGGAGGGGATCCAGGTGGAGGTGCAGAAGATCCAGAGGTTATGACAAGCCCAGAAAACGCGGGCAGAGCATCAAGGAGAACTGCTCTTAAAGAGACAAGTAATGACCCCTCCCTCCAACAGCTGGAGGAAATGCTTAGGGGGGATTTGGGGTTATCTCCAAGACTGGGAAAGACTCTCTCTCTTCAAGTGGGTGGAGGCCAGGGGGAGCTGAACTTCCTGAGATCCGGGAAGTTCCACACCAGGGAATGCTGTCCTCCCAAAACTCCACCATCATCCCTTCGTTGAGAAACATGACGGGACCAAGAAGAGATGCTCCGGAACTAAGAGCTCACATTTTAGACGATAACATAATAATGGCAAGCCATTCAATGTTTGGGAGCAAGCAGGTAACTCCTTCCCACCAACCTCCCAAAAGAGTATAAATCACCGAAAAAAACTCATGGAAAATTGCATGATTTTTCTCTGTGTAGGCCAATGCCGAATCCCCACTCAACGGATCCTAAGGGTTCAAGCAAACAAATGTCTTCTTAAAGCAGGGGTCTCCAAATACCTTTTAGTTTGCATCTTTGATTAATATGTTTTAATGTGTTACAGCTATGGCTTAAAAAATACAGGAAAAAAATTAAAGAAAAAAAAGTAAATAGACATCTCTAACTTTCTCTTGATAACTCAGTAGATTCTCCTGCCCACCCAACCTTGGAGATGACTCCCCAAAACCGTAAGCCAGTCCTGGTCTAAATTGATTGGTTCTCATTATGGTTCCATTGGTAATTCTATTTTTATTTTATTTTAGTGGGCACTGTGCTAATGTGAGAGGGAAAAGGGAAACCAGAAGCAACGTCTACTATTATTTTTTAAAACTTGCAAATGAGGGGCACCTGGGTGGCTCAGTGGGTTAAGCCTCTGCCTTCAGCGCAGGTCATGATCTCAGGGTCCTGGGATCGAGCCCCGCATCGGGCTCTCTCCTCAGTGGGGAGTCTTCTGCTCCCTCTCATTCTTCCTCTGTTCTCTTTCTCTCATGCAAATAAATAAAATCTTTAAAAAAAAAAAAAAAGATTTTATTTATTTATTTGACAGAGAGAGAGATCACAAGTAGGCAGAGAGGCGGTCCAAAGAAGTGAGGAAGAGAGAGTAAATAAAGTGGGACACAGAGGAAGGGAAAACAATGAAGAGAAGATGATCAGAGGCACTCAAAGGGGGCTGGAGTAAGAGGGAAGAGACTACTGCTCAAAATTGTCCTTTAAACCCAGCATCCTCCACGACCCATGAAGAAAGCTCCGCTGTGCTGAGCCCTATGCTTTAAAGGGCCCCACTCTTGCTCTCCTCCATCTACACCCCTGCTCACAGAGAGGTGATGTGCCCACCTACAGGCTGGGCCTCTCCCCTGTAATGCTTGGGGTACAGGGACCCTGCGATTCCTGTACCGGTGGTCCTAATTCCAATTTCAGGTCCTACATGGGCCTCTCCCCTGATCCAGCTTGCTGAAAAGCCACCACTGTGTATACCCTTAGCCCAAAGGACAGGGACGGGCTGCTACTTCAATGTGTGTGGGTAGAGCTTAGACTTACGGGCTGGCACATCCAGCACAAGATACCCTGTTAAAGGGCAGAATCAGATACGTAGAAGCAAGGAGACAGACGATGGACCAGAGGTTGGAGGGGATGTGAGACCCTGGCCTTGAGTTTCAGGTTCCTTCGACCCAACCAGTGAAGGAGAAATCTCTCCTCTCTCTCTCCTAGCCCAGCGCCGGTGAGTCTTCCTGGAAAGAATCGTGGTCTTTGGCAATGATGAAATGAAATTAATTTGAAATCTGCACGCTCCACAATTATTTGTTAGGAACTTTTGCTTTACACAAAGTTTTGAGCTCTTCACTGGGAAGGTCTATTTGCCAATCTAGAAGCCTACAACATACGTATCTGAGTTTGCTCGTTTGATTTAGAACTTTGAAGGATTTAGATGTGTGGGGCACAGGCTTCCCTTTGCACTTTTGCCTAGGACCCTGCAGAGGGTAAATGAGAATGACCTGACAGAAGCCAATGGCCAGTCTGTGAGCGTCTGTGATGGGCAAGCAACTGGGCTTTACATATGTCATATCACTTCAACCTCCCAGCAATTTCTGGGATGGAGTAGGCACCTGACCTGAGGACCAAAGAGGTCAAGATGCTTGGCCAAGATCGCATAGCTAATAAGCAAGGATCTGGACCTCCAACAAAATTCTTGCCAATCGCAAAGATTTTCTTTCCACTCAATTACGCCTCAATTTAAATCCAGCCTTGAGATGAGAATACAAATGGCAGCTTACTTGCTCTTGGGTTTTGTTTTTATTTGGAATGGGCAAATGACACCAACAACTGTTTGCTAATCCCAAAAGAGTGTCTGCTTAGACAGACCCAGAGCCCAGGAGCTGCAAGCTTGTCTTTCCCAGGCTCCTTTAACAGTAACTAGATGCCTTCCAAAGATTCCCAAAAAGTGCCTTTGGAAACATAGTTTGGCTTCTGGAAAGACCAACGGATATTTTTTTCATTGTAACAAATCAGGCAAGAGACTGCTCCTAAAGAAGGGAACTACCAGGAGACTGAAGAGCTATACTCAGAAGCAGAGAGAGAGAGAGAGAGTGTTGAGGGGACAGGGGTTCCCTTTACTGTTCGAAAAATAACCAGCAACAGCCAGGGTTGTCATTCATCTTTTCACGAGTCACTGATCAATTCCTACTGCTGATAAATAGCAGAGTAATGGTAAGAATTTCCTCCTTGATATTTGAAAAGCTCTTTCTACTTTTAGAGCCACTGAAAGATGTAACTGTCAAAGAAACGGACACATTTCCCTATTACTTTTATTTTGAAATCACCTATCGGATCATGTTACTGCCCTCCTTTAAATGCTTCAGTGACTCCAACTGCCTGTTAGGTCAAATCCAAATTCTTTAGCATGATATTCAAGGCCCTTTAATATCTGAATCAAGCCCATTATTTTGACTTCAGCACCTACCATTCCCTTCTTAAAATATGCCCAAACGCATGCCATTCCCCAAAGAGGCCTCACCCACTTCTTATCTCTGTGTTTCTATAAGCCGATCACCTGCTTTCTTCATTATACCTGCTGACACTGTATCTCTTCTTCAAGATCCACTCCAGAATATCCTCCCCAAACCTTTTCCACCTATATCCTAGACGAGCGATTGCCAAAGTTTTGTAACAGATATTATCAATATTTAAAAAGTAAATTCTGAGGTAGGACTGTCTACTATTACTTTGCTCACACACACACATACCCATACCTACGATAATATATAGACCAAATTAGAACCAAAACAAACCAACAAACTCAGGAAGAATCTAACCTCAGAATAAATTCAATTTCATGGATTCGGTTTTATGAAGATTTCACTCATCTGGTTGTTAGTACCGTTCTGTTTGCCACAGGAAAAACAACAGTCACAAAAGAACAGTCATGAACTTGCAATCGGGAACCACTGTCCTAGCCTCAAGATGAATCTGGTGGTTCCATGGTCTCAACGCTCAGTACAGATTTGCTCCAGTGAGTTTTGTCTCTCTCCCTGGATCTCTCCCACCCTCTCCCCACTAATTTTTGAAGTTTTGTGTACAGGGATTATTATTTATATTCTCTGTATTCCACGATCTGGTACATAATAGATGCTCAATCCATGCCTATTAAATCATTTTTTAATACCAATGACTATGTGTAAATGGAATGCCAAGGCAGATGGGTCCCAGACCAAAAAAAAGTGGTCCTTATCCTTCCATAAGAGTTCATTTCTGAGTATTCTTTCCTGCTGACGGTTCTTGCACCGTTCAATGCCACGTGTTAATATCTATCTTACTCAAGGCTCCATGGGGAGCGGCGTGTTAGACAAAGTTCCCTCCCTCCTAGGTCAGAATCGTCCTCTCCTTCACCAACATCCTTAAAAAGTATCCTCTTGCTCACCCCGTAGGCTTCAAGGGGATTTCACCAAAGGAGACTTTCATCTGGTCTTGGAGGTCAGCTGGACGTCAGTTGGGATACTGTCGGCCACAGATAATGTAATAGCCTGACTGAAACTAGATGAAACTGAAAGGTAATGTACTGGCTCACATAACTGAAAAGGTACTCAGGTAAAGCTTGATCCAGCAGCTCACTGATGACACCCTGGACCTGACCTCTTCCTATCTTGCCACTCTGCCTTCAGCATGGCCCTAACAGTCCCATAAATTCAGTCTAATTATAATCGTTTAGGTTACCTGCCCACAGCTGAACTGAGGCTGGTAGAATAAAATTCACTGATTGTCTAATTGGAATCTCGAAGCTAGAGATAGATCCAGTTTTCCAGGAAACATATCAATACCCACATGGAAGTCTGGGGTGACTGGGAAGAAACAAAGGGGCAATCGTGGTTGGTAGCAAATGTCCATCGTAGTCTGTACGGTGACAATTTTCCCTGAGATCATGACCTGAGCCAAAGGCAGACGCTTAACCAACTGAGCCACCCAGGCGCCCCTGTACAGTGATAATTTTCTGAAGAAACAAGTATCCCGAAAAACATTAAGACTTTAACCACCATACCTAACGGATGTTTAAAAATCTCTCTCTGCAAAGAATGATGCCCTCCAAAACTCCTATCCCCCCCCCTCCAAAAAGCAGCCACATGATTCTTTCTTTAACAAAGTAGAATTTAAAGATCCCTTCTAGAAAAAGATGGATGATGATAAAGGAGTCGTTTCAGGAGCTGACCCAGAAAGTAATGATTAATTATATTCTTGCAGACAGAGCTGTCCAATGTCCTGGAGGGCATCATCTTTCTTCCAGCTTCTAAGGAGGTCCAGAGAATCTTTGCCCGTGGCAGTGAGATATGAATGGAAGGTTAGTCACTTGATCCTTCCACAGAAGCAATAATTCACTGCCTTCAAGGCAAGCTCTCTAAAGGAGTACTTTTGAGGGACTGTGTAAGACCCATCTACTCAGCTAAAATGGACAGATTCTTGGACACTGTTGTAATGGGTGCCTGCTTTTATCTAAGAATTCAGACTGGCTGCCCATCTAGACTACATTCTCCAAACAAATGCTTCAAGGTAGACCATCATGACCTAAGAAATGACTAAGGTTTATAATCTTAAAAGGATAGTAAGACTCCAATTGTGTTTGTCCCACAACTTCGGGGTGAGATTTCAACTCCAGTTAAAATTGTAATGACCCTTGCGCCCAGGTGGCTCAGTCAGGTAAGCATTGATTTCTCAGGGTCCAGTAATCAAGACTTGTATCCCCCACATCGGACTCCCTGCTCAGTGGGGAGTCTTCTCACTCTCTCTCTCCCTCTGCCCCACCCCCCGCCACTCGAATTTGCTCTCTCTCAATAAAATATTTTTAAAAAATAAAATAAAGTAAAATTTGAATTACCCATGAGGTAAATGGTGTTAAAAATGGCGCCTGCGAGTTTAATCTGTCTGTATCCAGGCCCATTGGCTATTCCCCTCACCCTCCCGCACAGCCCCCCCCCACACACATTGAGCTTGGCCATGTGACTTGCTTTGACCAATGGAATATCAGCAAATGTGATACAACAAAAGCTTGGAAAGTGCTTGCCTACAAGGGACTCTCCTACCACCACTGCAAAAAGCCCAGGTAGCTTCCTGGGCGATGTGAGAGCATGCAGAGTGAGGTCTCTGCTGTGTTGACATTTGAACCAAAGCCCAACCCCATGCATGAGCCCAGCCTTCAACATAGGGTACAGAAATGAACTGTCCCAAGTTGAGCGCAGCCCATATTGACAACCTATAGAATTAAAAGCAAATAAATACTATTTTGAGCCACTAAGTCTTGTTATATTGACATGTGTGCTGTGATTGGTAAAACCCTCAGATCTTTGATGGGAATTCAAGAATACACTTATGGGGCACCTGGGTAGATCAGTCAGTTAAGTGTCTGCCTTGGGCTCAGGTCATTATCCCAGGGTCCTGGGATTGAGTCCCCCATCCGGCTCCTTGCTCAGTGGGGAGTCTGCTTCTCCCTCTGCCTGCTGCTCCCCCTGCTTGTGCTCTGTCAAGTACATTTTTAAAAAAATAAAAAATAAAGAGTACATTTATGATTTTTTTTAAAAAGAGAATCACAAATAAAAATAATAAAATAAAATAAAAATTTTTAAAAATTAAAAAGATAATAAACACTGAGTCATGTACACAAGTGTTAAATCACTCTATTGTACACCTGGAAACTAGTATAGCACTGTATAGATTAATTATACAGGTATCAAAATTAAAAACTTGAAAAAAGAACCCTCAGACCTTAAAGCGCCTACACTCCTTAGTGTACGTAGTAGGTGATCGATAAATGCCTACTGAATTCCTTAAATAAATTAATCTAATTGTGCTGGTCATCATTTGAGTCACATTAAACATATTTGTAAAAAGATTTTCTCATAGAAAGTCAGAAAAGATGTAACATTTTACTGCAAAATTAACTTTGGTCCCCTTATTTTATTCAAAAGAAGACACATAGGATGTCATCTTTCGGTTAGTCCAGCAAGGCTATAAAATAGGACTCCAAGAGTAAATGAAGTAATTGACTTAAAATGCTCAGTTCAGTTTCTGACCTTTGAAATATGTTCTCGCTGATGATGTAGAGAATGACGGTGAATAAAATGATGATGACTGTGAACTCCCCAAGTGGAGGGGCTATTTTGGTCCATATTTTATTCATGGTATATTATTTATAATATCACGGATATATATTTTTTTAAATAGGCTCCATGCCCAGCATAGAGCCCAACACGGGGCTTGAACTCATGACCCTGAGATCAAGACCTGAGCTGAACTCAAGATTCAGATGCTTAACCAACCCAGGCGCCCTCAGATCGCATTCCTTACACCTGCTGTAATTCTTAAACACACAGTCTGAACAGTTTCTACAACGATGACCCTTCCTCCCATGCTTTATCTAGTTCTCTCTTCGCCATCTTAAGCTTTTCCCTTTATTTCCCTCCTTTTGGTAACAAGTTTATCCAAATTTGGTCTTCAGCTCTACCTCTGCAGCCTCCTCAAATTCTTCCTACTCCATCTGCATTGCAATGACTTACTAAAATTCTATTTTAGAATGACGGAGTGAAGATATAATCAAATGATCTCAAAGAGGAGTGCACAGAGAACACAGATAGAATCTGGGAGCCTTATATAATGTACTTCATGACCAGATTTATTTATGAATCTAAAACTAAGTTTTCTGAAGAATCAAATTAATAAAATAGGCCTTCAGAACATTAGCCTTGGGGCGCCTGGGTGGCTCAGTGGGTTAAAGCCTTTGCCTTCAGCTCAGGTCATGATCTCGGGGTCCTGGGATCGAGCCCTACATCAGGCTCTCTGCTCAGCAGGGAGCCTGCTTCTCCCTCTCCCCCTGCCTGCCTCTCTGCCTACTCGTGATCTCTCTCTCTCTCTGTCAAATAAATAAATAAAATCTTAAAAAAAAAAACAAAACATTAGCCTTAAATCTACTTCATAGAGAGATTGCCAAAATAATGATTCTATGATATTCTAAATTTTAAGGTGTAGAAGAATGACAATAGCTCCAGAAAAAACTAAAAACAGTTTCATTGTTCCAGCAAGATTCCTGAAAAAAAAAGAGGGGGGGGGGCCTCCTGGGTGGCTCAGTCGATTAAGCATCTACCTTTGGCTCAGATCATGATCCCAGGGTCCCAGATCAAGCCCCACACTCTCCCTCCGTGCTCTCTCTCTCAAATAAATAAATAAAACCTTAAAAAAAAAAAAAATTCCTGGAAAAAAAAAATTGCAGGGTCATGAAAAAAGGGCCTAATTCTCTAAAAGGAAGACAGTTGTATTTCCCATTAAGTCAACTCACTAGAAATATAATAAGCATAGTTTGTTCTGCTTGGACAGTGAAAAAAAAACTTTTTTTACTGAGTTTCTGAACTTCAGAATAAAAGAAGACTGATATGCGCCAAGCTCCAGGTCTGGAGGACCGCCTTGAGATTTCTCTTTACTAGACATGCCCTGGAAGAAGAAAGTGAGTATGTGAGTGAAGAAGGGCTGTCAGGAGCAAAGCAGAGATCTCCACACCATGACTCACCACATTTCGGAGGAAGAGAGGTTGTGGGCAGAAATCCTACTTGTGCAATCCTAGCTACTGGGAAAGATCCAGAAAGAGAAGAGTCCAGAGATGGCAGGAGATGTGTCCATTCATTCAGCACCATTTACTGAGAACCCACTGTGTGTGAGGTAGGACATGCCATGCAGGACAGCAGAGACAAAGCTGTTTCAGATTCAGGGCGCCTGGGTGGCTCAGTCGATTAAGCATCTGCCTTTGACTCAGGTCATGATCCTGGGGTCCTGGGATCGAGTCCCATGTCGGGCTCCCTGCTCAGTGGGGGCCTGCCTCTCCCTCTCCCTCTGCCTCTCTCCACTGTTCATGCTCGCTCTCTCTCTCTCATCATCTGTCTCTCTCTCAAATAAAAAAATAAAATCTTTAAAAAAGAAAAAAACTGTTTCAGACTGAGGTTCTACCCTCTGTAATATTCAAATCTAGTGTTAAACAAAACTGAGATTAAATGTCACATAGAAGTCCCACGCGAGTAATACCAATAAAGAGTTTAAAACATCCAGCAGATTAAACAACATTTTTTTTAACTTTTAAAAACCTGATTCCGGTTAAAGGAATGAAGAAAGCCTAGGTTTATCGCCAGTACTGCACCCCGTTCCAGGCCAGAAATTCCCCCAAGGAAGTCAAGTTTTCTTATACGTGGAGGAGGGAGGAAGAAGGAAGCACCAGAGAAAGAGCAGGAGCCTCAAATCCTTATACCAACCCCCTCATTCATACCATCAGCATAAAACAAAAGAAAGGCACTCTAAACTTTGGGAGCCATGAGGCATCTTCACCACGCCACGTGTCCCCCTGGCCAACTAGAGCACGCAGGGGCTTTGTCAAGAACGCAGCTCGATGGTCTGTTTCAGCAACTGCTCACATTAGGCAACCTGAAAAATCACCATGGTCAATTTCTTGAGTTTCACGGAAAATAAATAGAATGCCATACAGAGTTTGTAAAATTCTGCAAGACCCGATTCAATACCACCAACCTGGAAGGACTCACCACACACACCCCCCACCCCCACCCCGCTGGGACTTCAGACAACCTGCCAACAAAATTCAGCCTTGACCCCTCCCCCATCCAGCTGTGTCCCAGCCAGACATGACCTTAAACCTCTCAGTTTTCCTGCCCTCGGAGTGAACGGCAGCAGAGCCTAGCCTCTCTTTAAAATCCACCTCGTCCTAGATTTTATGAGACCAGGAGATTTTTCAGTAG
The DNA here is from genome assembly GCA_028534135.1 of Potos flavus. Lineage (NCBI taxonomy): Eukaryota > Metazoa > Chordata > Mammalia > Carnivora > Procyonidae > Potos > Potos flavus. Next base: position 4,573,811 of record CM052895.1, on the reverse strand, counting down.
CCAACTATCTTCCCCTCTCTCGCTGCTCTTTTGGTGACAACATTCATCTAAGCTAATTTCAGTAAAATCGGAGCTGTTGAAACGGTCTTAAACAGGAAGTTACCATAGACTTGATCTTTTCTGCTTTTTCCTGCATGTGCCTAGCCTCTTTCCTGCCCTCTACTACTGGGTAAATGAGTATCATTTCCCTCCCTTAATCATCATGCGGAAAGTCTCCAAATCCAAGTGCAAAATGGTGTCTCCTCAGAGGCAAGGACATGCAATTATGGGTCTGCAGCTCTGCATATTCCAAGCAAGCAATTTACAATGTCAAATAGTGAGCAGTTTCTTTGTGCTCCATAAAAAGACACCCTCTAATTCCCCCAGACAATCCATTTGCAGAATTGCTAGTAAATCAACATAATTTGTTTTCTCTGTGCCTGTGTTCTGCTAGGGAAACCTTCAGAACTGCTGAAGCTGCTGCAATTATATAACATTATTGCATCTCGCAATAAGGAACTTCCCTATAACTGGTCATGCAAATGAAGGACAATAATACATGATTTGAAAAAAAAAATACATGATTTGGACACAGAGGATTATCCTTGAAAAGCAGTTCTGACTGTTGTCCTCCACTTAATTCCTCCAGTGTCCCCTCTGCTTCATAAAATCCCTAAATTCTACAATTCAGCAGATTTTAGCAGAGAAACACACTCTGCCTGGGTGAAATATATTCAAATATTTAGGTTATAACGTGTGTCAAGTATTAGCAGTATTTGAACGCAAATACGCCATCACTGTGACGTCTGTCACTGCAGAGTGCAGAATAATTAGGCTTCGTTTTGAAGCAGCTGACAGGCAGATTTTTTTTTCCCCAAAAGTCTAAGAAAAAGCCCGCAGGCAAGTCAATAGTATCTAATTCCGCACACCTGGAGCCGCCAGAGAAAATGGATCAGAGCCCATGGAGGAGCCCTTTTGATTCACTTTCCCGGAGAGAGCTGCCCCAAGACAAGGAAGGATGCACCCTTCCTTGTACCACGTTTGTTTACAGATCTGGATAAGGCTTTCGTCAAAGAATGTCCTTGAAATTCAAAAAGGCAGTTTATTCTGGGGGCAAGAAGCCTGGATCCTGGCAAAGCCTTTTGATTGACTAGCTCTGTGATTGCTATCAAGTCAACTTGCTTTCCTACCCCATCTCCCCAAGAACGAACTGAATTACCTAATCCCTGTGCCATCCCTTTGCTATAAAATATCATGACTCTACCTATGCTAAATGTTTGGTATCACACACAAAGGTTCGTTATGGGGTTACAGTAAGAAGGGGGCCTTATGACTGACAGGTTGGGCGTGGGATCCCAGTTAAGGTATTAGCTGTATGAATCTATATACAAGGGAGCTCTCCAAACCTTAGCTTCTTCATCTAAGAAATGAATTTGGGGAAGAATTAGGTGTTTACCTGATATATAGTTACCATTAAAAATCTGAGCCCAGGGACGCCTGGGTGGCTCAGTTGGTTAAGCAGCTGCCTTCGGCTCAGGTCATGATCCTAGGATCTTGGGGTCGAGCCCCGCATCGGGCTCTCTGCTCAGCGGGGAGCCTGCTTCCCCCTCTCTCTCTCTCTGCCTGCCTCTCTGCCTACTTGTGATCTCTCTCTCTGACAAATAAATAAATAAGATCTTTAAAAAAAAAATCTGAGCCCATACCCCAGAATAATTAAAGCAACCCTAGGCAAAATTATGCAATGAGTCAAGATTACCTAAAACCCCCTGCCTGCATTTTTCGTTTTTCTTTAAGCTTACCCTCCTGCCTTCATGCTGCTTCCTTCTTGCAAACATGATTACCAAGCCACACCCAAGTTAGGGAGATACTGTATGAGCAGTATTTTTTTTTATTTGAGTGTAGGTGACACACACTGTTACATTAGTCTTGGGCGTAAAACATAATGATTCAACATCTCTATACCTTATGCTATGTATGAACAGTATTTATATGAAACTTAGTACAGAGGTTAATTGCACAATATCTAGATTCTGACAGATCTGGGTTCAAACCCCAGCTACATCCTTGACTAGTCACATTAGTTAATTTCTCTGAATGTCAATTTCTCTGTTCATAAAAAATGAGGATAATTATATCTGCCTGTATACATTTGATGTAAGGACTAATGATATTAATGTTCATCAATGTCATCACGATAATGACAGTGAGGTACATTACACACTCAATATTATTTTAGATACTAATGAGCATCTCATAAACAATGGTGCTGGTTGTATTTATTCTTTCCTGATAATGGCTCAAGTTCAGCCTGTAAATAAATTCAAATTTTCTATCTTTACACAGGAACTTCTCCTCTCCCGCCTAACTGATTTGTAAAAATTCATTGCGGTCTTCGTATTCTACCTCTTTCAAATTTGCTTTATTCTTTTGACTCCTCTGTTTACTTCTCTCACTCTCTTCCGGCTTTGGGATTCCACCCTAGAATTTCTAGAATCACTAGTCTTTTCCTATTCCTTCTTCCACCCATCCAATCATGCAACAATCTTTGAATGAGTACCTCGCATTTGCCAGTCTTGGTTAGGAGCTGGGAATACAAAAACAGCAGAGACTGGGTAATGGGCAGAATTGGCAGAAGCAGCATATTTGAGAGACATCAAGGAGGTAACATCAATAGGACCTGAGAATCGATGGATATGGCCGATCAGGATTGAAGTTCACTCCGTTTATTTCCTCCCCAGGTTCTTGTTGAAACTTTTGTATGAACATGCTTCTGTCTCCATATTCTCCCCTACTAAGCACTCCTATCAGGTAGATTGGGCAATGTCAAGAATATTCATGGAATGGGGAGAAATCCATTTTAACTTTTGGCAATTCAGAGAAACAAACTTTTCACTTGCTGAAACTGGCAGAAACTGATCTGGGGAAAGGCAAGTTTCAAGCACTTGACTCCACTTACTAATTGGGTTTGGGGCTTTCAAAGTCTTTAAGAGTAACTCATCCTTTTAAGAGCCAGGGCTGTGCGGGTGAAAAGTACAAAACGGAACACCTGGGTGTGCTTTCCTGTGCCAAGAAAAACAAAGGCTATTCTGGAACCACACAATTAAGTCAACAAGCAGCCAAACTTGAAGTGCAAAAAGCTGATGATCAGGAGGTGATTTATTACTTTCTTCCAAGAAAAATCAGGAAGAGCGTTGGGGCCCTGAGACCCCCGAAAGCAGAGATGAGAATGTGCATGAAAAATCAGTGGCCCCCAGCAACATGGCCGAAATCCAGAACCAAGAAGGGGGCCTGTGTGTTGTGCATGGACAAACTTCAGAAGCAGCAATATATGCATCCAATTTTGTTTTCCTTTTCTGCAATATAATCCATCTCTCCTGCTCCTTCTTGTTGCTCTACACTCAGTAAAGCCTATTAAAACCTCTCGTGTCCACCGGAAGGGTGTGCCCAGCACCAGGAAGCAACTCAATGATATGGAAAAGCTTTCCGGAGGCAGAAAAAAAATTTTTTTTTTGCAAGAGAAGCCCTTACCGGGACAACCTGGGTGGCTCAGTCGGTTAAGCGTCTGCCTTTGGCTCGGGTCATGATCCCGGGGTCCTAGGATCGAGTCCCACATCAGGCTCCTTGCTCAGTTGGAAGCCTGCTTCTTCCTCTACCTCTGCTTGCCTGTGCTCACTCACTCGCTCGCTCTCTCTCTCTGACAAATGAATGGATAAAATCTTAAAAAAGAGAGAAGCCCTTACCAGTGACATCCCTTAGAGATGGAGCACGTGCTCCCATTTCCAGAGAACCCCATTCAAGAATGACAGAACCCCCACATGCCTGCCAACGCTTTGGCTAAATGTGAGATGGGAAATCTCTCATTTTTCTTCATTGCCTCCAGCTGTTTGCTCACTTTTAGCCAAAAGCTCTTCTTTTCAAACCCATTATCTCTGACAGCAATTCTAGCCCCGTTCTCCTTCCTCCCATCTTGCACGGGGATGAAGAGCCACTCGTCAATCTCGTCCCTGTACTTCTTTAGAGTCATGACTACAAGGATCATTAAGGGACCCTTTGTCATTTTCTTACACAGGCTACCTAACATCATGAACTTGGCCCCACGGGACCATTCCTCTAACTCACTCTTTTGAGAATCGCTACCGTTCTAGTCTCTCTGGTTTCCTGCACCATTTTCAAATAAAAGAGCAAACTGGAGATTGGAAGTTTGGAACCAGTAAAAAGGCAAAGGAAGAGAACGCGTGGCTTCACTCTGAGATCACCGCTGTACGCATGGCCTGCTCGTTCTGAAACCTCCTTAAAAAGGTCATCGTTCTGGGCGCCTGGGTGGCTCAGTTGGTTGAGCATTTATTTTGGAAGCCCTCAGTGACCCGACCGGAAACAGAGTAGCTTTGCTGGACCAGAACTCTGCTTTCAGTTTTGAAGGTAATTTTCAGTCCTGTGTGGCAGATTTCCTAAGAAATTCCTCCAACAACTGGATTTTTTTTTTTTTTTCAGAACAGAACATTGTTTGACAGAATTGAAAATTTAACTCTTTCAGCACACGGCAGATTGATAGGATTGAGAGGGGTTTCTAACGTTGAGCATTCATGAACGATGACATTTTTTTCAAGATTTTTTATTTTTTATTTTTATTTGAGAGAGAGAGAGTACGCAAAAGCAGGGGGGAGGGGCAGAAGGAGAGGGAGAAGCAGACTCCTCGCAGAGCAGGGAGCCCAATGCAGGACTCGATCCCAGGACCCCGGGATCATGACCTGATCCAAAGGCAGAGGCCTAACCGACTGAGCCACCCAGGCGCCCCAAGAATTATAAGATTTCTAAATGAGTGAGAAATGAACCCTAGTTGTGTTAAGCCACAAAAACCTTGTCTTTTTGGTTTTTTGGGTTTTTTGTTTTTTGTTTTCTGTTTTTTACCAGAAAACAGTTTGGTCCATCCTAACAGTCCGTTTAGTTGCGTTGTTAGTCAATCTTCTGTCATCTTGTGTTGTTACATGACTGGAACCTAGCGCAGTGTCTGACATCTAATGGGCACTGAGAAAGTATGTGTTGAATACGTAAATAAATGGGTAAAATACCAGAGTGTACAGATGGACAGTGATTTCCTTTCAGAGAGATTAAAAAAAAAAAGATTGAAGACAACAAAGTACAATTCTTTGCTCGCCTTCATAGAAGGCTCTGTGGAGATTTACAGTCACCCATGATATGACCCTGACACCTTCCTCTTCTTCCTGGGGTTAGGGAGGATAAAGGACAAGACACAGAGTTACAACTCCCCGAGAGTTTCCCTCTCCAGAAGATAGACTAGAAGGGCATCACAACAATTATATCTTATGGCTGCTTTGCCCAATGACGTGTCTTGTTTAACAACGCTCAGAGATTTCATGAGTGAGGGGGAAAATATCTGTTCGCGTCCCTTTTCAGCTACAGACACAAATATAAAAGACTATGAATGAAAGAAATCCTGCTTTCTTACTCTTTCATTTATTAAGATATTATTAGCTTAATAAAATACCTCATCGATCATCTTCATAAGAAGATAATAAATAACGGAAGTACATACGAATCCTTTTGTTGGCTTGAACATGGTACGAATCGTAATTGTCCCTCGGCATCTGGCTCCTGTAAGTTGTTACTCTAAAAGCGTGATCTCGGTTTATTTTACGTTGGGTCCGTCTAGTCATTTCATTTTTGAAAAGTAGTATTTCTAAGTGTGAAGATACAGGGGAGCAGCTGCCACAAGTTCTGGGAGGCCACCCACCAAATCTTCAGGTGGCCAAAGACACCTACATCCCAGGGCCCTGTCTGCACCAGGAAGTCAAAGGAGCAGCTCCCCAAAGGCAAAATCTTCAAAACTAAGATGGCAAAAATGACAGCTCATGTCACAGTGGGTCAAGACCCAGAAAATATAATTAAGAGAATTACTATGTGGAAAACTGTGGTAATTACAAGCCACATCAGCCCAAAAGGACACCACGTCAAAGGCTGCTGGGCTCATGTTAAATGTCTACAACCTCAGGGACGCCTGTTGGTGAAGCATCTGCCTTCGGCTCAGGTCATGATCCCAGGGTCCTGGGATCGAGTCCCATGTCAGGCTCCTTGCTTGGCAGGGAGTCTGCTTCTCCCTCTGCCTCTGCCCCTCTCCCTGCTTATGTGCACTCTCTCTCTCTGACGAATAAATAAATAAAATCTAAAAAAAGAAAGAAAAGTAAAAACAGTCTAAGCAATGATATGGCAGCAAGGGAAGAGGGGAAGACCATTCAGTTCAATGGTGGCAGCCCTTCGAAAGATGCCCCAAAGAGGACACCGTACCAATGAGATAGTTTGCTCTTTGATTTCAATCTGTCTGGGTGAGCGAACACTTCTGCTTGCTTTTTCGTATCTTCTCTCCAACGTTCTCTAGCCCGCTCTCTGCTCTAAGAGGTTGACTTGCAGGTTGCTGATAGCCTTGTTCTCTGCTTCTCGTTGGATGTAGCAGAGTCCTAGCAGGAGGGGATACTCAGGGAGGAGAGGGACTTTGAAATAGGTACCTTCCTTCTTCTACCTTGTAGAATAGAAGGAAAAGTCACAACTCCTCTCAAGGTGTCCTCTTCTAAATGACTCTCCTCTTCTGGTTCCAGTGGTAGTTCCTTTACCTTCTTTCCTTATTTTCTTGTGGCAATGACACTGAACATGAGACCTATCCTCTTCACAAATTTTTGGTAACAAACCGCACAATAATGTATTGTTAGTTATAGGCACACTATTGTACACCAGATTTCTAGAAGGTATTCATCTGACAGAACTGAAATTGTGTATCTGTGGATTACTAACTCCCCATTTCCTCCTCCTCGAACCCCTGGCAACTACCATTACACTCTCTGGTACTGTGAGTTTCACTATTTTAAAGACTATTTATTGGAGAGAGAGAGAGAGTATGCATGCATGGGGGTGGGGGGAGGAAGAGGGAAAGGAAGAGAGAGAATCTCAAGCAGACTCCCCCCTGAGCGTGGAGCCCGACTCAGGGCTCGATCCCATGACCCTGAGATCACAACCTGAGCCGAAATCAAGAGTCAGAAGTTGAACCTACTGAGCCACCCAGATGCCGAGTTTGACTATTTTAGATATCTCATATATTTGTCCCGTGACTGCCTTATTTTACTTAGTATAATGTGTTCATCCATGTTATTGCATATTATAGACTTTTTTAAGGTTGAAGGATACATATATCCCATTTTTTAATCCATTCATCTGTTTATAAACACTTAGATTGTTTCCATCACTTGGCTATTATGAATAACACCGCAACGAACATGGGAGTGCTAATATCCATCTGGGATTTTGATTTCAATACTCATGGATCAATACCCTGGATCATATAATAGTTCTATTTTTGATGTTTTGAGGAATCACCATCCTGTTTTCCATAGCAGCTGCACCAGTTTGCATTCCCGCCAATAGTGTACAAAGTTTTCCAATTTCTCCACATCCCCATCAGCATCTGTCGTTTCTTGTGTTGATTTTAACCATTCTGACAGGTGTGAGGTGATATCATTGTGGCTTTGTTTTTTTTTTTAATTTATTTGACAGAGAGAGATCACAAGTAGGCAGAGAGGCAGACAGAGAGACAGGAGGAGGCAGGCTCCCTGCTGAGCAGAGAGCCCGATGTGGGGCTCGATCCCAGAACCCTGAGATCATGACCTGAGCCAAAGGCAGAGCCTTAACCCACTGAGCCACCCAGGCGCCCCATCATTGTGGTTTTGATTTGCGTTTTCCCAATGGTTAGAGACAATGAGCATTTTTTCATATACCTTCTGGCCACTTGTAGGTTTTCTTTGGAGAAACATCTATTCAAGTCTTTAGCATATTTTTAAATCAGGTTATTAGGGGTGTTTTGCTATTGAGTTATAAGTGTTCCTTATATACTTTGAAATATTAACCCATTATCAGATATGTAGTTTGCAAATACTTTCTCCCATTCAGTAGGTTGCCTTCATTTTGTTGATGGTTTCCTTTGTTGTATAGAAGCTTTTTAGTTTGACATAGTCCCACTTGCTTATTTTTGCTTTTGTTCCCTTTGCTTCTGGTGTCAAATCAAAAAACCAGTGCCAAGGGCGCCTGGGTGGCTCAGTGGGTTAAAGCCTCTGCCTTCGGCTCAGGTCATGATCTCAGGGTCCTGGGATCGAGCCCCGCATCGGGCTCTCTGCTCAGCGGGGAGCCTGCTTCCCCCTCTCTCTCTGCTTGCCTCTCTGCCTACTTGTGGTCTCTCTCTCTCTGTCAAATAAATAAATAAAATCTTTAAAAAAAAAAACAAAAACCAGTGCCAAGACTGATATCAAGGAGTTTAGCCCTATGTTTCTTTTAAAAGTTTTAGTCTCAGGTCTTAAATTTAAATCTTTAATCTATTTGAGTTGACTTTGGTATAGGGGGGTAAGATAAGAGTCCAGATTCTTTCTACCGCATGTAGCTGTCCAGTTTTCCCAACACCATTTATTAAAGAGACTACTTTTTCCTCATTGTACATGCTGTGGGCTTTTTATATATGGCCTTTATAATTTCGAGGTAATTTCCTTCTATTCCCAGTGTTGTTGGGTTTGAGTTTTCACCATGAAAAGGTGTTGAATTTTGTCACATGCTTTTTCTGCCTCTCTTGAGATGGTCATGTGGATTTTTATCCTTCATTCTATTCATGGGATATACCGTGTTTATTGATTTACATTTATGATTCCCTGGAATCCCAGGAGTAAATCCTACTTGGTCATGGTGAATGATCCTTTTAACATACTGTTGAATTTGGTTTGCTAGTATTTTGTTGAGGATAGCTAGTATTTTTGTTAGCTAGTTTTTTGGATTTGTGTTCATTAGGAATACTGGCCTGCAATTTTCTCTTCCTATGATGTTGTCTGGCTTTGGTACCAGATAATGCTGACCTCATAAAATGAGTCTAGGGTGTCCCCTCCTTTTCAATTTTCTGGAAGAGTCTGAGAAGGACTGATGTTAATACTTCTAAAAATATTTGGTAGAATTCACCAGTGAAGCCATCTGGCCTTGGGTTTTTCTTTTTTGGAAGGTTTGGGATCACCGAATCCATCTCCTTACTTATTATGGATCTGCTCAGACTTTATTTCTTCACGATTCAGTCTTAGGTGGTTGATGTTTCTAGCAATTTGCACATTTCTTAGAGGGCGTCCAGTTTGTCGGAGGATAATTGTTCACTGGAGTCTCTTGGGATCCTTTTTAATTTCTGTGTCATCAGGTGCAATGTCTCTTCTTTCCTTTCTGAATTGATTATTTAGTCTTTTCATTCTTTTTCTTAGTCGAGCTAAAGATTTGTTAATTTCCTTTCCAAAAAACCCACCTCTCCATTCTGTCGACTTTTTCTATTGTCTCCTATTCTCTATTTATTTCTGTTCTCATCTTTGTGATCTCCTTCTACTAACCCTGGGTTTAGTTTGCTGTTTTCTAGTTCCTTAAGATATCAGTTGTTCACCTGAGATCTTTTTTTTTTAACTGAAGCATCGTTGCCATATGATATGACATTAGTTGCAGATGTAGAACATATTGATTCAACAATGCTATACATTACTCAGTGCTCACAAGTGTAGCCACCATCTGTCACCATGCCATGTTATTACTATATCATTGACTATATTCCCTAAGCTGTACTTTTCATCCATGTGACTTACTTATTTTATAACTGGAAGTGTGTACCTCCTGATCCCCTCCCCCCCTCACCCATCCCCCCACCTCCTCCCCTCTGGCAGCCACCATTTTGTTCTCTGTATTTATGACTCTACTTCCGTTTGATTGCTTGTTTGCTTTTAGGTTCCACATATTTATTGATTCTTGATTTAATTTTTTTTTTTACATCTTTTCTTCTGATTTCCCATGGTATGTTTTTTCAAATTTCTGGAGGAGAATGCGTACTTTTATATCCATTCTTGTTTAGGAAGAGTGTACAGCTACAAATTCTCCTCTGAACTCATTAGCAGTCTTCGCTATGAGTTTCTATAGGTAATATGACAATCATAACTATATTCTTAATGTTGTAATAATACTGTGAATTTTCTCTTCTTGTTCAGTAGGTCGCTCGGATTTTGAAATTTTCAACTGCTTGGGAGGGGTTTTTGTTCATTCCTATTTTTGTTATTAACTCCTACTTTGATTGCATTGCGATTCAAGAGTAAGATCCAACAATTTCTATGTTTTAAAATGTGTATCAGTGTTTTCTTTATGACCTAACAGAACCAGCAAGGGCAGGCCAGGAGGCTGGAGACCCAGAGAGGACCAGCAGTTTGAGTGTGAAGGCAGTTTGCTAGAAAATTCCCTGAGGGGAGGCCAGTCCTTCCCCCGTTAAGGCCTTGAACTGACTAGATTAGGTCCACCCCATTAGGAGGGTAATCTGCTTTACTCAAAGCCCACTGATCTAAATGTGAATCTCATCTAAATATAGCTTCACAGAAACATCTAGAATAATGTAGAACCAAATATCCTGGTACCGTGGTCTAGCCAAGTAGAGATACAAAATTAACTATCACATCCATACTTCAGAACAATCTAAAGAAGGTAATATTCTTCCAGGCCTGTATTTTTCAAATTTTAACACATTTAAAATTTATCTAGAAAATGTATTAAATGCATGTTTCCAGGCCTGGAAGACGCAAAAGCCCCTGTTTATGTCAGCAACCATCAAGTTATTATGTTTTATTGCTGAGGTAGAGCCCGGGAATCAGAATTTTATTTCCTCAGACATTTCTGACTCAGGTGACTTAATGACAAATTTGGAAAAACAGCTCCAAGATCTCCTAAGTGTCTTCAAAGGGGCCTGAGAACATCCCTGGGGACAGAGGAAAGCCCAGGAGAAAACTATATTTCCTCAGTATTTTCATACATGGGAAGCTAGGTTAAAATTAAAACAAATACTGAGCTTAGGGGCACCTGGATGGCTCAGTCGGTAGAGCACGTGACTCTTGATCTCAGGGTCTTGAGTTCAAGATTCACGTTGGACGTGGAGCCTACTTCATTTAAGAAATCAACTTTTTTTTTTTAGCTTTATTTTTATTTAAGTAATCTCTACGCCCCATGTGGGGCTAAACTCACAACCCCAAGATCAAGAGTCGTACACTCTTCCGACTTTCAGTACTTCAGTACGACTTCAGTCGTACACTGAGCCGACCAGGTGTCCCTGAGCCCACGTTAATCTAAAAAACAAAAACAAAGATCAATTTTGAGCTTAGACTTAAAAAGTCACCAAGTCAGGAAGGACAATATGCAATCAGGCAGGAAGTACAGAAAAGCAGTTTTACACTATCTTATCTCAAGATAGAAAGGATTTAAGGGTCATTCGTATACATAGGAGTGTCTCCAGATTCTTCTTGTAGAATCTCCTGGAAAAAATTCATCCTCCTCATCCATGGCTCCACCTCGAGGCCCCACCTCCAACACTAATGGCTCTGGAGACCTGAAGGCTGTGTTGTGTCCCACAGATCTTCCTAGGGGCCCAAAGTATCCAATGTTCTGGGGACCATGGAAACTGACTGCCCTCCATGGTCAGCTCCAGAAATTGGCTGAAGACAGCTCTTTACCCCAGACCACACCTCCTTCTGGGAGCAGCGTGAATCCAGTGAATGGTCAACACAGGGACACACAGAAGATGTCCTTTGCCATGTGGAATCATACCCTGTTGGTTTCAGAGCTTCCCGTGAGGTTAGCCGAGAATGTTCTTGAGACTGCTTTGCAGCCCAACTTCCTCTGACCAGTCCCACTTCCTTCCCTTTTCCTCTCTTCCCCCGGTGTGCAGTATTCCCCAAGAAATCTTCCACACACCAATATCCATCTTGGGGTCTGCCATTATGGGTGGGGAACCCAATCCGTAATAGCAGGAAATGGTTCACAGGATGGCGGTCTATTCTTCCCTAAACAGGATCCTCTTCCTACACCTCTATAGTTCATCAGCACCTTCCACTGAATCCGAATATTCCTCTGTGCAGTTGCAAATGAAGTCGTCTCACTGGCCACACTGGAGGGAGGAGGTGACAGAACTCCATCTGATGGGCCTCAAGGACGAGAAGCTGCATTCCTGGAGAACCAGACAGTTGGGAGACCCACTCCGCTTGCTTCCCAAAGCACAGGTCAAGCCGTAAGGGGCCACAGTTGCCCCGAGGTGCATGTGTAATGACTGAGATGATGCAAATGGTAGACCCTGCATTGAAGGACGAGTGTCTTCGCACATTGGGAAACCAACTTCCAAGGTGAGTGTTCTGCTCTAATAACTAAAATGGAAGCCCTTAAGCTAGCTGTTGATATTATCTTATTATTTCACATTTAGATAGCTACAGAGAGCAAAGGAGCTTTAACATGGCTGCAAAAATGGAAATAATCCTCCTTTATTCCCGGTGACACCCGCAGAGCCATTAAAAATTCAGTTGTCAAATGAATAAAGGCGCACAGACGTCCTAGTTCAGAAGAAGCAGGGCAGGAGGTCCTATTTAAATCTCTTTGCTGGAAATCTGTCTTATCAGCTTTCAATGATGTTGGATTGATGCCTTTATCTGGAAATCAGAAGTGATTTCTGTCGATCCCTTGTAGTCACATTTCAATTAAAACCCTGAAGGAGCCCTCTTATCAGGCCCCAGCATTCGGTCGGTCGGAGTCCTCACCAAATACACTTTCCCTGGAAACAGGATTTGTATTTTCCCTTTTGTTGACTACAGAAGTTATCCCAGCCTAAGTGTGGTTTTCTCACCAACTTACTTTTCAAAGTGAGAAGTAAGGTTTTTAGTTAGCACAATACTTGGCCTTCCTCCACCATCCATAAACCCAACAGCTCATGATTAGATTTTCCATAAATGCCAGAAAATTGAGATTCGCTTAATAGTGATTGGTTGAAATAAATTAGTTTCAATTAGGGGCACCCCGGTGGCTCAGTCAGTTGAGCGTCAGACTCTTGATTTTGGCTCAGGTCATGAGCTCAGGGTCATGAGATCAAGCCTCACACTGGGCTCTGAGCTCACAATGGAGTCTGCTGGAGATTCTCTCTCTCCCTCTCCCTCTGCCCTTTCCCACCCCTACTCAAGCATGCTCTCCCTCTCTCTCTCAATAAATAAATAAAAATCTTTAAAAAACAATAATAATAAATACATTAGTTTTTATTAAAGGAGAACATTTAAATGCTGGCCCATAGCAAAGCCTATCAATCTGATAAATAAAAATGATTATTATTGAGACTATTTATTCTACTGCACGGAAAATGTACCTAATATTTGTAAGGTCCATTACCAAATAATAATCAAAATATTTTCTATAGTTCCAAGGAAAGCTACTGTTAATGGCACTTTGAGGGGGGCATGGTTTCTAAACTTCACAAGTCCTAAAATCTTGGTTAAGCTTCTAAATATTCAATACTAAAGAAGATATTCTATATATCTATACTCATATATATACATATGTACATATCACATGTAAGTAAAGTCCTTTTTCTTTTAAACATACCCACTTGATCCAGTGTATTTAAATCAGGAGGAGGGATGCCAAGAGTTTTATTTCCCTGTAAGATTTTGATTAATCTTAGAATTCATAAATTTTAGAGTCTCAAGGCACAGAAACATCTTGGTAAGCTTACTGGCCAACTCTCGTTTAACAACAAGAATGTGGAGACTCAACAAGATCGTATTTGCGACATAGTCAAAAGACAGCAGCAGCTTTAAAGCCTAAAGTAACTACCTGGGTTCAAGTCCTTCCTCTACCACTTAGTTTGAGCAAGTTGCTAAAACCCCTTCACCTCAGTGTCCTCATCCATAAAATGGGACTCATAAAAGTTAACTTAGAGGGTGCCTGCGTGGCTCAGTCGGTTAAGCATCCGACTCTTGGTTTCCACTCGGGTCATGATCTCAGAGTCCTGAGATCGAGCCCCATGTCGGGTTCCATGCTCAATGAGGGGTCAGCTAGAGAGTCTCTCCCTTTCCTTCTGCTCCTCCCCCTGCTCGTGCTCTCTCTCTCTTTCTAAAATAAATAAAATCTTTTTCTTAGAGTTAACTTAGAAGGCATCTTAAGATGAGTAGGAACATTACATATCAATTAATTATGGTACCAATTACTATTGAATATGCCTAGTAACTTAGTAGGTGCTGCAAAATGTAAGTGCAAAGTGAGGTTAAAATAATTTTTTTCTTTTTTTGAGGGATAAATGACGCACAATGACATCAGTTTCCCGTGTACAACACGGTGATTCAACTGTCTACAGGTAATGCTGTGCTCACCGCAAGCATAGCTCCCATCTATCACCATACAATGCTATTACAACACCACCGACTATATTCCATAAAGATAGTTTTAAAGGATCCAAAGTCGAGAAAATACTGGACAAACCGTGAAATGGGGTGGTGACCCCGGACAAGACAGTAACTTTGAGACAGGGAGGAGAAATTTTTTTTCCCATAGAGTCTCTGATTAAAACAAGAGCAGACAGACTTTCACCCTCTGTGTCCACATACCTTGCCCAGCCTCCTGGGGCCCCACATGAGCTCATTTTCCCGTCCAACACTATGCATCGTGTTTCTCATTAACTGTTTCTCGTGAGCCACAATTTTACCAGGATTAAAATCCTAGAGAAGAGGTCGGTATGATATATACAGACCCTGAACCTAATCATTTTTCGGCCTATTGATCCGATTTCCATCTGGTACTTTATCACCGATCCTAGTGGAAATTTCGCAGAGCCATATAAAATCAAGGAAGAACTGAATGTACTTTTCACTTATTTGCAAAAGTGCTAATAAATGAATTTCTATGTTGCGAAAAGGTCAGAAGACTGTAACGCTCCAAAATAAAGGATTTTTTTTAAACAAGGACTCTTTTATCTGTAAAAGACGCTTTTTGTTTTTTAATTTTTTTTAAGATTTTTTTTTAATTCGTTTGAGACGGAGAGAGCATAAGCAGGGGAGAGGCAGAGGGAGAGGGAGAAGCAGGCTCCTCGCTGAGCAGGAAGCCCAATGCGGGACTGGATCCCAGGACCCTGGGATCATGACCTGAGCCAAAGGCAGACGCTCAACCATCTGAGCCACCCTGGCACCTCTAAAAGATGCTTTCTAAATACTACCACCGGGGCGCCTGGGTGGCTCAGTGGGTTAAGCCTCTGCCTTCGGCTCAGGTCCTGGGATCGAGCCCCGCATCGGGCTCTCTGCTCAGCGGGGAGCCTGCTTCCCCCTCTCTCTCTGCCTGCTCCTCTGCCTACTTGTGATCTCTCTCTCTGTGTCAAATAAATAAATTAAATAAATAAATAAATAAATAAATACTACCATCAAGTAAACATTATAGAGCATACTATGGGCCCAATATTCTAGCAAATATAGATCACAGAACAACAAGCGCTTACTGGAAATTTGACTAACGCATCTAAAACCATTATTGAACTAGTAAACTCATTAGGATGTCCATGTGAGCTAAAGAGATCAGACAATAATGACCCCACTTTCCACAGCTCTTTTATAGAGACAATTTCTGCTGCTGTACAGAGAGATCCAGTGAGCAGAACATTACTATTCCCACTTGCTAGGTGATAAACGGAAACTCGAAAGCAACTAGGGGCTGGGACTTCAGCCTCACAACACCCAGCTCTAAAGGGACCCATAATGCAAACACAGAGCTTTCCTACCCAGCATCCACTTCCCTCCTTTTTCTCCCCAAAGCCAGGATTTTGTGCACAGATGGGTCTTCTGGGAAGCTGGTCCCAGCTCCACGTCCAGGGGACACCTGGTAGGTTTGTGATAATGCATTTCCCTTGCCGGCAATCAGACTCTCCACCCAATTCTGTCCAGTTCTGTTGGGGATGCCTGCCAAGGGCCTCCTGAAAAAAGGGTGTGTGATTCCTGAGAAAGAATTGAAAGACACATAGTCTCTCTCTTCCCCTGGTCATTGCTGTATGTGAATGCTAGGTGTGCGAATGCCATGGCCGTCTAGCTGCTGGTCCGGGGATGAAGCAGACACAAAGGTAGAAGAATGGGGGGATGGCAGGACATATGTTCTCGATGGCATCTCATCACCTCCAAAGCCCTTCTCACCTCTGGAAGACTCGTTATGTGAAATGAGCCATTCATTACCTTATTGGTAAACCAACTGAGAGCGTTTTGGTGCGTTCTGATTTTTATTTTAACTAGCCACAAAAAGCATCCTAAAAATGTCTTTGAAACGCAGAATCAGGATTCAAAAGCAGGCCTTCAGAGGGCCCTCCACCTGTTTTCTCACTGTGCCATGTTCCTCCTCCTTCTCCTTGGAGGAAACAGGACTCCCACGGGTGGGTCAGGACTGAGAAATTCCTGTGGAGCAGAGGAGGGATGAGGCCTGCGGTTGGCTGGGAATGAGTTGGGACCAAGAAGCTACACCCACAATGCTCTGATCCTATGACCAGCTGAGCATTTCCTTTACCTTGATATTAATATTCTGAGTGATAGGAAATATTACATGCTCCAAAATTCTGTTTGTTGCCATTGCTGGAATATTCCAGTCTTTCTTACTACTCCTCCTCCTCCTCATCCACCTTTTCTTTCATGATCAGGCTGGACAGATCATGTTCCTGTTCTGCCAAACTAAGGTCGCCGGTTAATCCATTCATCCACCAACCACCGATCAACAGTATTTCTTAAAACCCAGTCCTGTTCAGCACGATGATGACTACTATGGAGAACACGGTCTGTACCTCTGGGGAGACCATACTGTGGTCAAGACACAAAATGGCAATGAGAATAAAAATAACTATCATTTATTGGTTCATATCAATTGCCCGATATAATACCAGATGTTTTACTGACACTTCTCCCCTATACACTTGGGTAAGTGGAAAGTATTAGAAGAATATATGTAAGCACTTAACAAAATGACTCTTCATATGGATATTTAGCCAAAAAAAAATCAACATCTACTGGCAATAAAACATATTGCGTAAGGGCACTGCAATGATGAGTAGTTTGCTACTTTCTTTGTCCAAATCTTCTGTAATGTTTTAATATTGTTTTTAAAACTAAAAAAATGCATGAATCTGATTCATTGTATGAGTAAATCTTTCTGAGCCGATCTCATTTGAAAAATGAAGATGACTCTTAGCTATGGGGTCTATGTGAGGACAATTTTAAATGATAAACTACACACAAAGAGTTTATCTAAGAATAGTGAATTCTTAATCAACATTAATTCCCTTTCCTCTCTGGCAAAACACTGTATTTCATTATTCTGCCTAGCAAAATGCCAGGACTAAATTTGGATAATCCAATCTCATTGATTCCTAATGGGAAGCATTAGCATAGATGAAAGGAAAAACCAACTATATATTTTTTTTTTATCCATTGCAATAGTTTAAAGCCATGAAGCACATCATAGAGCAATACTCTATGACACAAAGAGGTTTTTTGATCATAAATGATAGTTCCATTTTTTAAATTGCCTCTCAAGTCAGAAGGTAATTTCTCTAACCCAAGCAAAGCTGCTAGAACATCACCACCGGCAATAATATATACATATGCCAAAGAAACCATAGGATCATCTCAACAAGTGCAGAAAAAAGCATCTGACAAAATTCAATACCCCTGAGAGGTAAAAATCTCTCAGCAAAGCAGAATAGAAAGGAAGTATCCTAATCTGATAAAGACTACCTTTAAAAAAAAAAGCTTCAGCTAATATCATACTTAATGGTGAAAGACTGAATTCTCTTCCCCTAAGAGCAGGAAGAAGAAGATGCCTGCTCTCACTGCTTCTACTTAACATTGTATTAGAACTTCTAGTCACCGGGCACTCAAGCTGGTTAAGCATCTGACTCTCAGTTTCAACCCAGGTCATGATCTCATGGGGAATCCAGCCCTACACTGGGCTCAGTGGGGAGTCCGCTTGAAGATTCTCTCCCTCGCCCCCCGCCCCTTCCCCCAGGCTCCTGACCATATGCGGGCCCGCCCACACACGCACGGTCTAATAAATAAATCTAGGAAAAAAAAATAATTTCTAGTCACCGTAATAAAGCGAGGAAAAACTAAAAGACATATAGATTGGAAAGAAAGAAGTGAAACTGTCTTTATTCCCAGACAGCACGTCTACATGGAAAATCCTAACACGTCTACAAAAAAACTTTTTAGACCTATTATGCAAGTTAGCAAGGTCACCGGATACTAGGTGAATACATAAAAAGCGATTATATACAGGCTAGCAAAATTTGAATTAAAACGGAAATTTAAAAATGACTATTAACAATATAATCAGCATCAAAAAAGAAGACATATTTGGGGGCAAATTTAACAAACTATGTGTAAGAGCTACACCCTGAAAACCAACAACCTTGCTTTTTTTCCAGCCGGACATTTTATTTATTTTAAGATTTTATTTATTTATTTGACAGAGAGAGAGATCACAAGTAGGCAGAGAGGCAGGCAGAGAGAGAGGGGGAAGCAGGCTCCCTGCTGAGCAGAGAGCCTGATGCGGGGCTTGATCCCAGGACCCTGAGATCATGACCTGAGCCAAAGGCAGAGGCTTAACCCACTGAGTCACCCAGGCGCCCCTCACCCAGACATTTTAAAAGACCTAAATACATGGAGAATTCTGTTCGTGAACATTAATATTCAGTGTTATCAATTCTCCACAAATCAATCTGAAGACTCAACACCCCAATCAAAGCACCAGGAGGCTGTTTTCATAGCTACTGACAAGTTGATTCTAATATGTCTGTGAAAATATCAAGAACTTAGAATAGCCAGAATAATTTTGGGGAAAAAAAAAAAGTTGAAGGACTTACTGAGTTATGAAAACGCTCCATTAGTCAAGACAGTTTGGCAGCAGGGAAAGATCTGACACAGAGATCAACAGAACAGAGCTCAGAAATAGACCTGCATATTTACAAAGTCTGCTGTAACAGCTCCATCGGCCAGAAAAACAAAAAATAAAAATAAAGATCATGGATCCTTACCTCACCCTCATTGCCGGCCTCTTCCCAAAACGAACCCGTTGTGACTTTCGGAACCAACTCCATCACTGAAGCCTGATTCTCGAATAGTTTAAACAGAAAGATCTTTCTTTCTCTTCTTTCCTAAGTTTTTAAAGCATGCCTCACCTCCATGACACTCAACGTCCTCACCTACTTCTCTCCTCTTGCTTTGTTTTGTTTCAAAAATGCAAATGAAAAATGGGGTGCCTGGGTGGCTCAGTGGCTTAAAGCCTCTGCCTTCGGCTCAGGTCATGATCTCAGGGTCCTGGGATCGAGCCCCGCATCTCTCTGCTCAGCGGGGAGCCTGCTTCCCCCTTTCTCTCTGCCTACTTGTGATCTCTCTCTCTCTCTGTCAAATAAATAAAATCTTTTTTAAAAATGCAAATAAAAAAGTCCAGGCAATGTGTTCCTGTAACCAGGTATTTTCACAAATTACCATAATGCTGAAGGGCATGTCTCCTCCTCAGGCTTTTGCTCTCACCCACATAGGGAGAGGGGGAAGTAGACCCGCAGACGTCCTCTCTTAAGCTAACTCACTGGCTTGCCCACCTGGTCATCAGGAGCTAAATTCCTCGCTACCCTTTTTTTTGGTATGACCCTCCAAGTGGGGGCTTTCCTTACAATCAGGATCAGTTGAGGTGCTTTTATGTATGTATGTATTTATTTATTTATTTTAAGATTTTTATTTTTGAGTAATGTCTACACCCAACATGGGGCTCGAACCCACAACCCAGAGATCAACAGTCGAGGGCCCCACCGACTGAGCCAGCCAGGCTCCCCCAGCTGTGGTGCATTTAAAAGAACCCATCTGAGCTCCACCGAGAGTTACCGGGGATGGCTTTAGGAATCTCCATTTACCACGGGGTTTTCAGAAAGTTGCTTTCACCCAATAAGGTCTGAAAATCACCAGAAGTTTGGATAATTAAAAAAATTCTGCTTCTGTGAAATGATCTGATTTTAAATATTTTTTCTAATGAACATAAAAGTGTGTTAACAGAAAGCAGACTATAGAATGAGTACTCTATGAGTGGGACTCATGGGGCGGAGGAGGAGACCAAGCTGGGGGTGGGAGGGGAGAGGACACCAGGCTCTCCAGGTTGGACCACGTGGAACGCTTGTTCAAATACAGACTGCTGAATCCCACGCCCAGAGTTTCTGATTTAATGGGTCTGCCGGTAAGTCAGGTCATTTGCATTTCTAAAGAGTTCCAGGTGCTGCTGAAGTTGCGGGTTCCGGGAACCACACTTTGAGAACCACTGAGATGCTTTAAGACAGTGAAAGTGCCATAAACCAATTTACATTGGAAAAACTCTCTGGGGCAGTAATTTTCAATTTTGGCTGCTCATTATAATCCTCTAGGACAGGAGACCCAAGAGCTCTTAAACAGAAGCTCTTGGGAGTGGAGGGCAAGTCTCAAGGATCAGTATTTTTTTTAAGCATCAATATTTTTTAAAGCTTGCAGATGCTTTCAATAAGTATCCGAGTCTAACAACCATGCTCTGGTGATCTGTGGCAAAGGTGTTGGAGGCAAGTGAGATTGGCCCATGAGAAGCCCCTTGAGACAGTGCTTTATAAACCTAGTTACCGGGAGGGCAGGGGGAAGACCTGGGTGGTTCTGTTGGTTAAGGGACCAACTCTTGGTTTCGGTGCAGGTTAAGATCTCATGGGTCATGGGTTCGAGCCCCCATGGGGCTCCATGCTCAGCTGGGAATCTGCTTCTCTTTCCCTTTGCCCCTCCCACTGCTCACGTGGGCACGCTCTCTCTCAAATAAATAAATCTTTTTTAAAAATAAAAATAAACCTAGTGGGGGCACCTGGGTGGCTCAGTCAGTTAAGCATCTGCCTTTGGCTCTGGTCATGATCTCAGGGTCCTGGGATCGATCCCCAAATTGGGGTCCCTGCTCAGTGGGAAGTCTGCTTCTCCCTCTCCCCCTCCCCCTGCTTGTGCTCTCTCTGTGTCAAATACATAAATAAAATCTTTAAAAAAAAATAATAAACCTAGCAGCCCAGGACAGAAGGATAGACAAGTGGGCAGGACTCCAGGCCTCCTTCCCTAACGACAAGAAAGCCTCTGTTTTCATCTTTTCAGCTGTTCATTTAAACGGAAAAAAAGCAAAAGGTTCTGAGGCTCTAAAATAAAATACACAGGTTTGGGCAATCACTGAGTCAGGCATGCCCTGAAATCAGCTTGGCTCCAATATTGCCGGGAGCCACGGAGAGTAGCTCAGCGTGGCCGGGATTTTAATGTCGCCTGAACGGGTCAAGCAGCAAATGGAAGCTGCCAAGCTTGGGCAGGCTAGGGTCAAGGTCAGGCTTGGGCTGTGTTAGGATTCCCTAGGGAGGAAGATCAACGCTAATGGAACCTAGGGTCACCCTGTTGGAAGGGAGGGGTTGGAGATTTCATGTCAATGACTGCGCTCTTTCATTCAGGGGCCACGGAGAGATGTCGTTATGGGGGTGTTTTCAGGGTACATTCCGTGGAAGCAGAAATTCCTCTGGTGCCAGGAATATGACCATTTTTCCTTCTCATAAGATAAGTGAAGATAAATTCTGGAAGCGTTGTCCATCATGCCCAAGGAAAGGAGGCCAAAAAGCCACACAGAACTTTTCACAAACGGTAATTATGTATTTACCTTGGGAAAACATATAACAGATAAGGATTTTAAGGATCTGGGTGGAGTGCCCTTCCAACTGGAAAACACTTATCTCTGGAGGGCCATTAAGTTTTCCCAAGGGAACATAAGGATGGTTGGTTTTGAGAGAATCTATTCCAGGCTCGACTCTTACCTCTTGCTTCGTAAGTGGATCGGCTACCCGCAGGATATACAAATATTGGATCATTAAGTTGTACACCTGAAACAAATAAAATGTTCTATGTTAATAGGATCTCAATTAAAGTATGGAACAGCTGAGAATGTCTCTGGAGTGGAGACATCTTGCTGATTCTCCCCACTTCCTAGTCACCCTTTGACCTTTTCAATAGGAAAGAATACCTCTTGCCCTCCCCTCTCCCCCACCCCAACCCCTGTCCTACTACAGGGTTTTAAAAGCTCCAGGAGGTCCAAAGACATGACCTCTTCCATGCCCCACAATTATATCTCCTCCCTGAGAGGGAGTCCCTAGAGATCAAACCCAGTACTGAATTGACGAAAATGTTCTTAAATGAATAACAGCTCTGTTTCCAACCCTGTCTGAGGATATATTCCACAAGGTCCCTGAGAGTCAAGAATCATGGGTACAACTAATAATCTTTGGTTAAGTCTTGATCAAACTGTTTTGACATACATTCCAGAAATGGGGAAGGAGGGTGACTCTGATGAGTGGGTAACAATCCCCTTGGAAATTGGATAGTTTCCCATTCTGTAATTTCAACAAAATTAAAAGAGGGCCAAATCAAGTTATCAGCTGACATATTATGAAAAATCATTTTGGATGACATATAACTATGTGATTTGGATACGTAATTTGGAAGGAGTTCAAAAAATTCATTGCCAGGGCACCTGGGTGTCTCAGTGGGTTAAAGCCTCTGCCTTCGGCTCAGGTCATGATCTCAGGGTCCTGGGATCGAGCCCCGCATCGGACTCTGTGCTCTGCAGGGAACCTGCTTCCCCCTCTCTCTCTGCCTACTTGTGATCTCTCTCTATCTGTGTCAAATAAATAAATAAAATCTTTAAAAAACAATTCATTGCCACTTGCATATGTGACTCCTTCCACTTCTATATACTTATGTATGTGAGGATATGGCTTTTGGTACTTACACCTAGAAAACAAAAATATAAATAAAAGCAATGTTCAGCCCTATTTTGATTCCAGCAATGACTAATATTTATCTACGGACTCCCGAACTAACTGGACAACAAGTCCTATTAGTTTTGCCAAGAGATAAATGTCCCCCAAAATTTTACCATTTGTGCCTCAAAGTCACTCATCAAAATTTTTATTTATTTTGATTAATTGCACAGGATTGTTATGGTAATTCAATCCAGAAGAAGCTCCCCCCCCCCCGAAATCATCTACAAAGAAGATCACAGTGAAGTCAAGCTTAGGAAGAACAATTTAAACTTCAATTTATATAAATATTTTTCTTGCACAGACATGTGGCAGAACGATCAATAAAAGAATTCCAAGCCTGAAATATATTATCTTGGTATTAAATTCTCTGCAGGAAGTGGAGTGGAAAGACGAGTCCAGGATAAATGGAGTGATGTAAAATTTCTGTTAAAGGAAACTTCTTATGGATCTTGTAAATTGAGAAGAGAATCAAATCTCCAAGGCTGGAAACATTTGCAAGCAATGGAACAATCGCAGTGCACCAGAAATTACAAATCATTTCAAATATTTAAACTGATACTAGAAAAAAGAGTTATCGACATAAAAATGATGGGGTGCAGTTACATAAGTTTTCGACATTCTTTAAGTGGCTATGTGAGGGGAAAAAATGAAACTGGCACTCTAGTGAATGTTTCTCCCCACTATTCTAGTTAGGAAGAGGTTAATTCCTTGGCTTGTCAATCAAGACTTTTTTTTTTAAGATTTTATTCATTTATTTAGAGAGAGAGTGGGGGGAGGGGAAGAGGGAGAGAGAGAATCCTCAAGCAGACTCCCCACTGAGTGCAGAGCCCAACACAGGGCTCGATCTCATGACCCTGAGATCATGACCTGAGCCGAAATCAAGAGTCAGAAGCCCAGCTGACCAAGACACCCAGGCACCCCCAAACAAGACTGTTCTAGATGGCATTTGTCTAATGGATTCAAGCCCAAGAGGAGGGGAGTAGATTTCAATCTTAATCTACCTCCCTGCCTTCTCCCTGCTGTTTTTGTTTTGTTTTGTTTTAAGCAAGAGGGGATGAGCAGGGTGGAGGGGCAGAGGGAGAGGCAGGCTCCCGACTGAGCAGGGAGCCCAACGTGGGGTTCAGTCCCAGGACCCTGAGATCATGACCTGAGCCAAAGGCAGAGGCTAACTGACTGAGCCGCCCAGGCGCCCTCCACATCCTTATTTTCAAACAAATCATAAACATCATATGTTTGCACATGCTCTTCCAAATGACAGAGTCATTTTGGAATTCTTGGGAATCTTGAGTTTCACATATCTATGAAACCCATGGCTCGTAGAGGTTGAAGGTCTTGCCCAAGGTCACGCTGTATTTTAGTGACAGATATAAGAAGAGAATCCATGTGCTCTCTTCTCAGCCTTTTGCTATTTCTACAGTATGATCAGAAAAGTGAAGCCAAAAACTGTACTTCTATTCCTAATTTCCGACATCACGTAATATTTTACACATAAGGAAATGTTGTTAAAGTCACCGTAAA
The DNA here is from genome assembly GCA_028534135.1 of Potos flavus. Lineage (NCBI taxonomy): Eukaryota > Metazoa > Chordata > Mammalia > Carnivora > Procyonidae > Potos > Potos flavus. Next base: position 4,549,594 of record CM052895.1, on the reverse strand, counting down.
AGCAGCTAGGGTGGCTTATAAAGCCTAAGGAGAAAGATGCCAGGTCCCCGAGTGCATGATGCAATCCCTCACTGGATGTGAGGAAGAAAATCACTTTAAAAACACTACCGAAATAAATAAATAAATAAATAAATAAATAAAATAAAAAATAAAAACACTACTGAAGGGCGCCTGGGTGGCTCAGTCAGTTAAGTGTCTGCCTTCAGCTCAGGTCATGATCCTCCGATCGAGTCCCGCATCAGGCTCCCTGCTCAGTGGGGAGTTTGCTTCTCCCTCTGCCTGCTGCTCCCCCTGCTTGTGCTCTCTCTCTCTCTCTCTCTCTCAAATAAATAAGATCTTAAAAAAAAACAACAAAAAAACACTATTGGAAACCCCTCTTTGTAATGAATACTTGTACCCCTGATGAGATAAAAGCTTGGTCTGGCAAAATTTCCCTCTTCCTTTTTCTGGAGATAGGGGGACGCATGGGGCTTCCTCGCCTACCCTTGCTGCCCTTCAAAGCAGAGAAAAATCCCCCTGTGGTTTTCTTGCTGCAGACGGCACACATCACTCTCCCACAAGCAAGGCGGAAGAAGATGATACAGGATTCGCTGGTAATTAAATCTGTAGATAACAGGTCAGGAAAAATAAATCCAAACCTTCATCGGGAGATTGAATGGACGGGATGTAAACATATTCCACTAGGCTACTAATATGTCAGTTTCTCAAAAACACTTATGATGCAGCCTATCGGTTCCTATTGGCTCAGGCTGTCGAGAGAGAACTGAGGATAAATAAGTAATTGACTTTTCTAGGAACTCATTTATAAAAGCCGGGGTAGGGGAGTGGGGAGGAGGATCCTTAACATCTGTGTTCTATGAGGTCTGTACGCGGACACAAAGTAGATTTCAATCAGACTGAAGAAGAGAAAAGCTGACCGAGGGGAGAGGAGGGGGAGGAATGGATTGGCAAACCCAAGTTTTGACAGGAGAATGAAACAGATAGGAGGAAGGTAGAATAGAAGGGGAGGACAGCACAAAGCACTGGCCAACTTGACAACAGGACGTCCTTTGTGTCCTGGAGAAAGGAAAGCAGAATAGGTTCAAAGAAGGTTTTTGGACTACTTCGAATTTCCAAGAGGATTGCGATCTCCAGGGAGAGGGAGTCATGCTGACGTGGAAACCCTGAGGAGCCAGGGGCCAAGCTGAACCCCCACCAGAACCGGGGCACAGTAAGGAGGGGACCATGAGAAGGATGGGCACCAGTGGCCCAGTGCTGCTGCTTTGTCTCTGTTTCCTATTCCAAGCGTTAAGATGTAAAGAGGAGGGGTGCCCAGGTGGCTCCGTGGGTTAAGCATCTGACGCTTGATTTCAGCTCAGGTCATGATGGCAGGGTCGTGAGATCAAGCCCCAAGTCACTCTCCATGCTAGGCATGGAGCCTGCTTAAGAGTCTTCCTCTTCCTCTTCCTCTGCCCCTCCCCCTCTTCACTCTCTTAAAAAAAAAAAAAAAAAGATGTAAAGAGGAAACAAAAGACTGAACGGATCAGCTAACCCTTTGCCTTAACTTCTCTTTGCCTCCAAAAGAGACGATGGTCATTGAGTCTTCCTGGGGACTGTATGCCCAGGGGATCCCTGTGCACCTTGGGAGTTAAAGTATTGTCAATAAACACTACCAAGAGGTGAGTCTGATTATGTCTTGAGTCCAGATAGTTGTGCAATCATACGAGAAATTGCTTTAAAAATGGTGGGGATTATCCTATCGGTATCCTAAAATTTAGGAACACGGGGTGCGTCCGGGGGATTGAGTGACCCCCGCAGTCAGTGTAGCCCTTGGGCAAAGCTTTAGTTACTCCAATGCCATGGACGGCAGTCTGCGTTTATGATGAGGGATAATTTCCCCGTGAACAGAACTGAAGGCATCTTACAAACACCACGCTTCCGCCCATCGATTTCATGGAATATCCTGGATGGGACTTGTCAAGACTTCTGAGGTCCCCAAACATAGATTTTAGTATCCCCCTTGAATCAACGGCTCTAACTTTAGCCTCTTCCAGTTCTTCACTCACCTTCCCTCGGGATACCTTGAGACCCCATGGCTTTGGAATAGGGCTGTCATATATTTACATGTCCTTTGTCTGATGCCACCTCCTTTATGGAGACCATGACCCAGGAAAGCTGGCATCTCCAGGCATCTCTAGACTCCCCTCCCTCGGATAGCTCTCTGCATGCCCACATCTGGGAGGGGAGGGCAGACTAGCTCTGCCCTGCTTAGGGTCACTCTCCACCCCACTTTCTCCCCTGGGGAATATGGAGGTGAGACTAAGTAGCTGCAGGCCTGTGGGCTTTGACTATAAAGCTTCCCAAGTAAGCAAAGATCTTGACCTCCCTACTTTATCATGTCCTCCTCATTCAATCTCTCATTCATCTTCTAGGTGCAGAGCCTGTGAACTCCTGCATGAACACATCTCGCTTGTTGCTGGCACTTGGAAAGGCAAATTTCCACTCTCTGCGAGGACCCGAATATATCTGTGATGTCACCACCATAATCAAGAACCAAGGTATATATCTAATGGGGTAGGAAATGCGTGTATTGATGACTAACGGGCCTCTCCGAAAGATTTTATTTCCATTAACAGTTGACAGCAAACCAAACCAAACCAAATGGGAGTAGTTATTGTGGATTCATTTTGACAAGTCAAGAATTGATCCTTGAAATCTCACTGAATACTTAAGATATGTTCGATCCCATTTGAACTCTTATCACATATTTCATAAGGCAAAGAGCAAAACTTCTGCAGTAAAGCCAGAAACCAGAATATTAGACCCCAGGACCCTGAGTTTTTATAGTTTTTGCTGAAGGGGTAACGGATGGCAAAAACTCTCCAGACTACTGCATTTCTTTCATGAATATTGCTTCCACATTCAGCATTCTAAGGGAAATAACTAACATTTGCTCAGCAGCCAGAAAAGATAGAAAGTTTGGTGGTTATTTATTGAGGGTTTCCCACTGCCTGAAAAATACCTTTCTTTGTTTAAAAAATGAGCATAAAATAAAAAAGAATTGAAGTAAGTCCTAGGATTCCCAAAAACCTTCAATATCTGTTGTTTCATGTAAGCTGACAACAGGTAAAGCTGGTTGTCCTATGTCCACACTGGCAGGTGAGGAAATGGGGCTCAGAGAGGTGAAGGGACAATACCAGAGCACATGGACAGAAATGTCCAGTCTTCTGTGTCCTCTTTACATCCTAATATCTTGAAATATAAAATGGAGACAAAACTTGAGCCCACACTCCCCAAAGTCAGGTACGTCATTTTCCACTACCCAACCGGGGTTCACTCTTATAAGAGCTCACACTTGAATTTAAAGGTGTTTTTCTTGTATGAGCAGCAGATAAAATAAGTTTGAATTCTACAACTTCTTTAGGTTTTTTTAAGTTTTGTTAGTGGTTGCTCTAGAGTTTGCAGTATACGAATCTGTGTGTTTTCAACACTTCATGGATGGTACCTCATAATGGAGCATTCACAATCCTCCTTCCCATCCTTTACAATATGGCCTCCATTCTTTGACTTATCCATTAGCTATATCCACCCAATACATTATTGTTATAATTAATTTGAGCAGTTATCTATTAGACCAACATCCAGGTAGGTGAAACAGACCACATCCACATACCACCTTATGGGCCTAAATTCCAGGGGTACAGAAGCTCCTTTGTTCAGGAACTTGCCCTATATATCTCTTTATCTGGCTGTTGATTCATATACTTTAATGTTATTTATAATAAATGGGTAATCTAGTAGTAAACTAATTTCCTGAGTCCTGGAAGCTCACCATCTGGAATCTCTCCAAACCACACCCTTTTGCTTTTTTTTTTTTTTTTAAGATTTTATTTACTTGTTTTAGAGAAAACAGTGAGCAGGATGGAGAGGGAGAGAGAATGTGAAACAGACTCTGCTGAGCACAGAGCTCGAAGTGGGGCTCAATCCCACAACGATAAGATCATGACCTGAGCTGAAACCAGGAGTCGGATGCTCAACTGACTGAGCCACCCAGGTGCCCCTACACCCTTTTGGGGTTTTATGGAGGCTTTAATTCATTGCCATGATTGATTAAATCATTGGTCATTGGTGACCGATTCAACCTCCAGCTCTACTCCTCTCCCCCCAGCCCTCTAGTTGCAAGGTTGGTTTCCCTAGCAACCAGCCCCCATCCTTAGGTGGGGTCCAAAAGTCACCTCATTAACATAACAAAAAAACTCCTTTATTGTTCTCTAAATGGGAATAGAGACCAAGTATATATTTCTTATTATAAATCATAGTATTACAATAGGCGAAGTTTCCCCCATTCTGGCTTATTCAAGATTCTCTCTTTGGCTTTGGCTTTCTGCAGTCCGAATATGATCTATTTAGGCATAAATTTTTTTAAATTACTTATCTTGCTTCTTGTTCTTGGAGCTTCCTGGATTTGTAGTTTGGTTTCTGTTATTAATTTTGAAAAGTTTTAAGGTCTTGGCCCTTGAAGAAGGAAGGAAGGAAGGAAGGAAGGAAGGAAGGAAGGAAGGAAGGAAGGAAGGAAGGAAGGAAAGAAGTGAGGGAATAAGTCTGTAAAGAAATGGAATCAGAGCATGCAGTATAAACCAGACTGGATGACATTTGACCAAGATTGTGTTAAGCCTCATAGAAAAGCAGAGCCCTGGTAGAGTCATAAGTGAGGGCTCTCTAAAGATACCACATCTCCCAGGGTACCTGTCCATCCTTTAGAATCTCCTTGTTTTGTTATCTCTGGGTGTGCTTGACTGACCACCCGGTGAAATGATAAGGGGGACAATCTACAGTGGAATGTGACTCACTCTCCCCTACTCGCTACAGCACAACCAAGTGGGCCTCTGTCGTTATCCTGCATCAAGCTATACTCTGTCCCACCTCAGGGCCATTATCCGTGCTATTCTTTTGGCAGTGATCTCCTCCTCCACCCATACACTTTGTAATTATTTATGTTATTTGCATGCCTGTTGGATTTCTGCTTTCCTCACTATATAAAGGCACCAGGAGGAGCCACTAAATAGCCCACAGTGCTTGAAACATGCTAAGAACTCATATTTTACATAAAGATTTATTTTATTATTTACTTGGGAGAGAGAGAGTGTGCATGCACACACAGAGAGGGGAAGGGCAGAGGGAGAGGGAGAGAGAGTCTCAAGCAGACGCCATTCTGAGCATGGAGCCCGTCACAGGGCTTGAGCTCATGACCCTGCGATCACGACCTGAGCCAAAACCAAAAGTCAGACCAAATGCACCATCTAGGTGCCCAGAACTCTAAAGTATTTAATAACGAATCACTGGGATGCGTGAGTGGCTCAGTCGGTTAAGCCACTGCCTTCGGCTCAGGTCATGATCCCAGGGTCCTGGGATCGAGTCCCATATCGGGATCCTTGCTCAGCGGGGAGCCGGCTTCTCCCTCTGCCTGCTCTGCCTGCTGCTCCCCCTGCTTGTGCTCTCTCTGTCTCTGACAAATAAATAAATAAAATCTTTTAAAATAATAATAATAATAAATCACTAATTTGGCCACTATGGTCAGTGAGAATTCCTGCCCCTTTTGCACAATCACCAGAACAGGCCATGGGATGAAAGATACCATCAGAGCTGAGGGAGGAGAGGAAGGGAAGTGGGGGCAGGTGGTAAGACTATGGTAGAAGAAGAATCAAGGGACAGCTGAGACATTCTGGAGCATTATTCAAGGAAATGAGGCACTGGAATAACCATGAATGCCTTCATAAAACTAGCCATGGAAGCTAAGCGGGTTGAGAGGGAATAGGATAGATGGAGTACAGAATACTTGGAGTAAGGCAAAGTTCAGATACCCAGGGGCTATGCAGTGCCAGGTAGGGATATTTCTTAATGGCCTACCATTGACAAGCCACCAAGAAATCAGGTTCCCATTTGATTTCATTGACTTTGCAAAGTCATGTCACCATACTGGAAAACCAAATTCTCCAATAAGGCAACTAGAAACACAAAGGTTTGGACTTGAAGAGCCTAAAGGGTATCTCCTTTTCCATTTCTACAAACATAATTATCCTGTCGAGAAAGGAAAAATTAAATCTTTGAATGAAGTAAGAGTACCTCAGAAAGAGCAATAAAGCTCCTTCCAAGTCAGAACCACCTGGGGGCATCATTTGAACTTGGTTGTCTAGGTTGGAACCAGCAAAAATTTAGATCTCTCACCTGGATTGCACATCAGTTAAGTGTATACACTTAATTAGGAGAATTAAGTTTAAAAATTTAATTGCAAAACTGAAATTTGATTTGGTTGAGTTGATCCAATAAGACTTTTATGTACAATACTCCCAACATTTGACTCTGGTGAAGTCAATTAGACACTAAATCCTTGAATTCCTGCTTCTGAAATACAGAGAAAATATATTTTTCTCCATCTTATTACATATTTGTTAGTTATGAAATATCACATATATGACCCCCACTAAGGGCCTTGGAAGGATGGTTATCCAAATTGAAGGTATTACGTATATGCATACCTAATGAATAACTTTTTTCCCCTAAATTGAAAAATGAAAGTCCAAGGTCACCCAGCTACTAAGTGCCGAAATCACGTTTTACCAGAATCCAGTTTTGCCCATTTTATCATTCCAGAATATCCTCATATCATATATTTAAGGTCATCGGTTGAATGCCATCAATTTCTAAACATATTCATGGATGAATTTCATTGTTAGAAAATTAGAAAGCCAAGGTCAGGTTTAGCAAAATATTTTAGAACCTTGAAGTTCATCTTTCAATTTGCTTTCTCTTTCTCTCATCTGATAGAACTGAAATAAAATTTTGGTTCCATTCACCCTAAGGAATTATATGACCAAATGTTAGCTCTATTTGATAAGATAAAAAAGATACTTCCCCACCCCATTCTCCTGATGGTATCTTTGCTCTCGCCTCATGTTTACCAGAGATAACACTGAACACCTTTCCAAGCAATTTTTTCTAAGTTCTCCTAGCTGATAATCAGAGCAAATTCAGGGCTTTGAACATATAAAATAAACTCAATAGAGAGAAACTGGAATTGCAAGTACAGACACATGGCCCAATTCCACATGGATATGAGGAAAGGAATTGATGAAAAAAGTTGAAAAGGTCCTGGATGCTCACCGACGTAAGTGATGGCTTAAGGAGTCAAGACACAGGAGGAAGAAGGATGAGACCATGGATAATCTGGCTGGGGATCTAAAACAGCCATGGCCAGAGATATTTTTAGCTATCACAATGAAGTGGATGCTACTAGCACCTAGTGGGTCCAGGCCAAGGATGTTGCTAAAAATCCTACAATGCACAAGATAGCCTCAACCACCAAAGAAAGAATTATGAGGCCCCAAAAGTCAAAGCTGGGAAACCGTGTTCTAAGAGATTCAGGGTGCTGCTCTGGTCCCTTTTACCTCCCCTAAATGTGTGGGGAAAGTTTACCTTTTGGGTTCCTCCTTACCATTGTCAACAAGTAGGACTAAAGTTTCCATATTGCCATCATGCATCCATGATGCTAAAGTGAGATGGTAGACTACTGGTCACCCTTTTCCTGTCCCCGACCCCTCTGTACAATCTAATCCTCCAATACAACCTAATTCTAATGCTCAGTTGGCACATTTATGTGCCTGACAACAATAAACAGGAAATAAGCTTCTTTTTATATGTATATACATAACCTAAGAAACTGGAGACTAGACTATGTCTTCCTTGAATGAGGAAGCATCTGTTTAAGCATCTGTTAATGCTGAACTGCAGCATCGGTTTAGGTGTTTCCAGGGCCTGGGTGTAGCCCAGTGGAAGAAGAAGGAAGACAGAGAGGGAGGATTGACATCATGTCCTGATTCAGAATCCTACCAGTTCCACAAAGGGGACGCTCTGAGTGCTAGGCAGCTGCCAACAAGAGGATAAATTGGCCATTTCCCACTCTCCCCTACCCACTCAACCCACAGGTAAACTAGGTTATTCCAGAGCCTTCCAGGCTTCCTTGAGGACCTCAATGGATTATTAAGCATTAGCAAGGACTGCTCTGTAATGAACATTTCCACTTTATCCAAGACAGAAGATAAGCAATGAAAAGAAACACTTCATGCGTGACCCGCAGTCCTCGGTTTCCAAGGACCTCATCCAATCTGATTTTATACTTTAAATGAAATAATAATAATCTAAGGCACTTTTTAAGGAAGAGAAACTCGATTATGAAAACATGAACAAATATCCGCTTTATACCCTTCGGCTTATGATCAGGAACATAACTGCTGCCAAATATCAGATTTTGTCATTCACCAGCTTAAACTCCTTTACTAGCATCTTACGGCTCTGTGAATAAAATCTAAATTTCTAAAAGTTCTTGCATGATGATTGTTATTCTCCATGCTCCTCCTTGCTTCCTATGCTCTGTCTCCTTAATCTCTTGCTACTCAGGTACCCCAAGTTCAAATGCCACCTCTTCAGAGAGACCTCCCCACATAATTATTAACTTTTTTTAAGTAAGCTCCACGCTCAGCGCAGAGCCCAATGCAGGGCTTAAACTCAGGGCAGTGCTCAACCAACTAACTGAGCCATCCAGGGGCCCCTTCCCATATCGTTATTATCACAAGACCCTGTTTACTTTCCTTCTAAGCACCTATTACATTTATCATTAATCTTTTCAGTATGCTTTTTACTACTCTCTGCTAGACAGTTAGTTAGCCCCATGACTGCCGCCCAGAGCCTAACGGAGTTCCTGACACATGACAGCGACTGACCATATTTATTGCATAAATTAGGGAATAAATCTGTATGAGACAGACATTCTCTATAAGCTGGAATTATTCAAACTATAACCTCCAGAAATTTCAAATGTAATCACATGGCCCGAGCTATTTAGATGAGTCAATATAGAGACACAGAAGTATGAGCTCCCCAAGCTCTGAAATGGATCAGGACATAGAAACCAGCCAACACGTTGACATCATTGATTAAGCCACACGAATAACCCAGTCTGCCAGATGAAGGCAGTTAGCCTGGACTCTTCCAGTTCATCTAGGAGGCTCACGCAGAATGGTCTCATTTCCCCATCAGCGTAGATAGGATTTGGACGCTTTTCATAAAAGTAAACATTTTATAAATCACTTCTGCCAAGCTGAAATTAGAAAGAAATAAAATCAAAATTATTCCACATGATCCTATAAATACCATGCCCTACAGGAAAGTTAAATTATAACAATGTGTTATAACAAAGGGAGGTAATTGGGAAAGTCATCAAGTGCTCACGAAATAAGCATAAATGTGTATTTGTGCCCGTCTATGTGCAAGACTGAAGAATTTCCAAGTTATATGCTTCAGTACAACAGCAGTCTAGACACCGGAGGAAAGAATGCACCAATTATGTGAGAACCTTCAACTACCATCTGACAAATTTTACTGTGACTAAAAGTATGAATAAAAATGCTTCACATGGGTCTTATGTTACTAGTAATATCACACTTCCAAGCCCCTAAGGCCTCAACTTATTTTTCACCTGTATCACCATGTGGGTTTCAAGATGGCCAGTGCTCCACCACAAAATGGCGGCTCTGCTCCCCAGCCGCTCTGGAAAGGGTATGCTTCCCTGATGTAGGACCCTTGTGTCCTAATCAAGTACTTCATACATCAGAGATAGCCTGTGAAATTACTGATGCTTTTCATATTTTTGGTTTGTATGAGGATTTTGTTTTTGAACCTAGATCCTTCTCTTCCCCTTACTGTCCATGCTGCGCTTGGCCTCAGCTAAAGCACTGCATTTGTTTTTTAGTATACTCAAATATCACCCCAAAGGTAGCAATACAATTGTTAGCAGCTACAAGCAAGATATATATATTTTTGAGAGAGAGAGAGAGAGTGTGCACAAGTGGGGAGGGGCAGAGGGCCAGGGAGGGATAGACTCAAGCAGGCTCCTCTCAGGGTCCTGAGATAATGACCTGAGCCAAAATCAAGAGTCACACACTTAACCCCTAAACCACCCAGGTGCCCCTCAGAAAAAAATAATAAAATTTTAAAAACTATATCTATGTATTTATATAAATATATATTTAATATATATAAATATATTTGTTTTATATCAATATATTACTATATTAATGTTAATGTGGTACTATTAATATATATTATATTCTATTATTTATAAGTATTATATTAATATATAATATTATTTATTATATAGTATACTAAATATATTTCTGAGGGGCACCACCCAGGTACCCCTCAGAAAAAAAATTTTAAATAACATATATTTATATATAAATATATTTATTTATTTTTAATATATAAGCATATTTATATTAATATATTATACTCTAATGTATTAATATTAGAGTATATATTATATAATTAATAATATATTAATACATAAATATATTTTATATAAATATATTTATTATATATATATATATATCTCAAAAGCTTTTATTCCTTATATTTATACCACAACCAGCTAAAGATCCAAAGAGAAAAATTTTAATATCAGAATCCGACCACCCTCTTCTCCTTTCTCCCTTATGATTTATTAATTTGATTCTTTCTGTTTTAGGGTTCCCTACTCATAACAACTTAAGGTCAGTAAAGCATCGACTTCAATGATAAACTCTGCTTCCAACATACAGGTCAGGCATTATGCACAATACCAACTTGACTTCTCAGAACTCACACCTGTGAGGAGGGGTGCTCCCCAGCGGGCGCTACCACAGCCAAAGAGGGATGATGAAGCTGGTTCTTGGAAATTGGAAAGAACAGCTGAAGATTCGAACCACGAACCACGTGCACTACCAGAGGGAAGAGGCATGGGGCAAGAACAAGGAACACGCTTTGGACAGCCTGCAACTTCTCCCTCCTCCCGCCTTCTGGTTGCTCTCTAGCGCCGCTTACAGGCAGATGTAACAGAAAATCAGCAAGCAAAAGAGCTGTTCTCCAGCGAGAGGTCCCCAGCATTACAAAGGGGGGTGGGGGGTATAGACAGGTGCATTTGCCGCTGAGAAACAAGATCACACCCCCCGTCCCACCTGATCTCAGCACTCAGGTACGCACTCACTCCAGAGGCTGCGTGGCAGCTACTTGAGGCTGCTCAGTGGAGGAATTCAACTTGTGTACCTCTGGAAACACATATGGACTTCTGGTTATTAATGTTGAAGCAGAGTACACAAGTTGCCCTCTAAATCTCCACTAACAGAAGCAAGAGGCTGACGCCACAGATAAATAAACACAACCTTGATAGTACGAAGCATCTTAACTGACAAAATATAAATATAAATTGGGCCATAGCGCTCTGAGACTGCAAAGAATAACAAAATCAATCCCAATAAGTCATTTTGTCTCAGTATAAATGATCTGCCTTTCTGCTCTGCTCCGAAGTGAATACAGATTTCTCAGCAATTCAAGCACTGATGAACCGGCTGGTAGATTTTCCTAGTTTATTTCTTTTCTCCCCCACTGCCTTTCTTTTCGTCAGACCTGGACTCCCACTCATCTGCTTTTTCCTCTGCTCTCTGAAAGGTTCAGTGGGAACAAACACAGGACCACGAATTACAAACTGTGAGGACTGCCAGTCAAATCCTGTAAAGTCTGTGTTAAGACAAAGGAGTGAGCAGAACACCAAACCTATGCCTCCAGCAAGATACTGTTTCGGGAGGAAGAATCTCCTCTGCCATTCAAGGTGCTTCTAGCTAGACCTTGAATCAAATTGACATGAGACCAATTAACCAGAGAAAATCAAATTTAATAGCATATGTATGGGGAATCCACACAGATATAGAAATTCCAAAGACATGCCACTTACATGAGCTAAAGAGGGGGTGAGGTCTGAGGATACAAATGGGAGAAAGACCATGAGCAGGAAGGTGAGAGGAGATGTTTGGAAAACAAAGGGGTTGCCCTGTTATGTGGATACGTAGATATGTTTCTCCCATAAGGGAGGGTCTCTGTTAATAGCTCTCTTCCTGGTACAAGCAGGCAGTTGAGGGGAGGTAAAGAGCTTTTCCTGAATCTGCTGGGTTTTGATTGCTTTTAACTCAGAATAAAGTTCAATGCCAATGTGGCTCATCTTGGGGGGTGGGGGGACACTGCCCTTGGCCTCTACAATACACATTTCCTTGAAAGTTTACAGTCACAGGGAACCCTCCTACACTGTTGGTAGGAATGCAAGCTGGTACAACCACTCTGGAAAACAGTACGGAGGTTCCTCAAAAAGTTGAAAATAGAGCTACCCTACGACCTACCAATTGCACTACTGGGTATGTCCCCAAAATTACAAATGTAGTGATCCGAAGGGGCACATGCATCCCCATGTTTATAGCAGCAATGTCCACAATAGCCAAACTAGAAAGAGCCCAGATGTCCATCGACAGATGAGTGGATAAAGAAGATGTGGTATATATATACAATTGCATATTACACAGCCATCAAAAAGAAATGAAATCTTGCCATTGGCAACAATGAAGATGGAACTCAAAGGTCTTATGCTAAGCGAAATAAGTCAATCGGAGAAAGATAGTTATCATATGAGCTCACACATATCTAATTTTAAAAATAATTAATTAATTAAATACACCAGTATATCGAAATAACAAAACACTATGACCAAGAAGTATTTTATTAGAGGAATGCAAAGACATTTAGGAAACCAGTGCCATGCATTACATCATCAAATTGAAGGAATCCAACTGTCATTTTGGATTGACATGACACATGACAAGACAATATACCAATCTACCAAAATCAATATTGACATATCGCATGTATCTTAGATTGCTCCTGAAATCAAGAAATTTTTTAACACTTTTTTTTTAATATTTTATTTATTTGTTAGAGAGAGAGAGACAGAGAGAGCACAAGCAGGCAGAGTGGCAGGCAGAGGCAGAGAGAGAGAGAAGCAGGCTCCCCGCTGCGCAAGGAGCCCGATGCGGGACTCGATCCCAGGACCCTGGGATCATGACCTGAGCCGAAGGCAGCCGCTTAACCCACTGAGCCACCCAGGCGTCCCCACAAAATGTTTGGATGTACAACTCAAAAGGCTATGCCAGGTGCTGTGAAAAGGAGTGAGTGATCGATTCTGAAACATGTATCAAGGAAGTTTCTGGGCTTCAAGCACATTAAAAAAAATTGTAAAGACACCTATACCTATAAAGCAAGTCCAATAAAGCAAAAGAAAACCAGATTATTGCTAGTGATATCCCCAAATTTCCAAGGGAAATAAAGTTTGACTTAAGACTTCCTCTTGCATAAAAAGGCATCTTCGACGTATATAATAATTAGGGATTCTGGTCCCAAACACTCATTTTTACAAATACACGTGTGCACACACCTGCACATACACACACATACACACACAGAGGCATACACTCATATATGCACACGCAAACACAACATCACACACGCCACATGCATACATACAGACACGCACATACATGTATATCTTCATTTTTCCAAATCCTAGAGGGTGAAAAATATTTACTGGATTTCAGCAATTCCTTTGGTTTAACATTAGTGTCTTTTCCACAGAACCAAGTAGAAGTCAAGGCCAGTTTATTTGATATATTTTCTTTAAATTACCATGTATCATGTGATCTCAGTTTTCCAAACGATTCCTAGCAATCCTGCCTGAATATATGAATTGAAACCCCTATGGCATAGGGTTCACCAAACATTAAGAACATTCTTTCTGAGTGGGACTGTTGTGCGATTCCGTTTTCCTTTTCGTTATGACTTGAATTCTTATAAAGTCTATATCCTTTTTACAAAACTAACACAAAACTAATAAAGTCCACTGCCTGAAAAATGAAAACTAAGAGGAGTAAAATGAGAAGAAAAAGGAGAAAACAATTAGCACCACCAGGATGAGTTTCCCATTATAATGTGTTCAGTGTGTCTGTTGGATGAGTCAAAGAAAACACGCTAATGGAGTTTCCATTCTGTAAATTTGATTTCACTACAGGAAACATGAGCCGAGACAGCCATTCCCATCACTTAATGGGCATCCCTGCCTTCTCCTTATTCAATAAGACCGGTTATAGCTAGAGAAGGCCTCCCCATCTCCTGTCTGTGTTTCCTGTGTGTTTTCTCCTGGGTTCTTTCAGTTCAGGATTAAATGACTCAAGCGTCAGGGTTTCGTCTCTTTCCCAGTATAGAAGCCAACAGTTGTGTTGCCTCGATGGGGTGACAGATGCACTATGATTTTGAGGAGAGGCCATGTGTGCCTTATTATTGAGCTCTAAAGGGACCTCCCGGCCATACCACAGCTCACTGGACTCTGATTAAACAACAGTCGGTGCCATAGATGGGATTCACTGATGGATACTTTGAGTCACAAGAAGAAAATCTAAAAAAAAAATAAAAATAAAAATAAAAAAATAAAATAAAATAAAATTAAAAAAAGAAGAAAATCTAGGAACCCCGTCTTAGTACTCACGCACCCGTGGGGAGGCTGCCTTGCTACGGATTCATAGAAATTGTGAAATTATAAATGGTAATTCAAGAAAAAGAGATGTGCCGATTCCTTCCTTGCCCTACTTTACCTGGAAACAGAATTCCAAAGCCTGCTGTCCGAGATCCCATCTCCATTTTCTGTTCACTTTGCGTCTCCTTCCTAAATCACACACACAAGGATATCCTTGCTCACAGGTGCCGACACTCACACACTCACACACTCACACACACACACACACACACACACACACACACACACACACACACAGAGGCAGCTGCCTTCCTGAGAAGCGGCCAACAGGGCTCCGATGGGAACATGCCATTTGCCTTCAGGCCCAGACAGTCAACGTGAAAACCCATAAAGTGGATGAAGAACACAAGAGTATGGCAATTAATAAAAGGGGCTAAAGCAAAGTCTAGAGCACCCAAATATTAAGCAATTACTGCTTTAGCTTTGGATTCTGGATGATTTCTAGAAGTGTTTTTCAAGAGTGATTTTCTCCCCTTTTGGCCTTATTCCTCTTCCTTGCCTTCTTTGCAGAGAGTTCTAGTAATTAATTCCTGTTCCTTTCATTCCTTCTAAAAAAAACTCTAGTAGAAAGCAAACTGAACAGCTCTGGCTGGGCCTAGACTCACAGGGGGCCCAGGAGCAATAAGTTCTCGTACCAGCCAGATCCTGGTTTCTATTTCCATTCCTTGGCAGAATGAAGCAGGACAATTTGAAACATGGCTATTCCCAGTCTATGGCAGAAAAGGTACCAGATGAGCCTGGAACTTCATCTTATGCCAGAAAGCAGGGAAGTCCTCAAAAATGAAGAATGGGACATGTCACAAGGACACAGGCATTGGCCTGTAGGTAGGGGCTACCTCAAGCCAAAGACAAGCCAAAGACAAAGACAAAGACAAGACAAATACGAGACAAATTTCAGTGCCAAATAATTAAAGGTATTAATCAATGATAAGCCTTTGGGGGGGAAATGGGACTCGGTGAGCCTATAATGATAACAAACAAGAATGATGCCACGGAAGGAGGGACACTTGCTTCCAGAAGAATGCCAAGTACCAAGTGGTAAATGCGGAGAAAATGTTGGAGTTAAGGAGTCACTATTTTGTAACCATCACCATAATGGTTGGTTCAGGGCAGAATCATAAATGAGGGCTAAATCTAGGAGGGGAATGGCCAACTTTATACAGGAAAACTTGCACATAACCAAATGCACCCATTATTGGTAGAGTTTGATGAGTTGGGACAAATGTATATACCTATGTAGCCACCACTCAAATTAAGAGTCAAATCTTCTCTATCACCTTAAAAATGCCTACACCCCCCACACTCCTGGCCTCAGGCGACCACCCACGTGCTTCGTCTCATTAGATATTAGTTTTCCTTCTCTAGAATTTCACATAACTGGAACCATACAAACACATTCTTTGGTCCTTGGCTACTTTCGTGGAACACAATGGTTTTGAGATTCATATATTCTGTTGCACGTATCAGAATGTTGTTCCTTTTAATGGCTGAGTCGTAGTCCGTGACGTGGATATGCCACAATTTGTAAATGCGCTCACCTGTGGATGGACACTTGGGTTGTTTCCAGTTTGGGCCCATTATGAACAAAGCCGCCATGTCTATTTGTGCACGAGTCTTGGTATGGACATATGCTTTCATTTCACTTGGACAAAGAACAAAGAGCAAGATTCTAGCTCGTCATCTAGAAAGTGCATGTTTAACTTTCTAAAAAAAACTCTCAGCAATTCTGCAGTTCATACACCATATTACATTCCCAGGCTGATGAACGAGATTTATAGTTGCTCCGCATCCTTGGTATTGTCACTCTTTGTTTGATTGTAGACATTTCTAGTATAGGGAGTCAACTTGGGTAAGGAGCAGGGTACTTGCACAGCCTGAAAACATCTCACCACAGATTGCTTATTAGGAGCCAGGACAAATGATCTAGACAGTGGCAAAATCGGGCAACACTGATTGAAATCACTGTAAATGAGAGGCCATGGAGACTGTGTGTCTCGGGATGACGTACCCTGAGAAGGACACAATATCACTTCTGTAGTATTCTGACCAGGGCAGGGGGTTGGTGCCTAACCCAAAACTGATCATGGAAAAACATACACAGACCCTCCATGAAGAATGTTCTGCTTTGAAAGGGGAATGCAGTCTTTGACATTTCAATGTCATAAAAGGAAAAGAAAGACTGAGGAATCGTTCCAGATTGGGGATCTTAAAAAGACAAGATAATTAAATGCGTTACTTCACCCTAAACAGGATCCTGTCGTACGGGGGGGAAAGTACATGCATACACACAGAAATACTACAAAGGCTTTACAAAGCAAATTGGTGAAATTGGATTGTGAGAAGAGAGATTAGGTAAAAGTATTGTATCACCGTGAAACTGACTGAGATTGATCACTGTACTGGGAATATATAATAGTCTTATTCTTAGGACATCTACACTAAAGTATTTAGGGGTAAACAATTATACTCTATGCAGCTTTCAATTGGTTCCAAAATTAGATAGATAGATAGATAGATATAGATAGATAGATAAATAGATAGATAGATAGATGATAGAACAAATGACAAAGCAAATAGACCAAAATGGCCTAAAATATTAATAATAGGTGAATCTGGGTAACATGTGTACTGAAATTCTTTGTATTATTTCTGTAACTTTTGCTGTTTGAATTTACTTACAAATTTTTTAAAAAAAATTTTTAAGTAGACTCCACACCCAGTACGGAGTACAACACAGGGCTCGAACTCACAACGCTGACATCAAGGCCTGAGCTGAGTTTAAGAATCAGATGCTCGCTATGTCCACAACAGCCAAAACATGGAAAGAGCCCAGATGTCCATCAAGAGATGGATAAAGAAGATGTGGGGTATACACACACACACACACGTGTGTGTGTGTGTGTGTGTGTGTGTGTGTGTGTGTGTGTGTATACACAATGTAATATTACTCAGCCATCCAAAAGAATGAAATCTTGCCATTTTCAATGACACGGATGGAACTAGAGGGTATTATGCTAAGCGAAATAAGTCAGTCAGAGAAAGAAAATTATCATATGATCTCACTCATATGTGGAACTTAAGAAACAAAACAGATGAACATGGGGGAAGGGAAGGAAAACTAAAACAAGATGAAAATAGAGAGGGCGGCAAACCATAAAACATGCTGAACTCTAGGAAACAAACTGAGGGTTGCTGGAGGGGAGGTAGGTAGGGAAATGGGGTAATGGGGTGATGGGCACTAAGGAGGGCACTTGATATAATGAGCACTGGGTGTTGTATGCTACTGATGAATCACTAAATTCTACCCCTGAAACTGATAATATAGCATATGTTAAATAAATTGAATTTAACTAAAGAAAAAAATAATAAAAATTAAAAAATAAAAAAGTCGGGTGCTCAATCAATTGAGCCATTCAGGTACCTCCAAATAAAAAAGAAAATTTAAGTCACTGAGCCAGGTTGGATCAAGATGGCACCTACCTTGTCTTGTATCTAAAATCTCTATAAATCAGAAAAAAAGAAAAAGATGAGATTTAAAAAAAAAAATCAATAACAGCCATGGGAAGAAATAAGGAGGAACATCTGTGGACCAAAAGTGGTGATGTCCTAAATAATAACAAGCAAATTAGAATGGAAGTCATCACTCAAAACAAAAACAGAAACTTTCCACTCCTCCCTGCAAACACCAAAATCCGGAACTAAATAATGGCCAGCTGGTTTCAAGTTAGATGCAAGGGCATATAAGTGAAACTTGAACTCTTACACCATAGCCTGGCTCCAAGGAGGAGCCATTTACAAATTGCAGGAAGCTCAGTGGTGGCAGCAACGAGGCCCTGCCCTCTGTCCTGATAAGGAGTGTAGCTCTTCTGAGGGTTCTGACCCGTCCCTGGCCACAGGTAACAGCCAAGGGCCCAGAGTCTCCATGACCAACAGGAAGCAGTGCAGGGGGCTCAGAGGATGAATCACCTTCTGTGTTCAGAGCAGCCATTATTCTGACGTATGACACTGCTCTCCCAAAACCTCTCTGACTGCCCCTCAACTCTCATCTCTAGGGGGTCTTACCTCCTTGACTTACTATCCTGCCTGCTTCTCTCTAACAAAGCCATCCCTAAGTAGTTGACAAACCCTACGTGATCAAACCTGTCCTGTTTCCACCTGAGCCTTTTCCTGGAGTCCCCGTCTTACTCTGGTTCACGTATCCCCAAGGCTCGCGTTCTCAGACTCAGGTCAGCCAATCTGCCTCCCTCATGAAGAAGTCCCTTCGTTGGTTCTTGGCCCACTAAATCACGTTTCTCCTTCACTCCCAGAAGTTATAAGCCTTTCGTTAGCCATTTATAACTCTATCCTCCGTTTTGGTCCTCAGAAGCCAACCTAGTTTCTCAGATAGTTGCTCTCATTCTCTCTTGCAAATAAATAGAATCGAAAGGAAGGAAGGAAGGAAGGAAGGAAGGAAGGAAGGAAGGAAGGAAGGAAGGAAGG
>CM052895.1:4489155-4521911 GCA_028534135.1 Potos flavus | reverse complement strand
AAGGAAGAAAATATCCAAAAGGACGAGGAGGGACAGGAGGTGGAGAAAGAAAAGAGAAGGCAGGAAAGCAGAGAAGTATAAAAGGATCATAGCTCAAAGAGAGAGCAGTTACAAGGCTTGTGAATATATAACACATGTCTAAGCCCAGATTCTGCACTGAAAACCACCAGGTTCAGCCTGAATCCCTCACTAGAGTCTACTCAGGAGCATTAGAGGACCAGGAGCCCAGAGGCTGGTTCTAAAAAGGGAGACTTTTCCGAATGTAATCTTAAATCCTCGGGTGGCTGATCTTCACATATGCTCCCAGCTTGAAGATTAAAAAAATAAGGTCAGCCCCCTCGGTAGGGGGGCTGTAGTTGGGGGGTGGGGGGGCCATATGTCACAAACAGAAAGCCTGTGAATATTTTCTGACAAGCTCTAAAAATGAAAATGCCTTTGGCTTCTCCCCAGTCGTTCCAAAAGCTGCACCTCTGAACAAGGACAGGGCACTCTTCAAGGCTGACAGCTTTCGGGAGCAGAACATCGTGAGAATACGATTTCTCTTCTTACAGAGAAAAAAAAAAAAAATCGGATGTCTCTTGACAGAGACTGCATCCAGGAGCAGAAGGGGTGCCTGCTAGCTGCTGGCCCGCAGTGAAGGGCATTGGCGAAGACAAAAGGTATTTTCCCTTCTGTGGCAGAGAGCAGCCCATCTGTTATCCTGCCCAGGCGCGGTGCCGGGGAAATCCTTCATGAGCAAGAAGCCTCCTGCCAGAGTTCCCTGGAAACACTCCCCAGACGATCCCGCCCCCGAGTGCTGCTTCCCAGCCTGCACTTTTGTATTTTTCCTTTTTATTGCTCCAGAGCGCTAGGCAGAGAGGGGCGCCTGTGATTTACAGCCCGCAGGAGGGGTCTGCCTTCAAAGCTGTCAGAAACGGGTAGTGTCGCTTCGCCCTGGAACAGCATGAACTGCCTGAGTTCAGAGACACACAACTAAGGATGGGCACCTTGTAGCCAAGCTTATGGGAAGAGGGAGCTAGCCAAAGCGGAGACCCTCCCAAGATCACTAAGATGGGATCTGCACAAAGCAGGGTCCCTAGGGTTGATGGATGGGCTCCTGCCATAGCCACCCTGTCTGGCTGATGGCCAGGCTTCTCTGAACCAGAGTTGAAGTGACAGTCTGAGCACTGGATGCAGGAAGGGGCTTCTCCTCCTCTGGCCCCGGGAGGGAAGAGGAGAGAGAGTCAGCCTCACTATAAGAACCCTGTGCACCCCAACAGTTTCTACGGTGAGCCCTGAGAACGGGCAGAAACAGTCATTGTTCACTGATCGGGGCCGCCCAAGGCACACTGAGCCCTTTCCCAGAGGCGGGTGTATGCACTTCTCATCTGTCTTTGGAATGCTTCTGCACAAAATACCTATACATCTCTCTCCTCCTAGGCTTTGGGAATACAGAAATCTAATCCCTCCACCCATTCATAGAGCTCCCCCCTCCTTGTGCTTTTCTTCAAGGGTTAATTCATCTTTTCCCTGACCTGATTTGTGCCGCGGGGGATGTTGGAGATCCTTCTGGAATGAATGATATAAGCCCTGGGTTTGCCTCCACAGATCAGACTACCCATCGGTTGCCAGGATCTGATGCCTCCCTGTAAAAATGACACCAACCCAGCCGGGGCACCTGGTCATCTTGTGGGATGCCAGGCACAGGAGCCAGGAAGATGCCCGGCAGGTCCTCCCCTGACCTTTAGAAGTCCTTGGCTTGAGGCATGGTGTTGAATGGCACTCTCTCCCTCCTTTACCTTCCTGCAAATGTTGACCACCCAGGGAGGGGAAAGCCTGGAGCTGTGACATTGAGCAGGGAAACAAAACAGGGCAACAGCGCCGCCGTTCTCAAACTTGCAGAACTGCAGGAAAGAACATGAAAGAAAACCTGGGTGCGCGAAGAGGGAGCTGCCACGAGCACCTACAGGAAAACTTTTCCCGCAGGAAAAAGTTCCGTAGCTCCCTTGGTAAATATCGCACCAAACGATGTGAGTTTCACTCGTTATCCATTGACCCTAACCAACGCAAGCAAGCCATCTGGGTATGCCAGTAATCGAACTACAGGGAAGATTTTCAGCCTTTTGGTTTTCAGTGTTTCGATGACCTACAAAGATCAGCAGAGTCGAATGGACACCCCCCATTCTATCTCGCTTCACCGAAACTATGTTCTTTACAAATTGCCACAAACCCTGCACCCACAAAGCCTATCCACACCATTTTTTTCCAACAGCATTTTCCCACTAAATGTCTCTGTGTCTCCTTTTTTGGTCATTCTGGCAGAATTTCAAACTTTTTCATTGTTAGGACATTCGTTATGGTGATTCCGCGATGAGCGATTATGACGCACGCGCGGCAAGCTCAGATAATGGCTAACATCTTCCGGCCACAATGCACTTTTTTTTTTTTTTTTTTTTTTTATTTATTTTACAGAGAGGAGAGAGATCACAAGCAGGCAGAGAGGCAGGCAGAGAGAGAGGGGGAAGTAGGCTCCCTGCTGAGCGGAGAGCCCGATGCGGGGCTCGATCCCAGGACCCTGAGATCATGACCTGAGCCGAAGGCAGAGGCTTTAATCCACTGAGCCACCCAGGCGCCCCCACAATGCACTTTTAAGTCAAGCTGTGTACATTATGTTTTAACGCACGATGCTATTGCACGCTTAAGGGATGGCAGCTGAGTATAAACGCAACTTTTATATGAGCTAGGAAGCCAAAGGACTCAAGCTACTGCCTTGACTGTGACACTTGCCTTATTTGCTTTATTGTGGAGTTCTGGAATTTAACGTGCAGTACCCTCAAGGCACGCCTATATAATGAACACATCGTCACTTTATTTGATTCCGTGTGAACACAGCCTTTTAGGCTATGGAAGGAACGTGCTCTGAGAAAAGAACAGAATTCATTCCTTTATAGAAATTCTAATGTCCAATCCATCGCGGCAAGCACCGTATTTTTTTGTACCAGCAGTCAAGCCAGTCCCCAGCCCACAGTGGTCTTTGGTGTATCACTTTTGCAAAACGGAAAAAAAGTGCGGGTTGAGAAGTCTAAAGAACAGTGTTTCTGCCCCAGTGTAGACCAGATTGAGAAAACTCCATGGAAATGACAGATCCAAAAAACTGCCAGTCCGTCTTTCTCCAAGTCTGTAAAGCAGAATTGAGGAATGGCTCCCTAGGGTATAAAAACAACAAAGAGCCTACGGTTGGGGGGGTGGGAGGATGTCCTTTCTAGAATATATAAGCAGTGAAACACTTGCAAGAGATTAGAAAGAAATTTCCTAGTACAAAGAAATACCTAGGATGTAGCATACTTTCCCACATTGCGTGCTCTGGCATGAAAAGAAAGTCTATCTTCCAAATCTTGATGAGCCTTCATTCAGATTCTCATTATTTGAATTAACTCTGTGTTCCCGGTGAGGAAACTGGACAAAGGTACGCACACGGGAAGACATTTGCAGATTACCCAGCCCCCCCCCTCCCATTTTACGCAGAAGGAAGAGAAGCCCAGAGAAGCAAAGTGATTAATACAAATCATCAGAGGAGTGAGTATCGGGGCTAACACTCAAACTCTGGTCTTCGAAGCCAATAGCCACACCTCAAGGTCCATCTTGGGTTTTCCTTGGAAACCAAATTACTTCCTCCTGCCCTGCCTCCCTCACTAGGCTGAAGGGGCCAGCAGAGAGGTATCCCTCTTTTGTCCATCTGACAAGTCTATCCTTAAAGCCCATCTCAAGCCTTCCCCTACCCCGGTCTATCACAGCTTACTGCAATCTCTCTCCCTGCTGGAGAGACAGAAATAATAGCAATTATTTCTCATTCATATTTAGCCTTTCTCTGTCCTCTCCTGTGACCCTTCAGATATTGTCGGCAGCAAAACTCATGCATAATTGCCACTGGAAGTCTTGACCTTTCCATTTTGACTGCTCTTTGTTCCTGTGTTCCTCTCTAGACTGTAAGCTCCTGAAGACGGACATCCGAATCCCTAACCCAGTGCCCAGTGAACAATACTCGGCAAATAAACAGAATTTTGTTATCTAGTGCTGTTATTGGCCTGTTTATTTCATTTTTCGTGGTATATGCATTATCTCTCCTGACTTCCAAGCTGATTTCCGGTTCCTTGATTTCAAGACTCTTTGTTTTCTTTACATCCCACAGTTACCGGGGTACACAACGGGCAGGTGGAGTGATAAGTCAGGGGGAATTGTCAGGTGTGTATTCTAGACCTCGGATTCTCTGGCGAGAGTCTGAATGTCCCCCCAGACTGTGTTCTGAATTCTGCCATGTTCTATCCCTGGGGCACAGCAAGAGGGAAGAACTTCTCAACCCCAACGCCAATAGCGTGTAGTGGACTTTATTCACAGGGAGGCTCTGGAAAGGAACATGGCGACCTGGCTATCCCAAAGCAGCGCGCCTTTCTATTAGGTGAGCCCGACTCCATTCCTTAGCCCTGCAAGGGAGGAGGGTGATGGTTCCCCAAAGAAGTAAAGTAGAACAGAAGACTTAAAATCATTCCTCATTCCCTCATCCCAACTATAATGATTTTTCAGCAAACGCAAAGGGGCAATCTTCTGCAGGACAAAGGCTGGAGAATGGGGTGGCCTTAGTCATATTTCCAGAATGATTTGTTTTTAGGTTTACTCATAATGTTATTGTCTTATGGATTATTTTGGTTCAAGAGTCAGAAAAGGATAATACACCCATCTGCACTCATTTTTCTCTGTGGTAGACATGATACTAAGTACTGTACATATTATCCCATAGAATACAATCACCAGGGGCACTTAGGTGGCTCAGTGGGTTAAAGCCTCTGCCTTCATCTCGGGTCATGGCCTCGGGGTCCTGGGATCGAGCCCTGCATCAGGCTCTCTGCTCAGCAGGGAGCCTGCTTCCCCCTCTCTCTCTGCCTGCCTCTCTCCCTACTTGTGATCTCTCTCTCTCTGTCAAATAAATAAATAAAATCTTAAAAAAAAAAAAGAATACAATCACCAGCTCTATGAAGCAGGCATTTTTCATCTGTTGAACGCTAGATGAAACTGAGGCAAATGACATGAGGCGCCTTGTCTGAGATCCCATGACTAGTAAATGGGAGAGAATTCCTTAATGGCCCCACTCACTAGGCAGATAGTTCCAGAAGAGAGCATGTCTCCATTGTTTCCAGTTGTAAACAGCTCCCCCACCATTACACACATACCATAGTTCCGGCACATAGCAGATGTTCAATTAATATTTGTCGAAGGAACCGGGGCGCCTGGGTGGCTCAGGCGGTTAAGCATCTGACTCTTTATTTCAGCTCAGGTCTTGCATTAGGGCCCCACGCTCAGTGCAGAATTTGCTTCTCTCTCTCTCTTTCTTTCCCAAATAAATAAATACATACATAAAATCTTTTTTAAAACATTTGTTGAAGGAACAAATAAGCAAATGAGAGGAAAGGGGGTTGTCTCAAGAGTAGAAAGACTAAGATTTCATAAATAAATCAATCTTGGCCATCTTATTTTGTTGTTGTTGTTGTTGTTTTGGTTTTGGTTTTGGTTTTGGTTTTTTTTTTGCACTTTCAACCAAAAACACTCCCATACTTCTATCACTTAATAATACATAAATAAAGTTAGAGTACACTTGTTTTTTCCCAGCCGCAGTAGAACATGAATAGGAGAACCAAAAACTGACCAAAATCTGAAATCCCTCCCCCTACCAGAGAGGAAGCATCTTCTGGACCCTGGAGGTCAGGAATGCAAAGAAATTTGGTTTTATGAGGAAAATACCAGAGTTAGGCCATGGGGATAAATTCTCACTGTCATCTAGTCCGCATCCTAGTTTCCAGCACAGGAATACCTAAATCAGCCAATACAAAACCTCGATTCTAGAGAAGAGACTTTATAAACACAAAAAAGGCTAGCAAAGATACTCAGTTTCTTACTACAATGTCACTTCTCACAAAGTTGGAAGAGACCTTCAGGGATCAGTAGTCATTCATTAATTCACTGAACATTTGGAACTCTGAATACTTTTTCCCATAGATATAAAAGGGGCCTTTTTTTTTAGCAGCTGTGAACTTCAGTTGTGACATCAGAAAGGGCTGTGATGGAGATCCTATGTTCTTCCAATCTTTAAAATTTTAAAAGTCAGAGATCACTGGGTAGCTCAGTTGGCTGAGATCTGACTCTTGATCTCAGCTCACGTCTTGCTCTCACAGTCGTGAGCCCAGTGTGGAGTCTACTTTAAAAAAAAAAAATTAGAAGTCATTTTGGGGCACCCGCCTGGCTCGGTCAGTAGAGCATAGGACTCTCGGTCTTGGGGTCATGAATTCAAGCCCCACATTGGGCGTAGAGATCACATAAATAAATAAATCTTTAAAAAAAAATTGGAAGTCATTTTAATCATTTTGCAGTATATATCTCCTAAAATTAACCAGTGTCTCTTGCTAAAGAATCTTTCTGATTCCTCACTCAAGTTTCGTACCCCCTGCATGTTGTGGGTATAGAGTCTGTTCAAGGTCTGGCGAATTCAATTTACCTGTAAATGTTCCCTTCAGGAACCATATTACTCTTCTGTAACTCCCTCGGATTTTACTGCTGCTTTCACTGAAATCACTGAGAACGAGCTCCAACTCCTTGTTGGGAATGACTGATAAACAGTTAAAAATTTGGCACAAAGGGCACCTGGGTGGCTCAGTGGATTAAGTCTCTGCCTTCGGCCCAGGTCATGATCTCAGGGTCCTGGAATCGAGCCCCGCATCAGGCTCTCTGCTCGGCGGGGAGCCTGCTTCCCCCTCTCTCTCTGCCTGCCTCTCTGCCTACTTGTGATCTGTCTCTGTGCCAAATTTAAAAAAAAAAAAAAAATTTGGCACGAAAGCTAGCATTAATTAGGCTAGCTCCTTGCCAGATCCAGTTTGTAATTACCGAGATTCCTACTTAGAAATCTTTCCAAGTTTCAGACCCATGTAAATCGGCCCAACCCCAATCCCACACTAAGAAATGAATGTCATCTAAAGAATTGTCTTTTCGTGACAATACATCTTTCTTTAACTTGTGTTTTCTCTAAGCTCTCAACAGTCAATGCGAGGTGACAACAGGGAGGCTTATCATGAGGCTCAAAATTCAGTCCTCTTAACTACCCCGTAAACACTATTCAGCTTTTAGTCACCATCCCCGTGGCCACCAGGCAGTGCCACTTAATTATGCAAAACCCATGGTGTCTACAAGACACTTCCCCCCCGCCCACAGGTGTGCCAAGGTACAGAGCTCCACGGTGATCCATACCACACTTATTTCTTGCCTTTACCAACCTCTCTCTTATCATCAAAGAGGCAGATAAATACCCACAGGGCTGGGGAGGAAACAGAGCGATGGTCGCACCGCAGACAGTATTCAAATTTTCACCCTTAGGATGAGTTCTCTCCCAGAGGTCATCCTTGTTTCACGCAGATGCCCTTCCAGGCTGCCTTCCCTGTGCTCCTGGCAACACACACCCAACTGTGGGTGCTCTTTTGTCTAAACCTGGGTGGGGCCCCTGGGGCTCCAAATTTTCATCAGAATCAACGGCAGGATAAAGAGCATTTCAATCCAACCGCTTCAGTAGCCACAAAGGACAAGTGAATCCCCGAGTTTTAGAAACTTCAATCCCATATGCCAATATGCAAATGTCAGCCTTTGTCAAAATACAGAGAAAAAAATAAAATGATCGTGAATGAAGAGAGCGGTTCGTAACCAAAGCATTGAACTGACACGGCCAACTGAGGTCGTGCTTAACAGAGGGCACAGGTTGCAAAAAATTCTGTGGAATGTGTAATTGGGTTTTGTGTTGAGTGATAAGAAGTAGGATAAGTACTTTTGCCTGAAAGATGAGAGTAAATGTGAAATATTAATTGGATGAAAGGAAAAAAACACCATGAGAGAAAGAAAGAATATATTCTTTGTTCCGCTTGCCATACTCAGGCAACAGTGAATAATATCAGGAGTAAGAATGCATTTGAGAGCCCGTGGCAAATTGTAAATGCCATTCAAACAAAACGCATTATTATGCAAATGCAAGATCTATGTTACAATATTTTGAAAATTAATCATTTTTTTTCTCTCTACCCTCAGATTTGATAAGGTAAAAAGGAGGTACCTAAAGAATGCAGATCCAACACTGAAAAAATTAAATTTAAAATAAAATAAAAAAGAATGTGGATCCTGAGGAATAAAACCTAAGTGATCAGGGTTCATTTCAGTTATCTCTGCCTAATTTCTCCATCTTTTAGCTGATAGATTAATAAAAAGAGGGATTTACATGGCTTACTTTACCATAATACTTAACCATAGCATATCCTCACAAGGTATCACTTCTTTTCTTGTTCTTTTAATCTAGCTCCTTCCCTCCATATCTTCTTTAAAGAAAAAAAAAAGGCAAAACAAACTATGGTCCTGACAAAAAGTACCAAAGTCAGTTTTGCTACTCATTCTCACTGCTTTTACAAATTTCTCTCTTTTCCCTTTTTTGCCAATTTCCTTTCTCCCTCCCTCCTACAACCCTCCCTCCCCACCTTCTTTCCCTCCCTCCTTTCCTTCCTCCCTTCCTTCCTGTTACTTCCAACTCCTCAACTTCAGCAAGAGACCTGTAAATTCCAGTCTCCTAAGGCTTTGAGACTACCTTCAGAGTCCTCTGACATTAGATGCAATGCTCCCTGGGACACCTGGATTTCCTGCCAGTCACTAATCGTCCCTAATCATAATAATCATTACAACCTTCCAAAAATACGGTCTTCTTTATATAAATCATGTTAAAGGGCAGGAGCAGAATAGTTGTTAAAGTAATTGGTTTTCCAATTAAAGCCACAGTCTCCTGTGCTAAAAAGTCACAATGTTGAAAATCATTCTGTCAAAATAGTCCTGGGCTCTAGATAAAATCTGTATTTTTAGCACTGACAAATGTTAATTGAAATCAGTGTTAGAAACATGGGTGAATCGATAAACTGGGAATTTGAAAGCTATCCCATTACAACGGGACAGAAACTGAGCAGCTGCCTTCCCTATTGCAATTTGGGAAATTACTTTCTTGGGGGACAATATGAAATTGTAATGGAATGAAGGCATTGAAAGGAAATTTAGTGATTTAATAATTAACCCCTGATTTTATTTGATATTTTTATTTATTCAAAATAAGATTTACTTGATTGTATTTCACTTTTTTTTTTTTCTATTTTTATTTGCATTTATTCTGTGCAGAATTTACTCCCGGGCCATAGGTTTTTGTTTCTTCAGTTTCTTCTGGGATATCTTTTTCTTCTGTGCAACCTCCTCTTCTGGTTTAGGAACAATTTGCTCTTTTTCAGTAAGGATCATCTCAATGCGGCAGGGAGAGCTCATGTATGGGTTAATCCGACCGCGAGCCCTGTAAGTTCTACGATGCATCTTGGGGGCTTTGTTCACCTGGATGTGCTCAATGACCAGAGAATCAACATCTAAACCCGTAAGTTCAGCATTACTCTCCGCATTTTTGAGCATGTGCAGTAAAAATTCAGCACTCTTCTTGGGCCACCGACCCTGTGTCCAGCCCCACTGTTTGGCCTGGGCACACCTACCAACTCCACCATTGTAGCGACGGAATGGCACACACTGCTTCTGCAAAGTGACGTCTTTCAGATACTTGGTGGCTTTTAGGATATGCATACCCTTGATGGCCTGGGCAGTTTCACGTGTGTTCTTAAAATGAACACGAAGATTTGAACCTCTTGATTTGCATGATTTCGTAGGGTTTTCTGGGTCAAGTGAATATCGAACCATTTTCAGAGGTCACCTCAGGCCGCTTAGGGGAAGTGGACGATTGTATTTCATTTTTAATAGATAATGCATTCACATTATTGAACAGTGTAAAAGTACTCAGTGAAGGGCCTTGCCCCCGACTTTGCATCATCTGGCTGTTCCTTTACACACATATACCCACCCCACCAGGCAACCACCTTTTAATCTAACAAAAGCTGGTTCCACCAAGATCGCCAACACAGTTTGTTGATGAGATGAAGCTTGAGTTTGTTTCTTACTGCAGCGAGCAAGAGGACACGACATCCGCGTCTCAGAGAGGGTAAAGTCAAGTCAAAATTTATTGAGAATTGGAAGTTTGGCTTAAGGCTTGTGTTTTTCAATGCTCGGACTTGGCTGAGACTGGGTAAGAATCACAATATAACAGCCCAGGATTAATGAAACCATCAAGGTGAGGATTTTGAGACTAAGGGATTCAGAATCCTAAAGCACGAGTTGTTGATGTTTTCCAGTGAAGACTGGGTGGGTCTTTTGAGAAGCTCCTATAACAAGCAATCAAGCCATTGGCTTGGGCGTGACAGTTGCCAAAGAGGAAATACGCGGTACTAGAGAGAGTGGAAAAACAAAGCGGTGTTCGTTGAGGCAGTAAGATGTGGTTTCCAGTCTCCATGATCAGGCTCAGTAAGGGAGTAATTGGTTTTGGTTCTCAATTAGCTTCTCATGCTTCCTTCCAAAGTTTCGCCGTGCCAGTAAGATCAAGCATTAACATATATTCTTGTTCTCCTCCCTTCTATCCAACAAAAGACTGTATGCTACACACACTCTTCTGAATCTTGATTTTCTCATTTAACAAGGTATCTCGGCCATGCATGTCAGCGTTGGAGTTTCTTCTCTTTTTAATACAGCTGTATAAGATTCTATAGTACAGATGTACAAAAATGTAATTAACAATCCTCTATCGTGTTGCTCCCAGGCTTCTGATAATACAAACAATGCAGCAATGAATATCGTTTTGTCAGTCATTTCACAAACTGTTGGGTGAACTCTCAGACGTGCGATTGATTGAAAGGTATCTGCATTTGTAATTCCGATAGCTATGGTGAACTGACCTCCACAGGGTCGGTGTCGATTTTCTCTTCTCCTAGCCCCCCACTTTATAGACTAAGAAGATCACAGCCCAGAAAGATCAAATCACCCTTTTAGTTCACCCAAACTGTTAATGAGTGTGTGGCTCTCACACCTACATCTCCTGAATTCCAGTACGATGTTCCTGTTCACCTGAATCTTTCCAAATACGAAGGCGGCCATTGCTGACCTCCAGGAATCCAAAGGAAGATCCCCAAACCCTCTTGACAAATGACCAGTGTCGGCAAACCTAGTGCATTTCCTATTCTGTGCTTCCTAACCCAAGTGCGGTAGCTGAGTAGATCCCACCGGAAGAAAAAGAGAGAGGGGGAAAGAAATGTTTAAGGAAAGGTGAGAAAAAGGAGCAAATAAACAGAGAAGGAGCTATAACATAAAAGTCATCTTGTGCTATGAAACAGATTGGCTGTATTAGTGGGTGTCTTTAAAAATAGCAACCTCATTAACAAATGCCATAGTCATTTGCATTTTCAGACATTTCAGAATCTACTTGGTTTAATACTCTCTCCATCTCTTGCCATCCAAGTTGGTTGTGCCATCATTCCTTAAGCTGTTGCTCATACAAATTAAAGCCAGTAGGTACATTTTAGAAGCCGTAAAACTCCATATGCACAGATCATTAACAGATATATTTGTTTGCTTGATCTGCCTCTCAGTCTGGCCTCCTAAACCGTGATTGCTTTTACACCAGCTCATCAAGAATCAACCCCCCTGATGACAGGTAGTTTGGCCAAAGGACAAAAAAAAAAAGCCATAAAACACACAGTCTCCCACAACATCCAAATATCTTTGCTTACATGGTTCTGCTCAAGTCTAAAGTGAAGGACACAGAGTATGCATTTCTTCCTGGTCAAAAAAAGCTGGAAATAAATGCTGAGTGTTTTAGACAAAGGAGTCATTTAGTAAATGCTGGTTTATAAGATCTATAAAGCCACTAAAAATTGGGGGTCTGGCTGGCTCAGTCGGTAGAGCATGCAACTCTCGATCTCATGGTTGTGAGTTCAAGCCCCATGTTGGGCATAGTGATTACTTAAAAATAATATCTTTAAAAAAAATTCGTTTAGGGGTACCTGGGTGGCTCAGTCGTTAAGCGTCTGCCTTCAGCTCAGGTCATGATCCCAGGGTCCTGGGATCGAGCCCCGCATCGGGCTCCCTGCTCGGCGGGGAGCCTGCTTCTCCCTCTCTGTCCCTGCTTGTGTTCCCTCTCTCACTGTGTCTCTCTCTGTTAAATAAATAAATAAAATCTTTAAAAAAAAAAAATTCTTTTAAATAAATAAGTAGACATATTATTATTAGCAACCAACATTTGTTTGTTTGTTTTTAATGGAACACTGGGGGCACCTGGGCGGTGCAACCCGTTAAGTGACCAACTCTTGGTTTTGACTCAGGTAACAATCTCAGGGCTGTGAGATCAAGGCCCGGATCAGGCTCCACACTCAGCATGCAGTCTGCTTGAGATTTTCTCTCTCCCTCTCCTTCACCACCTCCTCCCGCTCACTCACTCGCTTTCTCAATTAAATACATAAAATCTTTTTTTAAAAATGGGGCACTGTCAGCTGACACACACATGTTTTGGAATCATATGATGATGCCAGAAAAAGGAAGGCGAGGGAATTCTCGTGTATTGACTATTGACCGTCTACGGTTAACCAGACTCAAGATTTTTATCCTAAAATGCGGCTGACTTGGTTCCAAGTAGCAGTTGAGGCTCCAAATCCACTGAGTCTCCACCCCCACCCCCGCCTGCAGGAAGCCCTTTTGAACCCTGGGGAAGACCGACATGCAGAGAGGCATAGAAGCTGGAGAGAGCATCCATGGTTTGAGGTGGAGGAAGACATCCCATTACAGACGGTACAACTTGCAACCTCTGGACATCAGTGTACAGATCAAATGATCAAAGAGAGAGATTGCCTCATGCCAACAGAAGAAGCAACAGCCTACAGCACCTGATCTTTCCAAGCGAAACCCAAATACCTAATAAAACTAACAAGGTATTTTTTCATCTGGAACACAAAAATTGGACACTAATTTGGAAGGTAACGCCCCTTCTCTCTTCTTTACCAGAGATTCAACCAGTCTCTAAATTGAGGGTTGTGCCTTCCATGAGAAATCTGTAGCTAATCTAATTTTCTCCAGGCTTTAGATCTCCAGAATATTTGGCTTTAATATTATGCATGTTCTAGTTTGGATAATTAATTCAACTAGCTGTGATTCCTCACTTTAACAAGCAGAGGGTGAAGGAAAATGCAAAAATTTAACACATACAGAAAAGGTGTTAATTTCTTAAGGTATCAACCAGTCAAAGAAAAACAAGTAAGGTACCAACCAGTCAAAGAAAAGCAAAGAAAAGCAAACTTACATATAAAAAGTGCACTTTTTATACATAAGCCTAAAGATGTGACTTCACAGTGGGAAGACTTTTTGTGTGGGTTGTGTGGGATTCGTCCTATTAGGTTCTGGTCCCACAAACTTCCACACCTTTCACATGAATAGCTTGAAAATCACCTCATAGAGTTTTGCTCCTTTAAATATCTCAAGTAATTCAGGCAATTCATTATACAAACACCAGTTTTCAGGTGTGTAAATTACATCAGGTCCCTGTCATTCTCCTTCACTGCAGTCATGCCACTGCTTTCAAAACCTGCAACATACTCAGGTTTTTTAGAAAAAGAATTTGATCCAACATATGTAAAATATTAATGAAAATAAGAGATTAGAAGGCACCTGGGTCGCTTGGACAGTTAAGCATCTGACTCTTGATTTTGGTTCCAATCATGATCTGAGGGTTGTGAGATGGAAACCTGCTCTCTCCCTCTCTCTCTCTCTGCCCTCCCCACCCCTCACATGCACACATTCTCTCTCTCTCAATAAATAAATACTCTGTAAATATTCATACATGTGTGCAAATCTAAAGGAAACATCTGGAAGAACACACTCTGTATCTTATTGTTAAAAGGGGTGAGAGAACTGAAAGGGGGTACGCTTTCCATGTTAACTCTGTGTACTTCAGCCCCTGTCTGAATTTTTCAGTACCGTGAGAATGTATTCATGTATGACTTGTAAGGAATGATCTCAAGGAAAAATTACTTGATTAAATTTCAGTTATAAAATAAAGTTTCAATTGTCACTGCCAAATCTAGATGCTATATTGTAGACCCCTAAGAGTATAACCTCCCAGAAAACCTCTTTATCTTATCTTATTTTTGCATAGAGAGATATCATTGGTGTTCAAGGGAAGAAACCAAGAGTCTTTAAATATATATATACATTTTTTTTTAATTTAATTTTTTTTTTGAGAGAGAGAGAGGGAGGGAAGAGGGATACAGGAGAAGGGAGGGGCTAAGGGAGAGGGAGAGAGAGAATCTCAAGCAGACTCCCCACTGAGCGCAGAGCCTGATGTGGGGCTTGATCTCACCACTCTGATATCATGACATGAGCCAAAATCAAGAGTCGGACACTTACCCACCTGAGCCACCCAGGAGCCCTGAACAGAGTCTTTTTGAACCAATTTTTGGAAAAGTTCTACTGCTATAAACACTGGCTGTTTTTGTCACTTGCATTTTCCTGCAGTGAAAGAGGAGTATTATCCATGGTAATTGCTTTCCCCTTGCCGCCTTCTTTTACACAGTACAGATTCTGTACAATCAATTCCAGTCAAGTTAGTTCCTGTGTCCTTTTGGATTCTTTCAAAGAATGTTCTTTCTCAAAGCCAATATCTTTGTGCTATTAACCTTTGGACATCCCCTTTGCCGGGGCCCGACATCAGATTGAATTCTGACGGCTCCCTCCTCAACCTACGGCTTCTCTCTCATCGCTCTGCCTGGCTCACATCCAAGTTTCCGGGCACCAAACCCACGGTCAAACACCAGCAAGCCTCTACAAACTGTGCCAGGAAAACAAGCCTTTAAAAGCATTTCCCAGCATTTGATCAGGAAATCGACTCACTTCTCTCCTCCATGGACAAATTAAATGGAAAAATCCTGTAGGTCACCGTCTAATTCAACTCAGCCAGGATTCATTGAGTCTTGGTATAGTGAAGACACCCTAGTAGATATGGTGGCATGGACGATGACAAGATAACACTCCTGTCCTCAAGGAGTTGACAATCTAGCAAAGACAAATCAGCAGCGTTCAAACCCCTGTGTCCCCTCCGTGACAATGACACAACTCGTAGAGCCTTTGGAGATTTACTGTGTGTGATCAAACCCACGTAACATAAAATTTCCCTTTTTAACTATTTTTGAGGGTATAGTTCAGTCGCATGCAGTACATTCGCAATGCTGTGGGACCATCGCCACCGTCTATCCCCAGCTCTTTTTAATCATCCCAAACAGAAATTCTGGACCAATTAAACAAAAACTTCCCAACACACCTGGGTGGCTCAGTCGGCTAAGCATCTGCCTTCGGCTCAGGTCATGATCCCAGGGTCCTGGGATCGAGCCCCGCATCGGGCTCCTTGCTCAGCGGGGAGCCTGCTTCCCCCTCTCTATCTGCCTGCCCCTCTGCCTACTTGTGATCTCTTTCTCTCTGTCAAATAAATAAATAAAATCTTAAAAAAAAAAATTCCCATTCGCCCACGTCTTAGCCCCTGGTGACTTCCGTGCTACCTCCTGTCTCTATGAATTTGTCTGCTTTAAGTACCTCGTATAAGTGGGATCATACAGTATTGGTCCTTTAGTGTCTGGCTTCCTTCACTGAGCATAATGTCTGCCATGTTTATCCATGTGGTAACAGGTGTCAGCACTCTCACTTCGTCTTCAAGCCAAATAATATCCCGTTGTATAAATATACTCCGTTTTGTTTATCCATTCATCTGGGAAGGGACACTTGTTTCACCTTCCAACCAGAGCTTTTCCATTAAGTAAATCTTTCTTGTTCAGATTCCTACAAACCCGACGTTTGGTGTCATTTGAAAGACCCAGGGTCATCTTTCCCAAGTGTCCTCAGTCTCTCTGAGGGGATTACTATACTCTGTAGAATAAAAAGCAAGCCTTTGTCGCAAAAGACTAAAATCATGTAGCGGGTTGGTTTCAGTGTGAGCAGGGAAAGCTGCTTCTGCTGGTACTGATACTTCCAGCTTTCAGACCCACACACACGCGCACACACCATGTCTAGTGAAAGGCGTGTCAGGCTTGGTATTAGACTGAACAAGGACGGGGCACCTGGGTGGCTCAGCTGGTTAAGTGTCTGCCTTCAGCTCAGGTCATGATGCCAGGGTCCTGGGATTGAGTCCCACATCGGGCTCCCTGCTAAGCAAGAAGCCTGCTTCTCCCTCTCCCACTCCCCCTGCTTCTGTTCCCTCTCTCGCTGTATCTCTCTCTGTCAAATAAATAAATAAAATCTTAAAAAAAAAAAGAACTGAACAAGGAAAATGTCCTTCCACTGGGATATGACGCCAGAAAAACTTGCAAAGGGTGAAGAAGGGTTTTGTCTCTTTCTCTTTCAGCTTCCTGGGTTTGACCCCCTCTTACTAGGAGACTGAGAATTATCATGTAGAATATTATTTAGAGATTTTTCCGTGAGATTTTCAAGACAAGAAGAGTTGCTTCGGGCCCACATGACAGAGTGTGCCTCAGAGCTGGTAAGGCCTTCACATCTCCGAAAATACCCAACTTTATGGATCCGGGAGACTCTGGAGACAATCCGCAAGCACAGACAGGGCTGTCCTCTTGATGGGCAATGGCAGGGGCTCTTCCTTCTTCTAGCAGCTTTGTGGGCCACAGAAAGCTAGAGTAAGAGCCCAAGAGCAGGCATGGTGCCCACAGGTGACAAACTGAGGTATGGACATATGTGCAGCGTCTTTGGGGAAATTATTGGTAAACACTTTGAGGAGAAATAGGATTCTGCTCTCATGCATGGGGACCATTATCTGATACAATGTCTTTGGTGCAAATAGAAGTGCCTCCGGGTCCATTTTACCCACAATTCTGGCATTTAACAATCAAATTCCGAGCGGGTGTGAATCTGAGTAAATGTTTACACAGAACTTCTGAGAAAATCATGGGTCACTATGCCAACAATATAAAGAGCACTATTTTTCAGAGTCCTGTACTAAATCTGCTCTAAATGACAATACGGTGACTGGCTATTGGTGCTATTTGCCACATGGAAAATAGTGGGCCTGCTAGAAATGGTATCAACGTGGACATAATTTATTAGTAGGTGATGAATAATGATTGATAAATCTAAAAGATGGCGCTCTTTCAAGGCATGACCTTAAAGAAACGGTCAACCGGGGGATTCTCGGTGGTGCAATGGGTTAAGCGTCTGACTCTTGGTTTCAGCTCAGGTCACGATCTCAGGGTGGTGGGATCAAGCCCCGCATGGGGCTCTGTGCTCAGTGGGGAGTCTGCTTGAGATTCTCTCTCTCCCTCTCCCTCTGCCTTTCTCTCTAAAATAAGTAAATAAATCTTAAAAAAAAAAAAGTCAACCTGTTTCAGCAAAAGACATATCATATGGCTCAGCTATAAGGTGAAATATATTCTCAAACTGTTTCCTTTTTTTTTTTCCTTTTTTTTAAGAAAAATACCCTGGCACAACAGCATTTTCATGGTTAGAGCAGGGGAGCGTAACTTTTTTTTTTAAAGATTTTATTTATTTATTTATTTGAGATTGAGAGAGAGAGCAAGAGACAGCGTGAGCGGGGGTTGGGAGGTGGGAAGAGGGAGAGGGAGAAGCAGGCTCCCCACTGAGCAGGGAGCCCAATGTGGGGCTCAGTCCCGGAACCCCAGGATCATGACCTGAGCCAAAGGCAGACGCTTAACTGACTGAGCCACCCAGGCATCCCTATTCTCAAAGTATTTTCATACTAAATTAGGAGTGACTTCTTATTCAGGTCTAGACAAGATGTATCGTGATAGAGCACTCCCTCTGTTGTTTAGATTGTTGTAAGATTTTATTTTTAAGTAATCTCTACACTCAAATGGGGCTCCAACTCATGACCCCAACTGAGATCAAGCGTTACATACTGTACTGACTGAGCCAGCCAGGTTCCCCAGCTGTTGTTTTATCTTATTTGTTTCGAGAAGACATATAGTTAGTAAGAGTAGGCAAGGGCATGCTGTGGTAACGAATGAGCCTCAAACACTCCGTGGCTTAACACAACTTGTTTATTTCTTGCTCACGCTTCATGGCCCTTGTCGGTCGGCAAACCTCACTTTCACATGGTCACCCAGGAATCCAGAACAATGGAGCCTCCACTATCTTTATGGGCACCATGTGGAATGTGTGGCTTGCCAACAATGGTACCAAAAGCTCACCCATGGATTTTCCTCTATCGTACGCCAGGAAGAGACACAATCACTGCCCCTCATGTTGCCCTGGCCAGGACTCCATCACTGATTCTCATTGCAAGAAGGCTGGGAAATGTAGGAAAAGAAATGTTGAATCTGGTGAGCATTACGGTCTCCGCCACTATAGCCTGACGTGACCAAAGTCATGGGATGTGTAAGAGTGCTTGACTGACAAAGCTGATTTATTTTTTAATATTTTATTTATTTATAAATAAATAAAAGAAAAACAGCGAGAGAGGGAACACAAGCAGGAGGAGTGGGAGAGAGAGAAGCAGGCTTCCTGCCGAGCTGGGAGCCCGATGCGGAGCTTCATCCCAGGACCCTGGCATCATGACCTGAGCCGAAGGCAGATGCTTAACAACTGAGCCATGCCGGTGCCCCAAAGCTGAATTTTTTAAAAGCAGAACAATAAATGTAATAGATCCAATCAGCTGTTTTGGTAAACAAATTTTTTCAAGATCACCTGAAAAGCACATGCTGAGTGATTATGCTGTACAGATCTCAACACCATACTGAAAAGACATTTTTTTAATAACTTTTCCAATGTGAAGCAGATGGGTGTGTTGGACCCGACCACTGACAGCATCATACAAGGATTTAGAAAGGTGATATCTTCAGTAACTAAAGCAGAAGTGAAAGTGTTGATCTCTAAAAACATACGAGCCTAGAAAAAAGCAACATCTCTAAAATCATCTCGTGTTACATACGTATTTTTAAATTTATAGTATAAGCAAATTAATAATTAAATATTATAACTACAGAGTTGACCATGTTGTCGATATCCTAGAGTTCATATACCCAGGATGGCCTTCAGACTCATTTTTTTTTAAAGATTTTATTTATTTATTTGACAGAGAGAAATCACAAGTAGGCAGAGAGGCAGGCAGAGAGAGAGGGGGAAGCAGGCTCCCTGCTGAGCAGAGAGCCCGATGCGGGCCTTGATCCCAGGACCCTGAGATCATGACCTGAGCCGAAGGCACAGGCTTAACCCACTGAGCCACCCAGGCGCCCCCTTTAGACTCATTTTTAAATGCCTCTTGTAAGATAAGCAATCAATATTGCCCTAAATTTGTGCTTGTACAGTTTATACAGTGGATAAAAGAGGCTACAAAGGAGAATGCAAATAAACTGATTAAAGGTAGCAGCAATATGTACTTGAGGACCCTGGCTTCTGGTTAAATGATCCTGAGAAGAGAAGTTATAAGATGAGCTTCAATTGTGAACCACACAGACTCGTACTGACTGTATCCCGTCTAGATTTACGGGCCCCCTGCTTCATTTCAGATTGCTATGTCCTGCCTCCCCAAATGGCTCTAAATGGGCAGGAGTCAAGATTGATCTAGTTCAATTACCTTTTTATCTCAGGGGCCTTGGCACTGTCCTGGGTGCAGCACAACCTCTATTCTATTAATATGTCTGAGGTATTTACAGATTTGTTACTGGCAATGTGACAACAGCCCCAAACTCATGCAGTCTCGGCCATTTTGGATAATGAATGAATTTCGACATCGGTAGTCAAACTGATTGCCAAGTAATTTGAAAATGCCAAAGTGCCATATATTTTTATCATCCTCATTACCCATCTCTTACACCTTCTTGTCTCACATGTATTTTCCTCTCTCATTTGTCTCGAAGAGTCCCCCTCCTGAATCGTTTTTCTTCAAAGGAGGCCAAAAGGAGGAAAGAAGTTAATATTTTCAACAGTGACTCGGCAAGTTTTGCATTTCTGTTTTCAATTGTGAGAAAAGGATCAAA
Source organism: Potos flavus (assembly GCA_028534135.1). Lineage (NCBI taxonomy): Eukaryota > Metazoa > Chordata > Mammalia > Carnivora > Procyonidae > Potos > Potos flavus. The sequence goes on along the minus strand of CM052895.1, from coordinate 4,501,971 downwards.
GCGTGTTTTGAAATTAAAGTAAAACCATTTGATTTCTGTGATTCGGCAAGATCGATCACACTCAATGTAAGTCATCGTGTTCAACAGGAATGGAGAACTTTTTTTTCATTGATCAGTATTTTCTCAACTTACCAACAGATCAATGCTTGGGTCATTGGAATAATTTAAGGTATATTTGTTTAAAAACTGTAGGATCTAAGGACATCTCCAAGAGAAAGAGACAGAGAATATTGATTAATAAATACCACATGTGCTAAATACTGACATAAACTCCAGACAGTAATCCATGGGTTTACCCCCATGTTTATCCAAGGAAGGTGAGAAAATTCTGTTGGTATTCTGGTCATTAGAAAAGCACTTTAAAAAAAAATGCAACACCACAGAGTTATTTCTGCCTAAATATGTTCCCATATATGGGACTCCAATAGGAACTTCAATATCAGGAGTTTTTTTAAAGATTTTATTCACTTATCTGAGAGAGAGAAAGAGCAGGGAGAGAGAGAGAGACCATGAGTGGGGGGAGGGGCAGAGGGAAGGGGAGGAGCAGACTCCCCACTGAGCAAGGAGCCTGACATGGGGCTCAATCCCAGGATCCTGGGATCAGGACCTGAGCAAAAGGCAAACACTTAACCAACTGAGCCACCCAGGCGCCCCTCTAGTATCAGTTTTTTAAAGGGGATAAAAATTAGTCCTTCCAGGGAAATCGGTTGGTCCCCCATGTTACCAAGGATGAGGGATAGCAGAGCATAGAAAGAATCTGATGTTAGAACAGACACACCTGGATCCTCATCCTAATTACATTACTTACTTACCACATGACTTTGGACAAGTTACCCCATTGGGTCCTCCTAGCTGCATTACTCATCTGAAACCTCGGAACAGGGTGCCAGATAAAATACAGGACACCTAGAGAAATCTGAATTCCAACTGAACAAAGAATAATTTTGAGATACCTGGGTGACTCGGTCAGTTGAGTGGCCAACTCTTGACCTCGGCTCAGGTCATGATCTGGGGGTCCTGGGATTGTGTCCCACTTCAAGCTCCAGGCTCAGGCAGGAGTATACTTGAGGATTCTCTCTCTCATTGCCTCTCCCACCTCTCTAAAATAAAAAATCTTTTTTAAAAAGATGAATAATTTTATAGTATAAATATGGTTCCCTGCACTACTAGCTAAGAACATGAAAATGTAGGATCATACAATTGTGTATATGAAATGCAAATTTAACTGGGTGTCCTCTATTTTTATTTGCTATTTCTGGCAACCCTACAAAGAAATAACAGTCCTTATTCACTGCATTTAGGTAAGGATTCAATAAGTCTCTATCACCTAGAGATTGAACTAGTGAGCTTTTCAATTATTTTAAATTCCATTTGATACTGACACTAGCCCAATGAACAATGGAAAGTTATTTTCATTTTCCAGATTAGCAAAAAGATTGCAATCGGAACTGGTCCAAAGTCACACAGTTGTAATGGCAGGGGCAAGATTCAAGATGGAGCTGTCTCACGCCAAAGCTGAGAAACTTAACCTTGGTGTTGCCGCACCCTAGCGGATTCTAAGCCAATGGTGGGTGATGGTCCTGGACCAAAGCCCCAGGGACGTTGAGTGAGACGTAGGTTTATGGGGGGAGCCTACATGCTGGGAGTCCAGAAGAGGCAGACTGGACAAAGCATCCACGGCTAGTTCTTATGTTGGAGCAGCTAGCCTTGAGTCTGCAGTCTTTCTCCACCTTGCATGGCCAGTGTTCCAAGAACATCAATGCCAGCCATCCAGACTTTCTTCATTACAAAGGAGACACTCTGGTTGGCCAACCCTGGAGCCCCTGACATTCAACGCTAAACAACACGTTCTACACATTCTGTTTGATGGGAATATAGGAAGAGGATGGGATCTCTACCTTCTCAAGATAGTGATTCACAAGGGCATTCAAGGTTTGCTTGTACCCTCCAGCCTTCTAGCACATACCATATAAGCTCTATGCCAGCGACAGAGAAACTTTAGCATACATCAGAATTAGCGAGAGAGCCTGTTAAAACCAGATGCCCAGGTCCAGACCTGGAGTTTCTGATTCAGTAGCTCTGAGTGGGGCTTGATAATCTACATTTTTCACATATTTCCAGATGTTGCAGATGCTGCTGGCAGGAACTATGCCTTGAGAACCACCGCCTTGGCTGCAGCACTGTGTGTCAACAAGCAAGATCACCCCGATAAATGACAACTACATGCCACCACTCGTTATGAGCCACAAAAGAACTCCCGTGCCCTATTATCACCTACTGGGTTTTTTTTTTTTTTTTTCAGTTTATGGGGTTTTTTAAACTATCACTATGACTGTTATTATTACAATTATTCTTTTCACATCTTTCAGATCTTTCACATTTAATAATTTTAGTACTATCCTTTTTTTATTAAAGCGTAATTGAATGTAACGTGATATTTTCAGGTGTACCACATAATGATTCGACATTTGCATCCATTGCAAAATGATCACCACAGTCTAGTTACCATCTGTCACCATGGAGAGTCATAAAATTTTTAGTATGATGATACTTTCAAAATCAATTCTTTCAAATATGCAATACAGGGGTGCCTGGGTGGCTCAGTCAGTTAGGCGTCTGCCTTCAGCTCAGGTCATCATCTCAGGGTCCTGGGATCAAGCCCCACGTTGGGCTCCCTGCTCAGTGGGGAGCCTGCTTCTCCCTCTGCCTGTGCCATTCCCCGCCCCACTTGTGCTCTCTGGCTCTCTCTGTCAAATAAATAAATAAAATCTTAAAAAAAGAAAACAAAAACAAATATGCAATACAATATTATTGGCCATAGTCACCATGCTGTACAGGACACCCTCATGATGTATTTATTTTATAACTGGATATTTGTACTTCTTGATCCCCTTCAACAATTTCACACACTCCCAGTCAGCCAGGCACCCCTTGAGTTTATTGTTGTATGTGGTATAGAAAGTGGTCTGGTTTTATTCTTTTGCATGTCACTACCCAGTTTTCCCAACACCGTTTATTGAAGAGCTTATCCCTTTCCAACTGTATATCCTTGCCTCCTTTGTTGTAAATTAATTGATCATATAAGCATGGGTTTATTTCTGGGCTCTCTATTCTGTTTAATGATCTATATGTCTGCTTTTATTCCAATACCATATTGTTTTAATTACTATAGTTTTATAATAAAGCTTAGTATCAGGGAACACGAAGCCTCTAGCTCTGTTCTTTCTCAAGATTGCTTTGGTTATCAAGGATTTTTTTGTGGTTGCATATAAACTGTAGGATTGTCCTAGTTCTGTGAAAAATGCCATTGGAATTTTGATAGGGATTGCAATCAATCTGTAGATTGCTTTGCATAGTATGGACATTTAAACAATAGTAATTCTTCCAATCGTTGAGCACAGAGTGTCTTTCCCTTTTTGTGTCTTCAACTTCCTCTCACCAGTGTCTTACAGTTTCAGAATCCAGGTGTTTCACCTCCTTGGTTAAATTTCTTCCTAGCTATTTTATTCTTTTTGATGCAATTGTATGTAAATGAGATTGTTTTCTTAATATTCCTTTCAGATAGTTTGTTGTTAGTATATAAAAACACAATAGATTTTTGTATATTGATTTTGTACCCTGAAACTTGATTAAATTCGTTTATTAGTTCTAACAGTTTCTTGGTTGACCACATTCAAATTCCTATTTCAGCCATTCTGCAGACAAAAAAAAAAAAGCCTGTCTAGGATGCCAAGGTGTTCTCCAGTTTTTGTACAAAATAACTTGCAGCTAAACAAATCTAACTAATAGAACTATTAGAATCTTTTCTCTGTCCCCTAGTCCTTTACTTCTTTGGAAAAGAGGTAAATTTCCATGGATTTCTGTTTGCAATAATAGGTAATCTAGGTTGCTGCTACTCAGAGGTTGGTCTGTGGGCTAGAGCACTGGCATCATGGTGAGAAATGCAGAATCTCAGGCCCCACCCCAGAATTACTGAAAAAGAATCAGCATTTTAACAGGATTGCCAGGTGGTGCATATGTACATTAAATTTAAGAAGACCTCAGCTGAGTCACTTTAAAAGTCTTCCATACAAAGCATGTAGGGGAGCTTGATATCAAAACTCCACTTAAATGCATGACCAAGGACACAAAAATAAAAGAAAACCCCCCAAAATGAAGAGGAACACCAAGAAATTTTTTTTCTCTTGTTCAATAGAAGCTAAAACAGTAAGTGGGAACTGAAGCTTCACCGACACCAGGAAATGAATGGGGAGAAGTGGTAACAGAGGATTTACATATTAATAGCCATAAAGAGATGAGCTTTGGCCCAGGGAAGGTACGTTGGTAGAAGAGACTCCACACCAAGTTGGGATCCTCAAAGGGATCCACTCTCAGGACAGACTGGATTGGGAAGGGATCCTCCCAACCATCAGGCCAAGAGGACAAACATATTGGTTGAAGCGACACACAGAAATTTAGGGGAAGGATATCACAGTGCACAGGCAAAGCAGCAGATTTGAAATCTGAAGAGAAAACTAGTTAAGATGAAGGCAGATGTGGAGAAATAATTAAGGATGAACCAGCATAAGTGGAGAGATGCAAACCATGAACGGGAGGTTAGGGGGAAACAGAAGAGAGAATGAGAAGGTCCGACATGTATCTTTGAAGAAACTGAGAAGAAAGAACAAGGAAATGGGAGAGAGGCAATATTGACAAAGACCATAGCTGTAAATTTTTTCACAACTGGTAAAAGACAAAACCTAAGTTTCAGGAACCACAATGATCCCAGGTATAATTAATACCGCTAAATCTACACATCGACCCTCATGGTGAAACTACAAGAAACCACAAAAAGTGGTAAGGCCAGAGTAAAAATGATCAATTATTTATAGAGGAACACTAATTATACTGACAACAGACTTCTTCATAGTAACAACAGAAGAAAATAATTCATTAACACCTTCAAAGTGCTGAGGAGAAAGAGCCATCCTTCCAAAATTTTTAATGCAGCCAAACCATTATTAAAGAATGAGATATTTTCAGACAAATTAAACTGAAGGAGGAAAGTTCTCGCTGTTCTTCCTTATTGACAATATAATAAAACCACCTCTCACAGCTACTGAAATCAATAAAATTCTATTCCCTAAACCTGTAGCCTAAAGAAAAAAAAAGTGTCTATGAGTCTCTCCATCCATGCCCAGTATGACCATCTATGAGAAACCATAAGGCACCAGCAAATGACTTTTGACGACAAAATGATTCCTGCACTGGCAGTGTCTCTGACTGAAATCACCTCTTTGTGGACTCTAGATGCTGAGCCAGGAAGTCGGCATTCAAATCCCAACCCAACCGCTTAGTGGCTGCATAACTTTGGATAATCTACTCTGGTTTCTTGTGTATAAAATGAGGTAAGTGGGGCACCTGGTTGGCTCAGGTGGTCCAACTCTTGATTTTAGCTTAGGCCATGATCTCAGGGTCATGGAATCAAGCCCCCATCCCCCACCCCCGACCTGCCACTAGCACTCCGTGCTGGGAGGGGCAGGGCAAACCTGCCTAGGAGTCTCTCTCTCCCACTCCTTCTGCCCCTCCCCACTGTGTACTCTCTCTCTTCTCAAAAAAAAGTTTAATTTAATTTAATTTAAAAACACAGTAAGTGAGCTAGTTATTTTTACAACTCCAATCTCGATTACTCTGAGGTTCGCCCTGTACCTTCCTGAATGTGGTGAATGGACATCCACCTAGGGGCCATACACACACACAGAGTCATTTCACAGAATGCAATCAAGATAGCTGGAACAATCTCACTCTCACTGCAAAGATCTCAAACCTAAAATCTAAGCTCAACAAATACCAATCGGCAGGACAGTAGTGTTTAGATCAACTTCTCCTTTAAAAAACCTCCTGAAAGTTCAAAACTCCAAGTCAGTTCTCTCCCCACCCTCCACCCAACCCCCACACCAAAAGGTCAAAATTCTTCTGGGTCTTGACACACATTTCAGCAGACGAGAACTCACCAAGACTCCTACGAGTCTGGAATTTCTAACCTCCTGGTACCATCTCCAGCAGCCTCAAGTTCTTCCTTCTAAATACGTCAGCACTTTCTTGGTGTTTCAAGTTCCCACTCTCTTACTTCCAACAGAGAAGGAAGAGATGATTTATCGTCTTTCCTTTAATGACCACAAGAAATATTGAATTCTTCTGGCCCCAAAGAACATTTCCCACAGGGCATCATCTTAAATCTTAATTACAGGTTTATGTATTATTCAGGCAATGCTAGAAACTTAGCTTTGGGTCAGCGTTATACCATCAGTCTTCATTCACTCTCATTAGTCTTTCCCCACTTACTTCCAAATGATGGTCATTCCAGTCCTGTTGCTTCTTTAATTACCCTTCAGTTAAAATCCGCTTTTCTCTAGAGCGCCCTATTTTCTCCGCCAGAATGGCTATGACTTCTCCAACCAGAGGGCTTGACTCTCTGCTGGGCTCCTTGCTGGCAAGTGTTAGGGATGCAAACAGGCTATTTATCATCCCCCAGAAATCCAGCAGAAGTGATCCCTCATAGAAAAGGATTATCAGATTAATACAAAGATAGTTCTCTGCTTGCAGTGCACACACACGTGCATGCACACATATACACACACACCACGCAGATATTCACACATATACACCCGCACACACACACCCTTGCGCAGACATTAAAATAAGGCCAGATGAGTCTTCACCAGGTGCTCAGAGGTGCTACTGACTTAACCAAAAATTTTTAGATTTTAATAAGAGTAGCTCTGACTTATCAAGTGCTGTGTGCAGGTCATAGGACTATGCACATATGTCCTTCAGCCCTGCTCCATGTATTGCTTCATTTGTCTCCCCTTTATGCTTCCGCAGTGCCCCGGGGCACTTCAGCCCCCACTTGCTGGGAGATCTTGGTGGATGAGTCTTTTTCTTCTTCCTGTGTATGCCGAGGTGTAATGAGCAAATTCCCTGTGCCCTCGTGGACTCTCAGGGAGAGTCTTAAAATTACAAGAGTCCAGTTTGACATTGATTCCACTCCTCACAGGACACAAAAAGGTCAACCTAACAGCCACCATGACTGACGCTGGGCCCATCGGGAGGACAGGAAAGAGCCCAAGACTTCTCAGCACAATCATGGGAAACCCACTGTTTCTAAAGCACTGAGCCAGGAGCAGGCAAACAAAAAATTATAGATGTTACTTTCTTTTTTAGCTTTTTTTTTTTTTAAGTTTTTATTTTAAGGGCGCCTGGGTGGCTCCGTCGGTTGGGCGTCTGCCCTCAGCTCAGGTCATGATCTCGGGGTCCTGGGATCGAGCACGCATCGGGCTCCCTGCTCAGTTGGGAGCCTGCTTCTTTCTCTGCCTCTGCCCCTGGCTTGTGCTCTCTTTCTCTCTCAAATAAATAAAATCTTTTTTTAAAAAGTTTTTATTTTAATTCCAGTTGGTTTACATACAGTGTAAAATTCGTTTCAGGTGTACAATATAGTGATTCAACCCTTCCATACATCACCCTGTGTTCATCACAAGTGCATTCCTTAAGCCTCATCACCTATTTCACCCATCCCCCCACCCATTTTTTTTTCAGGTATGATTTATATACTGTAAAGTGTACATTCTTAACTATACAGCTATATAAATTCTTCTTCTGACTTTATCATCATTGATTATACTCACCTATCTTTAATACGTGGAATCACACGATATATATGCCTTTGTGCCTGGTTTCACTAGCTCAGCAGAACTTCTTTTAAGGTGTCTCTTTTGTTATGTTAGGGAGGTGACTTTTTTTTTTTAAGTTTATTTATTTGTTTAAGTAATCTCTACTTCCAACACAGAGCTTGAACTCGTGATACCAAGATCAAGAGCCACGCACTCTTCCAACTGAGCTAGCCAGGAGCCCCTCATCAGAACTTTTTGAAATTTATCCATACTACTGTATGTCAGCCCTTTCCTTTTACTGCTGCAAAGAATTCTCTTTTATGAACATCATATAGTTTGCTTTTGCAGTCTTCTGCTGTTGGACATTTGTACTGTATCCAGTTTGGGGTTCTGGGATGAAAGCTGCAAACAACCTTCTATATGCCTCTTAGTGGATAGACGCTCATTTCTCTTGGATACATACCTGGAAGGTGAATTGCTGGGTCATAAGATAGAAGCATGTTTAGCGTTAACAGATCGCAAGACATAGTTTTCCTAAGTGGTTCAACCAACCTACTCTCCATCAGCAGCTCCGGCTGCTCTAACATCTCACCAACACATTGAGTATTTTAATTTTAGCCATTTACTGGTTTTGTGCTATTCTCTCATTGTGCTTTTCATTTGAGTTACATGCCTCATCCTTGTTGATTTATAGGTTTTTAATATCTCTACTTGATATGAGTCCTTTGTCAAGTTATACGCATGTGTATATCATGAAGATCTTTCCCCAAACTATGTCTTGCCTACCCACTCTCTTAATTATGTCTTTTGATGAACAGAGGTCCTTAATTTTAATGAAGCTCAATTTATCTTTTTCTCTTTTCCTTTATGGCTTAGTGCTTTTTGTGTCCTGTTTAAGAAATCTCACCTACTCCATGGTCATTTTCCTGTTATATTCTAGAAGCTTTATCGTTTTGCCATTCACATTCAGAGCTATGATCATCTTAAATTAATTTTTATGGTGGAAGGTCAAGTTCAAGATTTATTTTTTTTCTCAAGTAGCTACCACTTTCTCCAGGACCATTTATGGAAAAGTAGTCTTTTCTCCACCAAATCACACTGGCACCTTTATCGCAATCCCTTTCTGGATTCTATCCATTCTATTGGTCCATTTGTCTATCCTTGAACCTAAATATTATTTCCATGAAGTGAGACTAGCTTGTGTGTCTGATGAAGATAAATAGTTACCTCTGCACATCTTCCTACTTCACATCTGACCCACATAATGGTAGGACAGGAGAGATGAATCTCCTCTGCCCAATTTTCCCTCTTCACAAAAATTTTATGCGTGACTGTTTAATAAGCACATATCCTCTTGGCTTCTTTTTTTTTTTAAAGATTTTATTTTTAAGTAATCTCTACACCCAACGTGGGGCTTGAACTTACAACCTGGAGAACAACAGTCACATATTCCACCCAGTGACCCAGCCAGGTGACTCCTTCTTGGCTTCTTTTTGAGAAAATTGAGAAACTGGATAATTAAAGCAATAATTATTTTTGAGTGAATATGAATGAGAGGGGAAATGAAAGAATGATAAAAAACAGTACTATTCTGGGTGCCTGGGTGGCTCAGCCTGTTAAGCATCTGCCTTCCACTCAGGTCATGATCTCAGGGTCTTGGGATTGAGCCCCGCATTGGGCTCTCTGCTCGCAGGGAGCCTGCTTCTCCCTCTCCCTCTCTCTGTCAAATAAATAAATAAAATCTTTTAAAAAAAAGAGCTATTAAGACAAAATCAGACTCCCTGTAACTTGCATTGACAGTATGTATTGAAAAAAAAAGGTACTATTCTGATGCTTCATAGTACCTAGCAATCAACTACCTACATATTTAGGATTTTATTCAATGTGAAAAATAGTCAAAACTTAGCATGAATTGCTATTTGGAAGAGCTGCTGTGAGGGGCACCTGGGTGGCTCAGTCAGTTAAGCATCTGCCTTCAGCTCAAGTCATGATCTCAGGGTCCTGGGATCGAGCCCCACACCAGGCTCTCTGCTCAGTGGCGAGGTCTGCTTCTCCCTCTCCTGCTACCCCTGCTTGTGCTTACTCTCTCTCTCTCTCTCTCTCTCTGTGTCAAATAAATAAATAAATCTTGAAAAAAAAAATAGAGAGAGAAAAGAAAAGCTGTGGTGGTAACTATTGCATATACATTGTTTTCAGTGTCTCCTGGGAACCCAGACCACAGAATATGAAAAAAGATTTTAGAAAATGAGAAAACAGGGGCACCTAGGTTAAAGCCTCTGCCTTCAGCTCAGGTCATGATCTCAGGGTCCTGGGATTGAGACCTGCATCAGGCTCTCTGCTCAGCAGGGAGCCTGCTTCCCCCTCTCTCTTTGCCTGCCTCTCTGCCTCCTTGTGATCTCTCTCTCTGTCAAATAAATAAATAAAATCTTTAAAAAAAAAAAAAAAGAAAGAAAGTGAGAAAACAGAAGATACAAAGCACAGGTTTGTATTTATATGCACACACAGTTTCGTTCTATGAAGGGGCAACAGAACGGATGAAGCAAAAACAATTTCAGAAGAAGTGTTCCCGAAAAAAACAAAGTCTTGAGTCTGCAAATCACGACTAAATTAATACAAATCAATGACTAAATTAGGAAAGCTAATTCCTAAACCACAAAGACATGAACTGATAAAGTCATCAGAAAGAAAAAGAGGGGTGCCTGGGTAGCTCAGTCAATTAAACATCCAACTCTTGATCTCAGGTTAGGTCTTGATCTCAGAGTTATGAGTTCAAGCCCAGCGTGGAGTCCACTTAAAAAAATAAATAAATAAATAATGAAATAAAAAGAAAAAGAAAGTTCAGAAAGGTGGCTAGTTACATATATAACATACAAAACTCGGTGACTTCCTTATATAGGAAATAGAGCATATTAGAAAATGGAATTGTTTTAAATTTCAGATTTCAGATGTAGATGCTCCCTCTCTAATCACATATACATACAAACACATCAAAATGTCATTAACATGACAGTATATCCAGGCTAATAAAGAGAAATCATAGCCATAGTCAGAGGAAGAACTGGTTTGTTTTGGGAGGGGGAGGGGAGGTTGTTTGTTTTTTCCAGAAATGTTGATGGCTTTCTAGAAGATTGACGGCAGAATGGATCGTAATGACAGACAGACCAGAGCAGAGAAAACCAAAATGCAAAATAAGCCCAGGACAAGGCTTTGGCAGAGGCATGGGTCATTCCTAACTAAGAAAGCTCTAGGCTCGGAATTGGCAGGAATAGATGCCAGAGGGGCCGTGGGGCAGTATTTAAGGTGATTACATAATGGATCACCTTTGAAAGCTGGGCCAAGCAGTCTGTCCTCTACCCAGTGTAGACAAAACAGCTGTCTACAGCACATGCCCTCAGCCAGAACTCTAAGGAGCTACTTCCTAAATCCAAACAGAGGGAAAGGTGTGCTTGACTAGTTTGTGATGGACGTTAGAGCCTGATCTAGCTCTTTCCAGAAGTTCAACACACCAAGGCACGCATCTCCCCCACCCCTCCCCTGTCAAGTCATCCTGCAGTCATAGTGGGCCTTCCACACACACACACACACACACCAAAGGGAAGTTCACCTTTGAAACAGGACCTACCCATGACTGCAAAGCTGAAAAAAATCACAGGCCCATGGTAAGACATCAGTATTGGGGGCGAACATTGGTTTGTCATTGGTTGACCGCTCTAATCAGCATAAAAATAAATGTACAACTAAGGATAACCAATCGTTTAAAGAAAATCAGTAGGAAAAAAAAAATCAGTAGTCTCAGAGACATATAACCAACTGAACAAAACTACTGAAGAAAAATTTTACTGGAGGTCTTCAAAGAAGAACTGAATAAATGGAGAGATAAACCATGTTGATGGAAGAGAAGGGAACCTTGTAAACCTTCTGATCTCCAGCAAATAATATATAAAACCAGTGTACTTCAAATAAAAACCCAACGAGATTTTCCATGGAACACACACACAACCCCCCCCAAAAAAAGGATCCCAAAATTCACAGAAAAATCGATGTGTAAGAATACCTTTGTCAATTTTGAAAAAGAACAAAAGAGAAATTTCCTACCAAATATCAAAACTTGCCATAAAGATTTAGTCATTAAAACAGGATGGTATTTGAAATCAATAAATAAATGGAAGAGAACAGGGAGTTGGGATTTAATATATGATAAAGACAGCATTCTGAATAAAAAGGGCAAGTTATCAAATAAGCACCATGGGTCAATGGGGAAACCATCTGAGGAAAAAATTAATCTTATTTTTATATAACAACGTGTGGCATAAATTCCAGGGAGATCAAAGACGTAAATGTACATAAGAAGAATATAGGAGTATTAGAAGAACGTGACGAAATATTTTAATCATCTCAGGATGGGAGTAGTCTTCCTGAATGTGGCAGGGACATAATTAAGAACTTACTTATCATCATAGGGGAAGCGAGGAAAATATAAAACAAGATGAAACCAGAGAGGGAGACAAACCATAAGAGACTCTTAACTCTAGGGAACAAACTGAGGGTTGCTGGAGGGGAGATGGATGGGGGATGGGGTACCTGGGTGATGGGCATTAAGGAGGGCATGTGATGTAAGAGCACTGGGTGTTATATAAGACTGATGAATCACAGACCTGTACCAATAATACATTATATGTTAATTTAAAAAGAAATAAAAATAGATGAAAAACGTCCCCAATGAATCATATCAAAGTAGTCAATTCTTGATACAAAATCTGATAAACTAGCATGAAAAAGAAAACAGTAAGTCAGACTCTCTTATAATGGTTCAATCATTTACAAGAAAGTTGGTAAAATAATAATAATAATAAAGAAAAGAAAATTGCTGTTCATTGCACCTTATTCACAATAGCCAAGACATGGAAACAACAATCTAAGTGTCTATCAATGGATGAATTGATAAACAAGATGTGGTATAAATACATGCAATGGAATATCACTCAGCCATAAAAAAGAAAGGGAATCTGGGCACCTGGGTGGCTCAGTTGGTTAAGTGTCTGCCTTCGGCTCAGGTGATGATCCCAGGGTGCTGGAATTGAGTCCCGCATCGAGCTCCCTGCTCAGTGGGGAGTCTGCTTCTCCCTCTGCCCCTCCTATCTCTCCGTCTTTCTACCAAATAAATAAA
>CM052895.1:4471731-4488655 GCA_028534135.1 Potos flavus | reverse complement strand
CCTAATATTCCTTTATTAAGTTGCCTATAAATGTCCTCGCTTCTTAAATGTTCTTTCAACCAGCTTTAACATCTAACGGGTTCTATGATTAATTAAATAAAATCCATGAACACATTGTCTGTTTGCCTGGGAATCATGATTTTACCTCTTGAAAAATCATACTTTGTAAATATGTTAAACACCCCATATTCCCATGAAGAGTTTCAACCGATAAAATACAAAGACCTCCAGTAATCTTTTAAAAATCCATCTATTATTTAAACTTCCCTTATGGAAAAAAAAAAAAAAATGTCTTTTTTTAATGTGCTGAACTGGAGAATGTCTGTCCTCTGCATATCTTTTAAAAGGTGCAGTTATCACTGATCTGAGATAATTCAACAGAAGGAAATTACATTGGGAGCATTCTCAGCCTGATGGAAATGACATGTGGGCTGGATAAAGCTAAATAAAAATAAGATTTCGCAGTTGTTCATATCACATTTTGTTGTGTTACAGGTGAATTCAAAGGCTGTATTTTCTCACTTTATATAGAACCGACATGAACTATTTTGAACTAAATTTAGTAACCACTGCCTTTGGGGGGGGAATAGTGTTACCTTCAGCAATAACCCCAGAGTCTAGACATATAACTGCCATCCCAAACGTCTTATCCTTCAGAGAATGCTTTCCCAGAATGATTTTACAAGATCTTCTTCTCTCATTATATAAGATCAGTCAGAGATTGCCCACTGGCTACGTTCTCTATCAAAGCTGAGATTTTTCTTCTGGGCTAAGCTGTGGGATGGGGAGGAACCAAGGTCTACTGCAACAAGGTCTATTGTAAGTTGCCCCCAGGCACTCAAGATGCAAATAATATCATATTTATTTATCATAATGTGTAGATACAATAAATTGTATTATACTCCAGGTCCAACCCACTGTGATAGGCTGGAAGACAAACATACCAGTAAACTTTCAGGTCTCCCCCCACATCCCTTTCATCATTCAACAACCCAGGGGTTAATGAGATGTTGACTCACAGCGAAGGGCCTACTCTCGGCCTCTGTGATGACCTACCCAAGCCAAGATCCATGAAAAAGGTGGGACGGGGTGCTTCTCTCACCGCTCCACGTCCTCCAGGCCAAGTTGGGCCTTGGGGACCTTTGCCTCCACTCTCGGTGGGCTCCTTGTGCAGCCATCGTTCCTCCCATCTTGGTGGCACTGAGCACTCCAAGTCCCCAACCTCTCTCCATTCCACTTGGGAGAACCTCATAGCTCTCCGGGATAGACACTTCTTCCTGCGACCCTCAGGCACTGACCTTCCAACCTCACCCTCACCTCCCCGGCCAAGGAAGCCATGTTCATCTCCTACATGGGGTAAAACAAATCCATACTCAGATGGCCAGGATTGCCTGGGAGCTGAGCATCTACTTGCACCCTGGAACATACCCTGTGAACTACAGGACATATCGAGGAAAGGGGTGGGACAGATTCAAGAGCTCCAAGTTCAAGGTAAGCCTGAGCTACCCTAAGACGGGGAACTGAGCCGAGGGGGACATTTGAGAAAGAGCCTGACAGATCTCTCATTGCTCTAGAGTACAAGCCTACTCTCAGGAAAATAAGTTATTCTCAATGAAGCTTTCAAATCCAGGCTCCTCTACCTAACAGCCATATGGCCGTGGGCAAGTTAACCTCAATTTCCTCGCCTGAAAATGGGGTTAATCATGGCACGCATTTTATGTAGTTGGATAAGAACTACATGAACCAGTCAGTGTAAAGCGAGTAGAACAGTTCCCAGAACACAGTGATCACCCAATAAATCATAGATGTTACCAACACCCAGGATTTATCAATATTTACTGCTACACTATATTCTCAATCAACTGCCACTTCCCAGGGAAGATGACATTACCACTGTGTTCCATTAGCGTGGAACCAAAGCCGAGACACCCAAGACAAAGTCTCCCATCACTGGGAAGAGAAGCTAAATCCAAAAAGTCCTCACAGCAGAAGTCTACCTAGTGGAATCATGTCTGAGAATGAAGGCTATCTCAAAGCCTCATTCAGAAGGGTGGCTAGAGCTGAGGACTCACTCCCTCAACAATGTGAGGGGCACATGGATCTGGAAATTCTCTTACGCAGCTCTTCCCTTGGAGCCAGCATGCTAGGAAATTCTGGACACCACCCTGGTTTATGTGGGAAACACTGAAGCCCTATGGGGTGGTCACGGGAATCGCAGTCATCAAATGGATTCTCCCCAAGGTGAGGATATTTATTACACATTACTCTACGACTCCTGAACATCCCCATGATTTGCATCCAAATCAAATTGGTTGCCTGTATTTTTGATATTTATTCGCAGATAATTATTGATGGCAGGCATTCTGCTGGGTGCTTCGGACACAGTGGTGGAAAAGCCACAGTCCCCGACCTCACGGGGCTTGAAGTCTACTGGGGGACAGAGAACAAGAGCTGGCTACCAACCAGCCACGTCTTCTGCCAAAGCTGAGACTCCTCATCTGGGCTAAGCTGCGGGACAGAGAGGAACCAAGATCTACTGCAATAAGGGTAAGTTGCCCCTAGGCACTCGAGATGCAAATACTATCCTACTTCTTTTTTTTTTTTTTTTTAAGATTTTATTTATTGATTTGTCCAGGGGAGGGGGGGCAGGAAGAGGGAGAAGCAGGCTCCCCACAGACCAAGGAGCCCGACGTGGGACTCGATCCCCGGACCCTAGGATCGTGACCTGAGCCAAAGGCAGACACTTAATCGACTGAGCCACTCAGGCCTCCCCTCTTTTTTTCCCTTAAATATCCTACTTCTTTACTGTAAATGTGTAGACACGACTCAATTATATTATACTCCAGGTCCAACCCACTATGATGAGCTGGATGCTATGAGAACACACGCCCTGAATATTTGACTTCATCTGGGGGCTCCGGAAACACTTCCCAGAGGAAGCAAATTTTAAGAGTAGAGATAAAAGCCATTTTATGACAGGTAGAAGGAGAATTATAGGCATCATCATGCTTAAACGACTTGGCTGAAAAAAGAACATGGGAAAAACCGAATATGGCTGGAATGCAGGAAGCGAGGGAGTAAGTCCACAAGACAGGCCACGCACGCAGGAAGGGGCTCTACGGGGAGTTCGGACCTTATTCTGAGAAAACAGGATATGATCACGTCTTCATTTGAAGCACATTACTCTGGCCACAGTGAGGACAACTGATTTTCTCACGGTGACATTAAATACATGGATTCCACAGAAAGCTATTGCAGAAAAACAGGTGACAAGTGTGGTGGCCTAGAACGGGGACCGCAAGAAAGAAGTGGATGGATCCCAGGGATATTTAGGAGGTGGCCATAATAATAGCTCATGGGTTTAAGGAAGAGGAAGAGACAAACCCGACTCCCAGGTCTCTGGCACAAACTTTTTTTTTTAATAACATAATGTATTATTTGTTTCAAGGGTACAGGTCTATGATTCATGAGTCCTACACAATTCACAGTGCTCACCATAGCACATACCCTCCCCAATGTCCATCACCCAGCCACCCCATCCCTCTCACCCCCCTCCAGTCCAGCAACCCTCAGTTTGTTTCCTGAGATTATGGTTTGTCTCCCTCTCTGGTTTCATCTTATTTCATTTTTTCCTCTCTTCCCCTATGATCCTCTGCCTTGTTTCTCAAATTCCACATATCGGTGAGATCATATGATAATTGTCTTTCTCTGATTGACTTATTTCGCTAGGTCCATCCACGTTGTTGTAAACGGCAAGATCTCATTTTTGATGGCTGCGTAATATTCCATTGCGTATATATACCACATCTTCTTTAGCCATTCATCTGTCAATGGACAGCGGGGCTCATTCCATAGTTTGGCTACTGTGGACATTGCTGCTATGAACACTGGGGTGCAGGTGCCCCTTAAGATCACTACTTTGCATCTTTGGGGTAAATTCCAGTAGTCTGGCACAAACTTCTGAGTAGGGACTGCTAGTCACTTACTACAAGAAAAAGCACCGGAGGACCAGCAGTCTCGAGCTGATGACCATTAGCTCCTGCAGGGGGATATTAAATCTGAATTGAGTGTGATACACCCAAGTGGAAATTTCAAGCGGGCAAACCAATACTTAGAAGAAAGCCCAGACAAGAAAGATTTTGGAAGTTCTCAAGATAAAACTAGCAAGAGAAGCCATGGAAACAAGTGGCATCACCCATGGAGAGAATACAGAGTAAGGAGAGGAGAAGAACAAGAAAGGAGCTTGAATGAAGGGAGGAAAAGGAAAGAGCAAAGAAGACAGGGAAAGAGAAGCCAGAGAGGCAGAAAGAGAGCCTGGAGTCCTCCTGACCACGTCAGCCTGTGTTACTGAAACAAACCAAAAGGAATCCTATTCTGCACCCATGTGAACTTAACGGTGGGAATTTTAGGTGAGGTAGGAGAGGGGAGAAGATGCCATGTGGAGCAGATGGGCGCATATTTCAGGGTAGGATACGGCTCCCTCCACATACTGCCCTCTCTCCTCCACCCCCTCTACCTCCTACCCCCGGCTCTCAACTCGTTCTGCTAACAGAGGGCATCTTGCTGGCTGTCCTTCCTTTTCTTGGGGCCGCACTCAGCCTCCCTGTGTGTGGCTGACCCTCATTCCTCTGGGTCCAGATGACCAAGAAGGGAATAGAAGCCCCAAGGAGGGAGAAGGGAAATGCCTGCAGCCTCCAGGAGAGAAGGTGGTGAAGTCTGTATCTCTTTCTGAGCTCCTTCTCACTAACCACTCATCAGATTATCAGAATCTACACTTTGGGGGTGCTCTGGTGGCCCAGTCAGTAAAGCATCTGACTCTTGGTTTTGGCTCAGGTTATGATCTCAGGCTTGTGAGATCGAGCCCCATATTGGGCTCCAGGCTCATCAGGGAGTCTGCTTGAGATTCTCTCTCTCCATCTCCCTCTGCCCCTCCCCCCAGTTCATGCATTCTCTCCAGAAGGAAGGAAGGGAAAGGGAGGGAGAGAAGGAGGGAGGGAGGGAAGGCAGGAGGGAGGGAAGGAGGAAGGAGGGAGGGAAGAAGGGAAGGAAGGAAGGAAGAAAAGAGGGAAGAAAGGAAGGAGGGAAGGAAGGAAGGAAGAAAGGAAGGAAGGGAGGGAGGGAGGAAGGGAGGGAGATATTTTGGTAAGATCCTTGGGTGACTGGTATGTATGTTCAAGTTTGAGGCATACTGATGTATAGTAAGGGTCAGCAAACTTTGTAAAGAACATGAGTAAGTATTTTAAGTTTTGTGGGCCACACAGCCTCTGGGATGACTACCCAACGGAGCCTTCGTAGAGCGACAGCAGACACAGACGATACGTGACAAATGAGGAGGATGCACTCCATTAAAGTTTATTTATGGACACCAAAATCTCAATTTCACATAATTTTTTCCATGTCACCAAAAAGTAATTCTATTCTAGGAGGATGTTAGAATTTTGTAGGTAGGAGTATCAGATGATTTCATAAAACCTAGGGAGTAAAAGAGACATACGATTTTAAAAATAAGATCCTGTGTGAAGACTGTGTTTATTCTACATTGAAAAAAAGCCACCAAGTTCAACATTGGTCATCACGCAGAGTCCTATGCAGATGTAACCTGGCTTCACACCTAAGATCAAGAGCTTTTCTGAGTTGGTTTCGCATAAAAGTTTCGTATTTTCTTCATTGCAAAACAGTTGCCTCACCGTGGTGTCTCAAACACCCGCAAAGTTCTTGTAGGCATTTAAACCAAATATTTCCTTCTTGGGATTCACTTTGTGAGTTTTTGTTGTAACCTTGTTGGTTTACCATTCTCTCGCTAGACAAGTGGGTCAGAGGGCCATGTGAATTGCAGGCTATATCCATTAATTTAAATAAAGAATAACCCATGCCTCATGAGAAATAAAACCACCAAAATATCTCTCTCGCCAGAATGAATGAGGTCTTTTTCTTACTATTTGAATTGTTCTACCTTAAAGCAGATTTTTTTTCGTTAATCCATTTTCTTGGCATTTCACATGACATCTTCCTACTCTTCCTGGATTTCTTTTCATCATTATCTTGCCAAAAGAATTAAAAAGTGAAAGCTGAACCTTTTCATTTCATTTTTAAAGTCGTTTGATGAGAAGATCAAATAAAATTCCATCGACTGGCCAAAGTCCATCTCTTCCAAATATTTCACGGTACACATACCTAAGTCATACACAAAGTTGTAACACTTTAAAAAAAAAAAAAAGATATTCTAAATAATACAAGGTGGTATAATTTAAGCAACCGTGAAGAAAGAATCTGAAATTATTCAAAGCAAAAACCAGTCAATATCTGCAACCAAGTCCCTCATTTCATCATGACCCCCCCCTTTTTTTAAAGAATGGGTGGGAGGGACAGAGGGAGACAGAGAATCCTTTTTTCTTCTTCTTTTTTTCTTTTTTTTTTTTAGGTTTTATCTATTTATTTGTCAGAGAGAGAGAACAAGCAGGGAGAGCAGCAGGCAGAGGGAGAAGCAGACTCCCCACCGAGCAAGGAGCCCGATGTGAGACTCGATCCCAGGACTCTGGGATGATGACCCACATCAAAGTCAGATGCTTAACGGACTGAGCCGCCCAGTTGTCCTTCATGACTCCCTCCCGTTTAAAAACAACCTGTTTATTTAATATCAAAATAGGAAAATTTTACACTTGGAACTATGATCTATAGGCCTTTTAGTTCTTCCTTAGACTCTTTTTTTGAAAGATTTTATTTATTTATTTGAGAGACAGAGCTAGTGCGCACGCACAAAGAGGGGGCCGGGCAGAGGGAGAAGCGGGGTCCCCACTGAGCAGGGAGCCTGATGCGGGGCTTGATCCCAGGACCCTGAGATCATGACCTGAGCCAAAGGCAGACGCTTAACCAATGGAGCCACCCAGGCGCCCCTTCATTCAACTCTTAAAGAAGGAAGGATAAGGTGTCTCGATGGCTTCCATTTCTTTGCAGGTACATAGAGACTTCATGATCACCCTCTCCCCCAAAAGAGTGAGGAGTTGTTACCTACTTGTGGGACAGGAGACTCAAAAAGAAAGTTGGAAACAGGAGGCATCCTGTTTCCCTTCCCCTTAGATGCAGAAAGCCACAAAAGAACTGACCTTGAACCCACCTTGAAGGCAAAAGCAAGCTGGATAATTAACAAAATTCTGATTTGCTTTGAGCTCACCGGAGAGCTGAAGCAGCAAGGCAGACAGCTGAACTAAATCTCCGACGACAGGCCCCTGGGAGAGGCCAGATGCTTGAACTGCTTCACCTGTGGCAAAGCACAGCCTAAAGAGGCAACCACCTTACAAGAGGGTTTAAACAGAAAATGGAAACATGTTTAAGGAACTCTTCAAGGCCAAGTGTGGGCTAGAAGAACATTCACCTCCCTGGTTGCTCCAGACACGGGAAGCCTGTACCCCTTCGCCTCACTTCCCAACCCCTGTCCCAGTGCACAGGCACACAAAGCCCCACCCTCTTTCCCTCTGTGAAGAGAGATCTTTCTAGAAGTGGGAGCCAAGGACTGTGGGTCCTGGGAAAGGGACAGGAAGTGCTCCCACCCGTACAACCTAGGCAAAGATTCACTGCCTCTCGGCAGGGATAGAAGACAACATCACTTGTGCAGGTGCAGAAGACTCGCCCTCTCTCCCACTGTCCCAGGCAAAGATGAGCTCCAAGGACAGAGTCTGGCAGCCCCCCCTCAAACGTACCACCAACCGTGCACTAGCAACAAGGGCTAGCAATCTCCCACCAAGGCTGGGATGTGAAGCAAAAAGGCAACCCACCCGTCACCCATCTCAAGCAAAGGTCCACCCCTGCTTCTGTGCTGACAAAAAGCAGAGGCCAGCTACCACTTGGGGAGGAGCAGGGAATTGTCTCCTGCCCCAAATTCTCCGGAGATACTAGCCGGAGTCTGGCTGCCATGCGAGGGATAAGAATGCTGAAAAAGCCCCATTCTTGAGATCCATGTACCCAGGATCTGGTTCAGTGAGCATGGACCAAGAGAATGAAAATGCCCACTTCACCCTCATCTTTAGCCTCCCACCCAATAAACAACTGGCAGGATATAAAATGAGAAAGGTAAGAGCCACAGAGATAGACCCTATATGCAGTCAGGGCTGCTTAAAGCTGCAGGTGAATTGGGAACACAGAAAAATTCACTAGCAGCCTAGAATCCACATTAAGTACAAGGCAGCAGCAATTCCCGTTCCCCCCCCCCTCCCCACAGGCCACTGCCCAGAGGCATTAAAAGACTGTGATACATTAATAGTAATTATAGCAACAACAAAACCTACAATCAGCTTAAAACGAAGCTGCATTGGCTCAGTCTTCTCTCATGAGACACTGAGAAGAGTCATGCCCATTTCTGGGTATAAATCCTATCTACCTCAGGCTCTACGATTCTTTTTAGACAAAATGTCCAGTATTCAATCAAAAATTGTCCAGACATGCAACAAAAACAAGAATGTATATTGTGCTATTGTTGCATGTATCCTATATATGTCAGGTCAAGTTGAAAGTGATTTTCTTTTATATTCTTACTGATTTTCTATCTAGTAATTCTATTAATTAGAGAGTACTATTGAAATTTCTAACCATTATTGCTGAACTGTCCATTTATCCTTTCTATTCTGCCCTGTTGCATCACATATTTTGAGACTATTGTTAAATATATAATCGTTTACAAATGTTAGAGCTGATGGGGCACCTGGGTGGCTCAGTGGGTTAAAGCCTCTGCCTTCAGCTCAGGTCATGATCTCAGTATCCTGGGATCGAGCCCCACATCGGGCTCTCTGCTCAGCAGGGAGCCTGCTTCCCCCTCTCTCTCTACCTGCCTCTCTGCCTACTTGTGATCTCTCTCCGTCAAACAAATAAATAAAATCTTTAAAAAACAAAACAAAACAAATGTTAGAGCTGACGCACCTGGGTGGCTCAGTCATTAAGCATCTGCCTTCGGCTTGGGTCACGATCCCAGGGTCCTGGGATGGAGCCCCACATCAGGTTCCCTGCTCCACGGGAGGCCTGCATCTCCCGCTTCCCCCTGCTTGTGTTCCCTCTCTCGTTGTGTCTCTATCAAATAAATAAAATCTTTAAAAAATAAAAAATTAATGTTAGAGCTTCCTGGTGTATTGACCCTTTATGATTAAGAAATATTCCACTGTTTCTAGTAATATTCTTTGTCAAAAAGTCTATTTTGTCAGAAATTTATATGGTCACTCCAGCTCTCTTATGGCTACTCTCCGCAAGCTGTACCTTTTCTGTCCTTTTATTTTCAACCAATGTTGTGTCTTTAAACAAATGTGTATCTCTTATACACCGTGCATAGTAGGATCTTGCTTTTTTATCCAGTCTTATGATCTCTGCCTCTTAATATAACTATTGATGTAGTTGAACTGATGTCTGACATTTTGCCATTTGTTTCCTATGTGTCTCTTGTCCTATTTATTCTACTCCTTTTTACTGCCTTCCTTTGTGTTAAATGTATATTTTCTAGGATACTATTTTAATTCCTCTACTTCTTTTTAAGTTTTTCTTAGTTTTGTTTTTTTGGGGGTTTTAGGGGGGTTAGATAGTTATCTCAGAATCACTGTGTACCATTAATTCATCATGATCTACTTCAGATTAATACTGACTTAACTTTTTTTTAAGATTTTATTTTTTTAACTAATCTCTACACCCAGCGTGGGGCTTGAATTCACACCCCCCAGATCAAGAGTCACATGCTCAGGGCACCTGTGTGGTACCGTCAGTTGAGCATCTGACCCTTGGTTTCAGCTCAGGTCATGATTTCAGGGCCATGAGATTGAGCCCTGCATCAGGCTCATGCTTAGTGTGGAGTCTACTTAAGGTTCTCTTGCTCTAGGCGCACTTGGGTGACTCAGTCGGTTAAGCATCTGCCTTGGGTACGGGTCATGATTCCAGGGTCCTGGGATCAAGCCCCACATCAGGCTCCCTGCTCAGCAGAGAGCCTACTTCTCCCTCTGCCTCTGCCTGCCACTCCGCCTACTTGTGCTCTTTCCTTATCTTACTGTCAAATAAATAAATAAAATATTTTTTTTTAAAAAAAGATTCCCTCGCTCTCCCTTTGCCTCTCCCCTCTGCACCATGCTTTCTCTCTCTCTCTCTCTCTCTCTCAATAAATCAATCTGAAAAAAAAAAAAGAAGAGAAAAAAGAGTTGTGTGCTCTACTGACTGAGCCAGGCACCAGCTGCAATACTGACCTCATTTTGATAAAATATAGCAAATTTCATCCAGTAAGCTCCATTTCCTCTCCCCATCTTTTATGCTATTATCATAAATGTTAAATCAATTTATGTTATAAACTAAAATCAGTCTTACATTTGCTTTAAGCAGTGCTTTGCTTTTTAAACAAATTAGAAGAAAAGAGAAAAAACATATACAGTCTTTTATATTGACCCACATCTTTATCACATGCTGTGCTCTTCATTCCTTCTGGTGGATCTGAGTTACTATCTATTATCATTTCCTTTCATCCTGAAGGACTTCCTTCAGTATTTCTTATAGGGCAGGTATACTCTCAGAATATATTAATTTGGGAAGTCTATTTCGCTCTTGTTTGCTGAATAATAGTTTTCTCAGGTAGAGAATTCTTGAACAACACTTTCTCCTTTCTACATTCTAACTTGTCATTCTACTGCCTTCTGGACGTCATTATATCCTGACAAGTCAGACTCTCCACACTGTTGTTTTTCTTTGACGATGAGCCATTTTTCTCTTGCTGCTTTCAAGACTTGCTCTTTAGGTCTTTACGCAGTTACACTATGATGGAACTAGATGTGTTTCTCTGGGTTTTTATCCTTCATAGAGGCTTTTGAGCTTCTTGAATCTGCAGATTACAGGTTTTCATCAAATTTGGGAACTTTTGGATCACTGTTGCTTTTTTTTTTTTTTTTTTTTTGCCCCTTTCCCTCTCATCTCTCCATCTATGATTCCTAGCACAAATATTGGAGACATATCTTGATATTATCCCACAGGTCTCTGACACTTTAATCTCATTTCTGTCCTTTAATCTCATTTCTTCTCTCTGCTCTCTGAATTGGCTAATTGCTATCTTCAGGATAAGTTACTGTTTTATCTGCCATCTCAAATTATCATGTGGTTGAGCCCATCTGCTGAATTCTTCATTGGGTTATTTTACCTTTCAATGCTAGATTGCCTTTTGTTTTTATATTTTTTATAGTTTCCATTTCTCTCTTGCAATTTCTTACTTGCTTCCACTGCCAGTTGTTTTCAAATAATTAAATCCAACTTCCTTTAATTTTATTGTACATATTTATAACAGATGCTTAGAGGTCTTTGAGCCCACTTAGAATTAGTTTCTGTTGATCGCTTTTTTCTCCCTGAATATTCATCACACTGTCCTGCTTCCTTGTAGGTCTCGTAATTTTGGACTGAAAACTGGACATTTTGGATAATATGTTGTAACAACTCTAATTCTGTCTTATTTTTCTGAGGACTTTTTTTCCTTTTCTTTGCAACTTGCCCGGACTTACACTATAAAATATGTCTCCCCTGTGGTATGCAGTCAATGATGTTTCCAGACAGATTTTTTTTTTAATTTTTATTTTTGTCTTTTTTACCATGCATCCTCATGGTTTCCTGTGTCGCCATAGCTTAATGGGTCAGTCAATACTTGGGGCAGAAGTTGGACTCAAACATCTTATGCCCAGAAAGCATCCAAACTCTGCTGTTGATAAGTCTGGGAGTGTATTCAAATTTACCATCAGTTAGGTCTTCCTTCGGATTTCTTTTCCACTCAGTTCTCTCAGGTCTCCTCTGTGTATCTATGTGGTTTTCCATTCAGCCAGGGAGATCTGAAGAGCTGAGCTCACTTCTATGATTTCTCTATTAAGTGCTGGCTGGCCTAACAGTCACTCCAAGAACTGTAATGTCACATTAGTGAAGCAGATGATTTTTCCTGTTCCCAACCATGGTCATCACTGTTAGCCAACAAATCCACAAGTTTTCATCCCCACTTCCCACCCCCAAATCAAGTCCGCACTCTGTGGCCGGTAAAGCTACTGGTTTTCCCATCCAGCCCCACGTTTTTGATTCCGCTGTTGGGGTGTGGGGTGGAGTGGACAGAAGGGGGAGGCCACCTGATGTAGGAAAAAAAAAAAGCAATACAGGATGTCCAGTTAAATGGGAAATTCAGGGGAACCTGGGAAGCTCAGTCAGTTAAAGGTCTGCCTTCGGCTCATGTCATGATCTCAGGGTCCTGGGATTGAGCCCCTGCTGAGCAGGGAGCCTGCTTCTCCCTCTGCCCCTGCTTGTGCTCTCTCTCTCTCTCTCTCTCTCTTAAATAAATAAATAAAATTTAAAAAAATAGATAAATTTGAAATTCAAATAAATCATGAGTATTTTTTTAGTATATATCCAATGCAATATTTTGGACATGCTTATGCTAAAAATTAATTTTTGTTTGTCTGAAATTCAAACTTAACTGGGCATCCTGTATTTTATCTAACAACCCTAAAAGTATGCAGGGAGCCTCAGACAAGAGGGCCACATAACCTGCTGTTCTTCCCTAAAACGCTCTCATTTTCAAGGATAAGTTGTTCTCTTTTGTCCGCCTTTGGTCAATCTCGAGTGCCCCTCAAAGGTTACTTTTGACAGTTATACCCAGCTTTGTACTTGCTTTTGGAGAGAGGAACCACCACCATCTTTACCCCACCATAATGGGAAGCCGACCTCCCTCAATTTATCCATGTTAGTATTTTTAGAAAATTTTAGTTGATCTCAGCTATGGCAAGAGAATAAAGGGAAAAAAAGGTCAGTTCTCTCCCTAATTGGACCCCAGTTTATGGATAGCATTCTCAGATCTTTATGAAATGGTCCACGGGGAAACTCCAAAGATAAAGATCCGCGTGGAGAGTATCAGGTTTCTTGTATAATTAATGCCAGTTCCCCCACAGTGAGGCGGTCCTTCTGGACTCTTTGCTGGTGGTGAAAACCACAGCTCCGAAGTCGTGAATTCTCCACCCGCATGGGACATCCGGGGAAGGTCCAACAGACCTTTTCCAGCAGTAAAGCAGGAGATAGGGCAGCCCATAGATGGATCAGGGTGCAAAGACTGGCAAAAGCAATGATTTGAGCTTCTTTACTTATATTTTGTTGTCCCACTGAACAAGCAAATAAAGGGTGCAAAAAATACACACGAGAGCAAGGGATTTCGATACTGTGTATGGATACAGTTCTGCCGCACCTCCCTTGCTCCTCAAGAAAGTGCATCTGCATTTTAGTATTTTCAGCAGCCTGCATGAAACAACGGACCCTCTTCTGAGATCCAGAGGAGACAGCCACGGCAGACTGATCCCCTTTTGTCCTGTTGTAGGCCCGGGAGCTTGCATGGGTATATCAGCATCAGTACCCAAGGACAGCACGTATTATCATGTGCCAAGCGAGCTAATATCCAAGTTAGGGTTCAAAATGTACCCACTGCATGCCAGGAAAATAACACAGCTATTAGCACTGACAAAGCTCTTTGTACAACATAGCTATGGTCACGCTTGGTTCCTCACCATGCCGCTGGATTGCCAGAAGCTTCCACCGAGCAGGCCTGCTGATGGCCCACCACAGAAAAAAAAGACGGATTTTTGAGGTCAGAACCAGACTTCACCCCTCATCACTTGTGCAATGGAAGTTTTCTCCATAAAAGGAAATGCAAAATTACGCTACTGGGTATTTACCCCAAAGATACAGATGCAATGAAAAGAAGGGCCACATGGACCCCAATGTTCATAGCAGCAATGGTCACAATCGCCAAACTGTGGAAAGAGCCAAGATGCCCTTCAACAGACGAATGGATAAAGATATGGTCCATATATACAATGGAATATTATGCCTCCATCAGAAAGGATGAATCCCCAACTTTTGTATCAACATGGATGGGACTGGAAGAGATTATGCTGAGTGAAATAAGTCAAGCAGAGAGAGTCAATTATCATATGGTTTCACTTACGTGTGGAGCATAAATAAAAACATGGAGGACATTGGGAGAAGGAAAGGAAGGGTGAATTGGAGGAAACTGGAGGGGGAGATGAACCATGAGAGACTGTGGACTCTGAGCAACAAACTGAGGGTTTGTGGGGGGGGGCGGGGATTGGGCGAGCCTGGTGGTGGGTATTGAGGAGGGCACGGATTGCATGGAGCACTGGGTGTGATGCATGGACAATGAATCTTGGAACACTGAAGAAATAAAATTAAAAAAAAAAAGGAAATGCAAAGCATAACCCAGGTCTCGGGGGTCTGTTGAAGGTTTTCTTAAAGTTAAGCAACTGTTTCATTCCTTAAGGAGTTCCCTTTAAGGTTTTCTTAAAGTTAAGCAACTGTTTCATTCCTTAAGGAGTTCCCAATTTTGCCTCTGTGTGCCCCCAACTTTTTCTCCCCACATCACTCAGAGCAGAATGCCTTTAAAATCCCAGATCTGCTCATTCTGCGCTCTTAATGCATGGATCAGGTCTCTTACATCCTTCGCGCCGTGCTTAGCATACAGTTGGCGATCGGTAATACCATCTAATACAGGCATACCTCATTTTATTACAACCTGCTTTATTGAGCTTGGCAGATATTGCAGTTTTTACAAATTGATGGTTTGTGGCAACCTGGTTTGGGGCAAGACTGTCAGTGCCCTTTTTCCAACAGCATGAGCTCACCCACTTCAGGTCTCTGTGTCATAGTTCGGTAATTTTCGCAATATTTCCAACTTTTTCATTGTGACTCTATTTGTCATGGGGATCTGTGATCAGGGATTACAACTCAGTCAAAGTTCAGATGATGGTTGGCATTTTTTAGTCATAAGGTATTTTTTTTAGTTAAGGTATGTACCTCGGGGGGGGTTTTGAGATGTAATGTTATTTTGCATTTAATAGACTGCATTTAATAGACAAAATAATGTTATTTTGCATTTAAGTGTGAGTACGACTTTTGTATGTACTGGGAAACCGAAAAATTCACTTGACTCCCTCTACTGCGATATTCGCTTTATTGCGGCAGTCTGAAACCAAACCTGCAGTATCTCTGAGGTCTGCGTATACCTAGTGAGCTCTCCGTATAGGCCAAGCATTGCTCCGAATAGTTTAACAGGCAGGGACCCATTCCATTCTTAAACCAAGCCATTAAAAAATGGTATGAACTATTATCCCAATTTTATGGATGAAAGAAGCGAGAAACAGTGAGTATCTTGCCCAAAGGGATGTAGCTGATAAATGCGAAAGCTGGAATTCAAGCCAGGTGGATCCCAGATCCATGAGGTTCTACCACCTTATTTAAATAAAAAAGGAGCATGAAGAATGACTTTACAAAGCAAACAAGTGCAATTCGCTAGAGCACGGCATTCCTCAGATCCAAGTTATGCTACTACGTTGCATCCAGTTGTCTTTTTAAAGGGGACACTTCATTTCAACAGCCCGGATGGAAAGAAAGTTTAATTTATTCTCCTGGATAATCGCAAGAAGATTAAAAGTAGACGCGCTAACTTGACATAAAGCTCCTGGGAACAATAAAATTTAAACCGAAATAAATTAACATTTCATTGCTACTAAATGTCAAACGGGCTCGCTAGTTAACATGTCCGGATCGTAGGGTTTCATTTATACTCCCAGTTCCCTGCATTTCAAATACCCAATCACAGCCATTGGAACTAATTTGCTGTTTGTATCAGAGCTTCTATTCTCAATTCATGTACTAATAACTTCTGTTTTTACAATGCTTTGCAACGTAGCAATTACCTTCTTATACACCGTCTCGCTTAATCTTCATAAATACCCTATGAGACTGGCATCATAATTTGCATTTTTCTCACTTGCATGGAATGACAACCAGAGGGTTTAAGTCATTTTTTTCAAGCTCACACAGCTGGTAAATGGCAGGCACAGCCTCAAGCCTCAACCCAAACTTCAAGTGTAAGCCCTTTCCTATCGCCCAAAGCTGAACAAAAAGTGACGCGGCTTTTACCAGGATATCAAATTCTGTGCCTTGTGGGGCCGCATGGATGAAAACGGAGTAATAATGTTTATGGCTAGGCTAGAATCTTGTCTCAGAAGAGCTCAAATACTTTATGCTTCATTAATCTTGCCTAATGTCTCTAACGGCTCCTAAAAGGGAAAGCCAAGATGTGGGCGAGAGTGCCCGTCGGTCCTGATGCCAACGATCCCCCCAGTACTCCCAGTTCTCTGACTCCCCAGTGGCTCCCTACTCAGGTGAGTGGCCTGGACTTTCTTTGCTTTCTAGTCACAAAACGCAGAGGAAGAAGTTGAAAGTAACCTCCTTGTTTCCAAGGAAGATGTGGTTAGGTATCTCCCTACCAAGAAGAGCAAAGTGGAAGAAAGATCACAGATTCACAGACGAGTACTCAGAAGAGGCCACCGATCTAGCTTTTTGGCTCACTAATTGAGTAGCTGTGGACAAATCTCTCCTCTAGGCTCCGAGCTGCTCATCTGTTACAAAAAAACAGACATCTAAGGGTGCTTGGGTGGCTGAGACAGTTAAGCATCTGCCTTCAGCTCAGGTCATGATCCCAGGGTCCTGGGATCGAGCCCCACTTCAGGCTCTCTGCTCAGCGGGGAGTCTGCTTTCCTCCCTCTGCCTGCTGCTCCCCTGCTTGTGCTCTCTCTCTCTGACAAATAAATAAATAAAATCATTTAAAAAAAAAAGGGCGCCTGGGTGGCTCAGTGGGTTAAACCCTCTGCCTTCGGCTCAGGTCATGATCTCAGGGTTCTGGGATCGAGCCCCGCATCGGGCTCTCTGCTCGGCGGGGAGCCTGCTTCCCCCTCTCTCTCTGCCTGCCTCTCTGCCTACTTGTGATCTCTTTCTCTCTGTCAAATAAATAAATAAAAACCCCATAGAAATCAATTTAGAAAGATGACTCTTAAAAATAAACAAATAATTAATTTAAAAAAAAAAAAAAACGTAGTCA
>CM052895.1:4426449-4471231 GCA_028534135.1 Potos flavus | reverse complement strand
AATCAGAGAAAAACAATTATCATATGATCTCACTGATATGAGGAATTTGATAAACAAGACAGAGGATCATAGAGGAAGAGAAGAAAAAATGAAACAAGACGAAACCAGAGAGAGAGACAAACCATAAAAGACTCTTAATCTCAGGAAACAGACTGAGGGTTGCTAGAGGGGAGGGGGGTGGGAGGGATGGGGTGGCTGGGTGATGGACATTGGGGAGGGTATGTGCTATGGTGTGTGCTGTGAATTGTGTAAGACTGATGACTCACAGACCTGTACCCCTGAACCATATAATACATTATATGTTAATTAAAAATAAATAAATGGAGAAAAAAATAAAAATAAAAACTAAAAAAATTGTAGCATAATTATATCAAATTGAAGTGCCTACAATATTATGCTCATTATATAATAATGCAACCTAATCAATATATATTAATTATAACATAAACAGTAAAATATTATTTGATTCCATTTTTTACAAAATATTTCTATTTCAGATTATACATATTTATGTTACCTGTTATATTGTTGCAGATAATCATGTTGTGATTTCTTTTATTTTTTAAGATTTTATTTATTTGACAGAGAGAAAGAGAGGGCACAAGCAGGGGGAGCAGGAAAGGTAGAAGAAGAAGCAGGCTTCCCGCTGAGCAGGGAGCCCTATATGGGGCTCGATCCCAGGATCCTGGGATCACCACCTGAGATAAAGGGAGATGCTTAACTGGCTGAGCCACCTAGGTGCCCAGTATTGTGATTTCTAATACTGTATTACATGACTATTAAATCATGTTATAATACGGTTTGGTCTTATATCCAAGTTTTCCTATATGATATTCTTTTCCGAGATTATAAACAAGAATAGCTTGCTTTTTTGTCCAACTATTCAACTGTTGTTAGTTAAACTCCCTGTGCACCAGTTCTCATGCTAAGTACTTGGAACAGAGTTGTGACCAAACCCCGCTGGTCCCCTGGCTCTGACATTCCAGTAGGAGGCTATAAACCTTGTAAATTCGGAAACTGGTAGGTGGTGTTTAAAAAACAACAACAATATGATCTCCTTAGTTTTCAAAATACTGCACTAGTTTTCTAACTACTGTGCTTAATTTTACTTCACATGTTGCACCGTATCTGTCAAATGCCTACCAGTATTAGTTTTCAAATGTTCAAATATTATCAGATAATCTGATTTTTCTTTTTTTAAGTAGGCTCCATGCCGTGCTGTGAAATGTGTAAGCCTGAGGATCCACAGACATGTACCCTGGGGCAAATAATACATTATGCTTTAATTAAAAAATAAAAAATAAATTAAAAAGTAGGCTCCATGCCCAGCGTGGAGCCCAACACGGGGCTTGAACTTATGACCCTGGGATCGAGACCTGAGAGGAAATCAAGAGTCAGACGCTTAACCTAGTGAGCCGCCCGGGTGCCCCTACAATCTGATTTTTAAAAAGATCTCCCCACCAGCAGAGAGGTGAGCATTTACTGAGGTATATACAAATATCAATATTTGGACATTTTTTTTCTTTTTATCTGAACAAGAAACTTCCCCTCTCTTCCCTGGTTATCCATGTCTGAGGAGAGAAATCGGCAGCCTGATTCTCAGTGTAGTCTTTTGTTTAACCCTACTGTACTCAACCATGAGTTCTGCCCCCTGCCGTCAGCGGTGTAAATATCCCTCAAGCTGGAGCATGGGTTCAGAGGGTTCTCGGTAAGGATGGGTGCCATCTTCGGTAGGCGGTATCCACACAGAATCAGAGACCTCTAAGAAGAATACATGGGTCCAGGAACCAAGGCACAGAAGCCGAAATCATCCCTTATCATCATTCCCAATGTCCCACTGTGGCATTTCACGCTTCCTGTTCTCACAGCTCTGGGCTCTGCAAGGCTAAATGTCCTGCTCCACGGATGGGGGGCACGCTCTTGCCAAAGAACACAGCAATAATAAATCTCCACGAACTGCAGGTTAAGACTGCATCCTGGGTCCTCTGAACGCCTGGTGCCCAGGGAACAACAGACGAGGAGAGCAATCACCACCAGGGCGAGGGAGATGGTCCCTGACTCTCAGGCAGAGGTGGGAACGAGGAGGATATTGTGGAATTCGGGGGATCCCCGTGGACACCCATTGGGACTCCTCTGTCCAGTTGTGAACGTAAATGGACAAGCACCACAGCCCCAATCAGAAGAGGATGGGGGGGCGCCTGGGTGGCTCAGTGGGTTAAAGCCTCTGCCTTCAGCTCAGGTCATGATCTCAGGGTCCTGAGATCGAGCCCCGCATTGGGCTCTCTGCTCTGCGGGAGGCCTGCTTCCCCTTCTCTCTCTGCCTGCCTCTCTGCCTACTTGTGATCTCTCTCCTCTCTGTCAAATAAATAAATAAAATATTAAAAAAAAAAAAAAGACGAAGAAGAAGAAGAAGAGGACAGAATTACCAGGGGCTCAGACCCCTCCAGAATGAAGGCTTGGGTCACACCTCCCGGTAAAGCACCAAGGACAGCTGAAAACAGGGGAATTTAGAGTGGATCGTGTAGGAGGAAAATGATGAGTACCAGAGGCAGCCCCGAGACCCTCCCGCCACTTCCCCCTGCTGAGTCTCCCCTCATAAACAGAGTCCACTGGAACCCTGAGGGAGCGGCCCCATGGGCGTGTGGATCCACAGGACACGGGGTGTCAATGGTGGCAGCCGTGGAAGGATGCCACTCAAACTTCCCTTCAAGAAAGAATTTGCTGAGGCGCCTGGGTGGCTCAATGTAAGCGGCTGCCTTCCGCTCAGGTCATGATCCCACAGTCCTGGGGCTGAGTCCCTGCTCGGCAGGGAGTCTGCTTCTCCCTCTGTGCGCTCACACTCTCTCTCTCTCTCAAATAAATAAATAAAATCTTTAAAAAAAAAAAAAAAAGGAATTTGCTGTTCAGCTTCAAGGAGTGCATCCAGGGGACATCCTCTGGGTGACAGTACTCGCAAGATCTGCCTCAGCTTCTAATCAGAGCCACACTCTTCCCAGGCTGCCATCAGCCCACGACTACGCATCTCTGCCCAGGGAGGGGCTCAAGAAGCAACCATTGCACTGGGACTCCCTGCCGACTTTGCCAGATGAATATCCAGGTCTGCACCTTCCCATCCCCTGTCCTGCTTCCTCTCTTCTTTTTCCACAGATGTGAGATTGCACTGGAGCCTGAAAGCTTTCCAAGCCCGATTCTGCTTCATCCCCCTTTAATCTTTCAAAGGCATGATATCCACTCCCAAAGCTCGTTCTCACCATCTATCTCCCAGAGGACTTGACTGACACTTCAGTCCGGCAGCCTCCGAGTGATACGGGATGAAGTATGGATCTTAGGGTCATATGCCTCCTGCAAAGCCTGTTTTCTAGAAAGTATGTCCCTTGGTGCTACAGGACCCAATGTTGATGAGTCATTCTTTAAGCCCTTGCAGAGAGGTTCTGATGGAGATGTTGCAGGTGGAAAGGTGAAACCCATAATCCGAATATGTATCTATCCCAGCCACAACGAAGTATTGCTCTTTCCAGGGTAGAAGGCAGAGGCTTTAACCCACTGAGCCACCCAGGCGCCCCAATCCCTATATATCCTTAACTTGGGCCACTTCTTCCACACGGCGAATGACTACACTGCTCAAAGCTCTGCCCATAGGTAGTATTTCCCCACACCACTGTGTATCACAGCCACCCCTCAGTGGGGAGAAGGTGTGAGAGCAATGAATTTTCACTTTCATCAAATATAGCAGGCCTACTTATCCATGAACCTGGCTCAGGTTTTCCCACCTTCAACAGCTGAGTGTAGGCGACCTCCCGTGAAGTCACAGGCAGGTGTGGGCTAAGGGAAAGTTTTCATTGCAAATCTTCCATAGTCAGCCCTAGCAATTCCGGCTTCTCTACCCAATTTAGTGGGGCCATATTTTCTTCCAAGCTTCCAAGACCCATCCCAGCAGAATATTAGACCTATCTCCAGGGTCCTTGCCCGGCTGTTAAAGCTTGTTATCAAAGAAGATTATCTTGTAGTTTTAAAAAAAATAATCTCCCCCGGGGTGCCTGGGTGGCTCAGTGGGTTAAAGCCTCTGCCTTCGGCTCGGGTCATGATCTCCGGGTCCTGGGATCGAGCCCCACATCGGGCTCTCTGCTCAGCGGGGAGCCTGCTTCCCCCTCTCTCTCTGCCTGCCTCTCTGCCTGCTTGTGATCTCTCTCTCTCTCTGTCAAATAAATAAATTAAATCTTTAAAAATAATAATAATAATAATCTCCCCTAGGCAACTTTAAATTCAATGTCGCCTAATCCAACACTTCAGGATTCACTCCCCGGCATGCTCTCCTGGTTGCCAATGGTCCTGTGGCTCCCTCTGCATTTAACACCCCTCCCCTTCACTAGCAAACCTAACCTTGACTCCACTGGATCATGCTGAAGTTTGACCTTGACTATTGGTCTGGTGGCTAGGAAGACAGAAGGGGCAGATTGGAGAGAAGGCTGTATCATTCTCCAGGTGATTCTATCCCATGGGGCTCCCCCACGGTATTTAAGCAAGCAGGAAGACTATGTCTTCGAACAAGGGAACCTACTGCAGTTGTAAGAATTTAAGGGAATCTGGCAATTCAGGTACTTGAGTACAGATCTCAGAGTCCTGCTCCCTCCCTAACAGGTACCTCGCTTGTCAGAGGTCACAGACATGCCATAGTCTTGTCCGGGCTGAGAACTCAGCCTTCTCCAAAGTGCTGTCACTCTTGCAATTAAGTCCCGTGTCTGGTCTTTCATGCTGTCATCCCTTTCAACACTGCCAAGGACACTCTCTGACTTGCATGCTTTCATCTGAGCTAGTGATTGACTGTCATGAGCATGCAGAGTTTTCAGCAACGGTCCTTATAATATGAATGCTCTTGAACTTCTTAAATGCCAGCAATATGACAACAAGCCAATGCATCTGCTTGTGCTCTGCCCCCAGTTCCCCACAAGTAAACGGCTTAACAACTGCAATGCTCCTACAAACTGGAGAGGATAGCTTAATCACCCAGCAGCAGGGATTGGGGCTCACTGACAGCCACCCGGGAAGTGACCCAACCTCAGAATCTCTTAGGGTCCGCTTCCTTGGGACCCTCTTCTGGGACCAACCATCACAGGTCAGGTTCTCTAGAAGCAGAGTCTAGACCAGAGATTTAAATGCACAGGTAAGGGACGCCTGGGTGGTCAGTTGGTTAAGCGTCTGCCTTCAGCTCAGGTCATGATCTCAGGGTCCTGGGATCGAGACCTATATCGGGCTCCCTGCTCAGCGGGGGGCCTGCTTCTCTGCCTGCTGCTTGTGTGTGTGCTCTCTCTGTCTCATTCTCTCTCTGACAAATAAACAAATAAATAATCTTTAAATTCATGAATAAATGGGATCAGGGCAGAACACCAAAAATTGTCCACCAAATCCCCCTGCTCACTAAATGTTTCAAACACGAACACTGCTTGGCCAGATTGATACTTACTGGATTTGAAATATCTATTTCAAAACGAAGATATTGAGACAGGAGTTGTGCCCATCAGGAACCCAAAAAATTATGCCCAACCATAAAAAGAAACATATCACTTTCACTCCGTGGACTCTGAATGAGAAATCCAGACGGTGCCACAAACTCAGAAAAGGTTAGCGATCATAGATCATCCAACAAAGAATCAAGTGGTAAAAAAAATAAATAAAAACATAAAAACAAAAAAAGAAACACCAGGCACCGATTGTCAAGGAGGAATGGGAGTCCAGGCCACTGATTGTGTAATAGAATGCCCATGATTAAAATAAATACATTGAAAAATAGGTAGGGATTCAAAATAAAGCACGCCGTCTATTAACTTTACATAAGGCTAAGCATCTCATAATTCATTATATCAGAAAATTAATGTACTCTATAAATTCTAGAGAGAAAATGTGCAAAGAAGGGCTTTAAAGACATTTTTAGCTCATATTTCTCTGTTTGAATTCATCAGCTCCCTTCTGGCTTCCAATCTGTCACAAGAAAAAGTCCCTAATTGACTGCAATTTCAGCATTGGTGGAAAACAGAAACAATCCAAAGGCCAATAATAGAGTCGAAATGCCTTTCTCTTTTACCGAAAAGTAAGTTTGCATCCAAAGACACGGGCTTTGAAAAATGCATTATTTATTTAGCACCGAGAATAGGGAAGCCAGGCTCTGTTTGGGAGTCTTCTTGCTTTCTGTTATCAAAATGCCATTCTGCTCTACAACCACACTTCCTACATAATAGGCTTGCTATTTCCTTTTAAAATGTTTAGACCTTTTTCTCAGAGGGCGAAAGAGAAGTCACACAGTAGAACCTCCTGAGCCTTTCAATATGGAAATTGTCCAAATAATATACGAATTCAGCACAGTGATTTGGGGGGGTGGGGGGACCTTGAGAAAACATTGATATATCTGCATTTCAGTTTTCTTCCAAAAATCAGAAATTTCCAGCACTAACAAGGGAAGAAACGTAAAGCTTTGCATAATGCCAGCGTACTTCCAGAGCGTCCACGATTACCAACATGTGGTCTAGTCACATATTTAAAAAGAAATGTAGGAAGCTGAGGGGGAAAAGGGAACAGAGATTGATGTGAGGGAAAGTTTGGATCCTTGAAGAATGGAAACACCAAGTCTTGGGTGTTGACAGATGCCTACTGCTTTTCCAGTGAAAGAAATACCTCTACGTGGTTGGATTTCTATACTCTAATCTCGAAAGCAAAGAATGTCGTATGGAAACTATAGACTATCTCTAGTAGAGTTCATTCAAAAATATAAGGGAAAAGCTTTGAAGAAACCCAAGCCCAGAATCCTAAGATTTAGAGCTGAAGGGCCGAGAAAATCATTTCACAGACAAGAAGGTTAGTGAATAGGCACTTCACTCGGACATGTCTTACAATGTTTACAAGATGGTCATAGCTGTTCACCAATACGTTCCTTCGGATAGTAGATGCCAGCCGAAAATTGAAATTTCTTAGAGACAGAGAAATTTTCAACCAAAGAGAAACCTTGACCACAATCCAGAGGACTTGGTAGCTATCCCATGAAATCCAGAGGCAGGTTAAGGACATTTACGAGTTCTTCCTAAAGAAATGCCAGTACAGGGGTGCCTTGGCGAGTCAGTTGGTTAAGCGTCTGCCTTCGGCTCAGGTCATGATCCCCAGGGTCCTGGGATCCAGCTGCGTATCAGGCTCCCTGCTCAGCAGGGAGTCTGCTTCTCCCTCTCCCTCTTGCTCGTGTGCTCTCTCTCTCAAAAAACTAAATAAAAACTTAAAAAAAAAAAAAAATTCCAGTACAAGCCATCTAGGGATCCACTGTTGGCATCTCAGATCAGTGGAGAGAGAAAATGGCTGTCTCTTAAAAAAATGGCATTGGGATGTCTGGCCAAACTGGGGGAGAAAAGGAAGTTAGACCTCTATTCCACCAGAGTTACAAAAATAAAATAGAGCCATGAAAGAGGTCATCTCTAAATTGAGAGTTCTGAATAAATAGAGACAATTCTGTCGATACCTGCTGCTATACTTCAGAGGATATCTGTATGAGAAGGCAGTACCCACGTAAAGATCCAGGTAAAGAAAAACCTGTGCAAGGACGCCTGGGTGGCTCAGTGGGTTAAAGCCTCTGCCTTCGGCTCAGGTCATGATCTCGGGGTCCTGGGATCGAGCCCCACATCGGGCTCTCTGCTCAGCGGGGAGCCTGCTTCCCCCTCTCTCTCTGCCTGCTTGTGATCTCTCTCTCTCTCTCTGTCAAATAAATAAATAAAATCTTTTTAAAAAAAAGAAAGAAAAACCTGTGCAGAATCCGGGATACCAGAAAGCGCTTGCAGCGCTCAAGGTCAAAGAAATCCAACGCGGCTGGAGTGAAGAGAGCAAAAGGGAGAGCGCAGGAGAACGTGAGGTCCCAGAGCTGGGAAAGAACATGATTCTAGGTCATGTCGAGGAGCCTGGATTTTATTCTAAGTGTAATGGACGTTTGAGTGTTTTCAGCAAGAGTGATGTGGTCAGATTGAAGCTTGAGAAAGGCGGGGCTGGAACACTAAAGCAGGAGCAGAAAAGCAGAGCCGGGGACTGGAAATAATGCACCGATTGCGGGGACTCTGACTAACGGGGCATCGAGGTAAGAAAGCGGTGAAGGAGCAGATCCAGGCTGCACCCAAGACTGGATGGTGTGCCCTTAACCTTGAGGGCGGGGGCGGGGGGTGGGGGAGGGGCGACTTGGGAGGAAAGGAGTGAATGGTTCTATTTTGGACATATTACATCCCAGATGCCTATCAGGCATTCCTATGGCAAGAACCAGTTGGATATCTGAGTGGAGAGCTCAGGGAAGAGTTCTGGGGCTAGAAATAACAATCTGAGGATTCTCCAACACATAACTGGTATCTGAAGCCACAGGACGAGGTCAGATCAGGGAGGAAGAGAATCTGGATAAAGAACAGGACCAAAGATGGAGCGACTGGAGGGCTCATAACTTTCAGAAGTCTGGTGAGGGAGCATCAAGACTGAGGAGGGGGGGCCCAAAAGGTGGGGAAACCCGGGCTTACCATGTCACGCAAGCCCAGAGAAGAAAAGCATTTGGCGGAGGGAATCGTCAACCATGTCGACTGGGGTTGAGAGGTCAGCGGTGGGAACAAAGAGAGAGGGAATTGACAATGGGACCTTGACAAGGTATAAATCACTGGTGACCTTGACCAGGAGCTGCTTCACTAGAGCGGTTTCAATGAAAGCCCCATCCATTGAGTTAAGGCAAGAAAGGAAAATGAGAACAAGACAGCAGGTACAAGGAACTCTTTTTTTTTTTTGAGAGAGAGAGAGAGAAAGCCAGAGAGGGGCAGAGGGCAGAGGGTAAAAGAGGATCTCCGCTGAGCAGGGAGCCCAATGTGGGGCTGGATCCCCAGACTCCAGGATCATGACCTGAGCCAAAGGCAGATGCTCAACTGACTGAGCCACCCAGGCGCCCGCAAATGATTTTTTCAAAGATTTATTTATTTATTTATTTGAGAGAGAGAGAGCAAGAGGAGGAGCAGAGAGAGAAGGAGAGAGAGATTCTCCAAAAGTCTCCCCGCTGAGCATGGAGATGGGCACAGGGCTCGATCTCACGACCCTGAGATCATGACCTGAGCTGAATCCAAGAGTCGGAGGCTTAATGGACTGAGCCACCCACACGCCCCGCAAATGATTTTTAATAATCTGCTCATTAACATTTACTCAGTATTTACACTGTGCCGGGCACTGACCTCCATAATTCCTTGTATCGCTTGTTTAATTATCAAAAGTATCACCATTTTAGAAAGGCAGAGAGAAGTCCATTAATCTGCTCAAAGTCACACTGTTAGTTGCAGAACCAAGATTTAAAAACCGGCAATATGAGCCATTGACTACCATGCTAGAAGATGCAAGAAATAAAGCAAATACTTGTTGAAACATGGTCCCTGAGAAAGTAAGAGAGGGTAGCTCCAGAACATAAACAGAGGGACTGGTTTTAGAAACCAAAGCATGGGACGCCCGGGGTAGCTCAGTCATTTGAGTGTCTGCCTTCAGCTCAAGTCGTGATCCCAGGGTCCTGGGTTTGAATCCGGCATCAGGCTCTCCACTCAGCAGGAGTCTACTTCTTCCTCTCCCTCTGCTGTTCCCCCTGCTTGTGCTCACGCTCTCTCTCAAATAAATAAAACCTTTTTAAAAAATAAATTAAAGCTAATAATTGTAAAATAAACATTTAAGACTTTCCCCACCCAATGGGGAGACAAATACGTAATCAGCCAGTGATCTGGGTAAGCGCTCCGAACAGATCCTCGAACAAAGGAGGGACTGTGTGGTATGGGGTTCGATTCCATCATGCTCCACAGTGTGACCTAATGCTTGTGAGAAGCACGTGCAGGACACAGCAGGGACTTAAGAGAGGAACCACAATTCTACCATGGGAGGGAGCAGGAAGGTCTTCAAGGCAAAGGATTCTTGAGTTCACATCACGGGCAGGGTTTTGAAAACGGAGTAGGTTAGTTAAAGCAACTGGATGGAGTGGAGAGGATGGTGAAAAGCATTACAGAGAGAGGGCAAACAGGAGCATCTGGGGGTTCCAGAAGGATCCACACCAACCGTTGAACTTAAGGATCTGCAAACAGTTCCTTATGGCTGAAATAGAAGTTGCAAGATGGGTCAGTACAGGAAACGAGGGTGGGAGAGACAGATGAAGGGCCTTGTACCCTAGACAAAGAGCTCCCTTGGGCTCCAAAATGTGGACGGAGGGGGAGGGCAAAGAACTGGAGCCAGGAAGACCCACTATTCACCTCATAGAAGAAGAGGGTCTGAAGCAAAATCAGGTAGCGGTAAGGGAAAAGAAAAGCACCAGGTGGCCTGCCTGGCTCAGTCGGTAGAGCACGTGCCTCTGATCTCAGGGTTGTAGGTTCGAGCCCCACATGGGGTGTCGAGACTACTTAAAAAATAACATCTTAAAAAAACAAAGAACAGGGGAGACAAACTAAGCAGAAAAAGAGGGAGTGTGCCCTATTAACAGAAATAAGAGAGAATCATGAGCAGTAAAATATAAAAGAAAAACTAGGGTGCCTCAGTGGGTTAAGCATCTGACTCTTAGTTTTGGCTCAGGTCATGATCTCAGGTTCCTGGGACCAAGCCCCACGTCTGACTCCCTGCTCAGCGGGGAGTCTGTTTGAGATTCGCTCTCTCTCTCTCTACTTCTCCCTCTGCCCATCACACCCTCTAAAAGATGTGGGGGGGAGCCTCTCCCAAAACCAAATCCAAAGTGTATGGAGAGTTAAAGAAGAAAAAGAAGGAGGAGGAAAAAGAAGGAGAAAACAAAAAGAAAAAAGATGGGTCAATTATAGCTAACGTCAGAGAAATAGAACGAGCAGGGAAGCATCTACTCCTCACAGAGTTTTGGTGTCAGAAGCAAACCACTTGGAAGGAAATCAACTGGCCTTTGGGTTATTAGAGGTTACGACCAAGGAACAGCTGGGTAGGTGCCAAATAAAGATACTGGGTGAACCACGCCACACCCTTTATTAAATATGAAAATGCAAGGGTGCCTGGGCGGCTCAGTCCGCTAACCATCTGCCTTCAGCTCAGGTCATGATCCCGGGGTCCTGGGATCGAGTCCTGCATCGGACTCCCTGCTCAGCGGGAAGTCTGCTTCTCCCTCTGCCTGCTGCCCTTCCCCCTGCTGCCCTTCCCCCCCATTTGTGGGCATGCCCTCTCTCTCTTTAAAATAAACAAAATCTTTTTTAAAAAGTAAAATAAAAATAAATATGAAAATACAAGGAATAGGAAGCAGAAGGTCAGGCAGCTCTGCAAGCCTACCCCAGGGAGGTCCCAGACGGGAACTACCAATGTGCTAGAAAGTTCCACGGCATCATACCTCCGCTGATTCTCCCAAGCGTTCCAAGGCAGTCCATGCGGACAACGAACCATCTCCATAACACCAGGCATAGTTTACAAGTTGATTTCACGGCACGGAAGGAATCAAAGATGAGGAAAGGGGAATTCTCGTGCTCCTGAGGCCCTGAGTGGCTTGGCCAGAGACGAAAGTATTCACAGCAGCCTGGAGCAGACCTAGGACAAAGGGACCGACAGCAGCAGTGACAAAACTGAAAAGGTGGACAGGTTTCAGAGGAGTTAAGGAGACAGAACCTCCAGGATTTGATGCCTGGATAGATTTGCTGAATGAGGGGGAGAGAAGAGTCTAAATTGAGATGCGTGGAGAGGCGTGGATATGAATTCCAAGGGGATATGCTGCCTCTAGGGAGCCAGTGAAGCATCAGTCATATGGGGGGGACAGGGGCTCCGGAGAAAGGTCCAGGCTAGAAAAGTGGTTTCTAGACATCGGGACGTAAGTGGCATCACACCACATGGGGAGTCGTGAGATCTAGCCACACAGCGAGAGCAAAGAAGAAGATCCACCCAAAGGGACCTGCAGACATCAGTCCAAGGGATAGAGTACCTGGGGGAGGACTGGATTTCAGGGAGACCAATTAACCCATAACGTCAGGGTCAAAGCTGGTTTCGTACTCTCACGTCAACTCAAGGAACGGAAATTATTTTAATAAATACATTACTGTTCACTTAACACAGCCGGTACAAAGCAGGCATCATGAACATTTCTAACAGGAACACATGCACATCTTGCTATAACAATAGCGTGACCTTCACGGGAGAGCAGCTTTGAGAGACAAATCCTCTCCCTGTACTTGCTCTCCTCTTGCAATTTTCTCCCCTGAACCATTTTGAATCATTAAGAGGCACAGCTTCTAATTAACCTAGTAATACCTCCTAATTACTGCATGTGCTCGAGTCAAGACTTTGAAATCTCTCTAGATGGCACAGTCATGAGACAGCAAAAAAAAAATTTTTTTTGGTTAAATACGTGATTTTGATCAAAAATGGATACCTTCCTTCTCTAAGCTTAAATAATAATACTAAAGATACTCCTCATATACGCTCTTTCTCTATCACCAAATTTCATTGCTTTTGAGAGAAGTGAAGTAGAGGAGGAAATATTAAGGACCCATGGGAAGACCTAACGGTTAAGTGAAGCATTGACCGACTGCTCTTGCAAAAATAAACTGCAATGAGGGGTGCCTGGCGGGCTCAGTCAGTAGAGCATGTGGCTTTTCATCTCAGGGCTGTGAGTTCGAGCCCCATGTTGGGCATGGAGCCTACCTAAAATTAAAAAATAATTGAAAAACAATAAATAAATGCCTTTTTAATTGTGCATTGAATAACTAGGAAGAGATGCATCATACTTCTTCCAAGTTTTCATAACCTCAGAAGCCGAAGGTAGGTGGTGAAGACCCTAAAGTGTGTGTTCTCATTTCCTATAATCAAGCCAGATTTATAACAAGTGGGAAATCTCTTGACTGCTGTGGACATATTTAGACCCCATATGTTTGTTTCTACAGTTTCATATGACCCCTACACAGGGAAGCCCAAAATACTCTTCTCCCCGACCTTATAAAGGGTTTTCTAGTTGCATGCTTTCCGCTGCAACAATGTTATGGTTTTTGAGACCTTGTAGGATCCCTAGGACATACGTTCTCCAATTCTTCCCCAATGCCTTTCTGAATATTCCTGAGGGATAAGGACCCCCTCCCACCAGCTCATATGGAACCGATCCCCAAAGGGCACACTCTGTAGAGGATCTGAGTGTTTTCGTCTGACCCACTATTTCCCTCCCAACTTCTAGGCACTTGTGGGACATAATTTTTCTTCTGAGAGAGAGAGAGAGAGAAAATGAGCATGTGAGCACACACACACGAGCTTAGGGGAGGGGCAGAGGGCGAGACAAATCTGAAGCAGGCTTTACGCTCAATGTGGAGCCCAACTTGGGACTCGATCCCACGACCCTAGATCATGACCTGAGCCGAAATCAAGAGCCTGATGCTTAACCGACTGAGCCACCCAGGTGCCCAGACATAATTTTTTTTTTTAAGTAAGCTTCAGTGCAAGGCTTGAACTCACAAAGGATAGAGTACAGTGGTGAAAAGCACCCCCAGAAAGCTTCAGCCCTCTTTTCTCCACTAGGTAAGAGCTTGCCGACATTCGTCCAAGTCACCGGGGAACAAGGACAGCTTGCCTCCCATTCATTTTTCTTCAGCTGCCATCTCTACCCTATGTGCACTTTGAACCAAGAGCCTGCGGAGGAAACCAGACAGGAAGGCAAACCAAACAGAAATGCGTGTTTACCTGGCCCCATGATTTCATGCCTCAGCAAAAGTCTCACGTGACACCAGACCCGGAGACTGCTTTAAGAGGGGGTGCGATACGATAAATCACTGTAGAGTCGGCATCGTCTTTGCAGCTTAGCCGCATAAACAGTGTAATACATATAAATGAGACGAAAAACATTCCACGACGTAAATCCTATTATGGGCGAACGGATGCAACCTTGAGAGCATCCTTGGGAGCCCCAGCATAGCCAAAGCTGGCAGCCCGCACACAATGTGTCCATGCTGTTAACCTGCATGTTCTGCTCCCGAGGAATGATGACTCAAGTCTCAATAAAAACCATTTCTCTGCTGATCGGAGCCCCAAAGTGGGGAGGGGAGCTTGGTACCGAACCGACGACGACGACGCGGTCACCTTGGAATCAAAGCAATTCACCCTTTCTTTTTCTCTTAGAGGGAAAAAAAAAAGGAGTGGCAAGCAGTGGCCATGGCCATCAAGAGGACTGGGAGGCACGCCTGGGTGGCTCAGTGGGTTAAGCACCTGCCTTCGGCTCAGGTCATGATCCCAGGGTCCTGGGATCGAGTCCCACATTGGGCTCCTTGCTCAGCAGGGAGTCTGCTTCTCCCTCTGCCTCTGCTGCTCCCTCGCTTGTGCTCTCTCCCTCTCTGACA
The DNA here is from genome assembly GCA_028534135.1 of Potos flavus. NCBI lineage: Eukaryota > Metazoa > Chordata > Mammalia > Carnivora > Procyonidae > Potos > Potos flavus. The sequence continues at coordinate 4,456,901 of CM052895.1, read as the reverse complement.
AATAAATAAATAAAATCTTTTAAAAAAAAGAGAGGGAGAGAGAATTGGAAGGGACATGCTGGAGAAAGAGGGGGAACAGGACTACCTTCCCCTTAATCTAAAGAAAAGCTTTTCCTGTGGGGTCCTTGAAATTAAAGTGGGCAGGTAGAGTCCATCTGCTGGGAAGCCGCATTCTAGCCTCTGGATCTGTGGATTCTGCTTCTGACATTTCAGCTCCCTAGGAGACAACATTTGCACTCCCCACCAGACAAGAAGCTCAGCCTTTGGCTCTCCTGACTCTTCTCCCTACTCCCACCTTCTCCCACACAATTCAACTCATCACAGCTTTACTGAAGACACACTATGTGGTGAAAAGTGCACAGCCTGGCCAACCTGACTGTTCCACAGTCAGACATTCCTGCAGAAGACCAACTGGGTTGATCCCACTTCCCTCATTTCCAGGGAATCCAAGCTCTGAAAGAGTGAGAGGAGAATGTGGTCCACTGACACGAAAAATGAGGTTTGTTCATGTGCTTATGTGTTCATATTTGTGCCCACAAATATATAAACAGAGGTATACAAATACACAAAAAACATATAGAAATACCCACAATGATAGCTGACCGCCTCCTTTACCTAGAGGACTATGGAGGCACCGCCACCACCATTCAAGTCCCATTTCAGGACATTTTTGCTTTTTTGTGTGACGTCTTTTTCCCCCATGTACGTTACCCCAGTGCTCTCCTTGCCCAGATTTCATCCCTATAGCAATGCTGAGGAAGAAATCACATTTTGTAATATACTCTAATCTGTCCCATGTCAGAGCCATGGAATGGCACTGTTTCCCACGAGGAATTTATAACTAACCCAAGAAGCATCTCTACCGCTGGAGAACCAAGGGCTGAAGGCATCACAAAACACCCAGCCTTGGGGGTTACTTGCTGTGTCCTAGAGGTTCTGCTAATTCAACCAAGAGGACGTTGACACCCGGCACCCAGTTATTAGCGATTTCAAGTATCCTGCTAAACACTAAACTATGGTACTCCGCTCCCGTCGGGTGACTCTTGCAAAGGTCCAGGGGGGTTGATAGAAGAGATCTCAGGGATCCATCAAAGCTCTATAGACAGCTATCGGTCAGCCCAAGTCTCCTTTTGCTTGGGCCTTCATTCCAACAGAGCTCTGAGACAATGGCCGAGATTTTAAAGGACACGTTTCCCAGGCAGGCAGCCTGAAAAGACAACAGATCGCAGAGGGGTCTTTCCGGCCCTGCTCATCCTAGGCAAACTCGAGGAAATTCTCTCTGTGGGGTTTCCCAGATGGTTGTTTGACTTATAGGAAAAACATTAGCCTTGCCTTAAACAGCCTGGCTTCATAGGGATTGCCATCCTGAAGGGCAGAGCCCTTGAGTAAGCATCCGGTCAGGTGTCCCCATAAATTCATACTGATACCGGCTTCACCCAATGAACCCTCAACTATACACGTGGGCACTCCCATCCAGCGACGTCCAGCCCAGGGGCACACACACGCCATCCAGAGAGCTCATTCCTAACCACAGGAGCGGACAGCAGGCTGATTCAGCCTTCGCTCTGTAGGATTCCAAAAAGCCACTCCGTCTGGCTGCTTTTCCATCAAATGGGAGAAAACCGCCTCGCCTAAGATTTTAAGCTTTAAATCCCCATATTCCTTCTCTATGAGACAGACAGAGAGAGAGAGAGAGAGAGAGAGAGAGAAGTGAGGACTCTGCCCTGTCTGGTTTTACTGGATTGCTAAAAATAGCCCATAAATAACCCATTAAAAAAAAAAAAAAAGATGATTTCTCTTTCAGAAAAGGCTGGGTTAAGAATAAACTTTTAAAGAAAATAAAATTGGGCAATCAGGGAGACTCTCCTTGGTAAGTCCTGGGTGTTTTCGAGGGACAGGGAAATTCACAACAAGGGGACAAAAGAGACTGAATTGTTGAAGATGCAGGATTAACGCGCTCCGGGATGGAGAACCACCCCCTCCCCACCATCCGCACCCCACAACCCCCATCAGGGAGGTGCGCGGTGCGGGGAGAGGGGGGTCCTCCCGCTGCCCGAACTCCCAGCAGGGGTGAGGCTCTCTCTTACCTTACCACCCTCCGTCTGCATCCCGACGTTGCCCCGACGATTTCCTAACAGCGTACCCGTTTTAAAACAGGTGTCCTTTGAAACACTTTACCCACCAACAGGTGAAAGTGATTGGTTCGACCTTAATGAGGAGGGCGAGGGTGGGGGGTGTTCTTTAATCCTTCTGTTTAAAAAAAAAAAAAAAAGGCTTTCCTGAATCAGAAAGAAGGTAAAAATGGAAATCTGTGCATACTCCGGTTACTGGGCAACCCGAACCTAAGGGCTGTGTCTGCCTGCCGGGATCCTAATGTCCTACGGCCTGAAAGATGCAGTCAGACGGGATTTCCCTTTATGTGCAGCCTCTTTACTCCCTGGTCCATTCATTCATCCCTATTATTTGGTTTCCAAGTCAGTAACCCAGATTTCTGCGGGCTGTAATACTCGTCTCTGCAGGGAAGGAAGCTGCCGCTGGGGAATTCACCATCACACCTCTTAAGATGAATCAGTGGTTTGTTTTTGTGTTTTTGTTTTTTGCAAAACCCCTGGGAAACTTGGGTTAAAAGGAAAAAAGCAAGGACGGGGGAGGCGAGGGGAGTATTGCTCCTGGCTGCCCTGCGGTTCCTTCCCCTGGCTCTAGGAAATCTGCAATGTCATGCGGATTTCACCGGAACCTCGCCGCCTGAGGCCTGTCACACTGCGAATTCATCTATAAATAATCAGCCCGAACTGGCGACGGCCTGGAGTAACAGTCCAAGAGAAGGAAGGCACTGCCGCAAGGCCATACCTTGGCTCCAGCTGCCCCGCCCCCACCCCAGGCCGAGTCCCTGGCGGTTCTTTCTAGTTCCTTCTATTGCCAGGAGTAGAGATAATACCCTAGGCTTGCTTTTGTTGTTGCTGTGTTGACTTTGCGAGTTAAAAGAATAATTTGAGACTCCTGAGAGCCACATGCTGAAATCCAAACTGGAAACTTTTTTTTTTTTAATTACCATTTTCCTCTTGTCTGTAGAAAAAGGCGGCATTCTCTAGACAGAATACCAATATTTCTTACAGAGAGTCTGTTCATCCCCAATTAATCAAGACAAGTTGATCGCCTCTGTGTCTTCTTAAAAATTTAGTTCTCCCCCCGGGGTCTTGTCCATTTTACTGTTTATTTATATTTCCATCAGTGGCTTTAGATTTTCAGTGGAAATCAAATGCATGTGTTTTTCCTATTTGTCAGCATCTTTGTCGAAAAGTTTTGTGAAGAGCTATAGGTATTACGATATGGAAAGAAAAGTTCGTTCCCTGCAGGCATCATTTATGCAACAAAAATGACTGAGAAACTGGCATAGGGTGACACTATATTTAAAGTGTATGTGTGAGGTACAGAGATGAACACTGTTCTCTGTTCTCGGGGAACTTACATCCTATGAAGATGATGTGGGTATGCTGCAAATGAAGATTCCAAAGGGAAGTAAGCATTGCTAAAAGGATCACTCAAAATACAGCGGGGAGGATACTGAGGAAGCAAAGTCTAGGCACATCTCATGTTTCAATTCTCAGACCAGGGACTTGGGACTTTGTGGATTGCAACTTGTCACTTGCACCCGGATCACCTTCTGGGACTTTTGGAAATAGAAATAGAGATAATGTAACATCGTAGCTAAATAGCCATTGGTGTATTAGTCAGTTTAACTCTGGTCAGCACCAGTCCTAATTCCTTCAAAATGCGTTATGTAACCTTGCAGTTTTTGCCTTTATGAGCCTGCACCCCCTTGCTTGTGTCCAGAGCACACTTTGAACTTCAGTCCAATCCCTAAGACCCCAAATGAACACATTAGTTGCTTTATAGACTCTTCTCCTTGGTCAGTAATGCTTTACTATATGAAAAATATGGTAAAGACCTAAGGAGACATAAGCAACGTGCTATGAGAAACTTTTTTTTTTTCCTTTTAGTTTTATTTCTTTATTTGGGGGTGGGGTGTGAGGAGCAGAGGGAGAGAGAGTCTTAAGCAGAATCCATGCTGAGCTCAGAGCCATACCCTGGGCTCGATCTCATCTTGCATCCCTGAGACCATGACCTGAGCCAAAACAAGAGTTGGACCCCTAACCCACAATGCCACCCAGGCACCCCGAGAAACTTTTGAGATACAATTATTTCCACCTGTGGTGATGAAGAAGCCAAGAAGATTTCAGGGAGACAACGGCATTTGGCCCAGGCCAATGGATGGATTGAATTTTGATAGAGATATAAAGGGCAATCAAGGCAGAGGAAATGGAGTGACCAAAGCCACAGAGGGCAGGAAGCTGTAGGTGACATCCAGGAATTGGTCAGTGGTCCAGTAGGATACAGGATTGCCAATTTCAAATGTGGAGGATCAATCGATTCATAATGATGCCTTCCACACTTCATTCACTCACTCATTGCCCAAATATTTACCAGGTGCCCACCCCTCCTGGCAGGGACTCAAGAAAGTTTTGTGTTTTTTTTTAATTGTCAACAGGGTCACCTGGGCGGCTCAGTGGGTTAAAGCCTCTGCCTTCAGCTCAGGTCATGATCTCAGGGTCCTGGGATTGAGCCTCGTATCGGGCTCTCTGCTCCGCCAGGAGCCTGCTTCCCCCTCTCTCTCTGCCTGCCTCTCTGCCTACTTGTGATCTCTCTCTGTCAAATAAATAAATAAAATCTTTAAAAAAAAATTGTAAACAAGGGGCGCCTGGGTGGCTTCGTCAGTTAAGTGTCTGACTCTTAGTTTCGGCTCTGGTCATGGTTTTGTGGGTCGTAGGATGGAACCCCACAGAAGCAATGGACTCCATGCTCAGTGGAGGGTCTGCTTGGGGACTCTCTCCCTCTGCCCCTCCCCCCACACTCACTCTCTGTCTCTCTCTCTCTCTAAATAAATAAATAAATCTTCAAAAAAAATAAATAAAAGGATGAAACCTAGCCATTTCACTTAGAACTAGCCACTCTTTCAAGTCACTTAAAAGCTGGACACACATTTTTCATTTGAAAGGAAAAGAATAATATCCTCCAACAATACTGTCCAACTCGATGGATAAAAGAGAGAGAAAAACACTTGTTGGGTCTACTTCATGGATTTAATGTAAGGATAAAAAATGAGGCAGCAAATAAGAAGTAATCTGTAACCCACAAGCCCTAAGCAAGCATTAGTTGAGTCAGCACCTTCACAACCCTCTCCCTGAAGATGGCCCCAGCACGCGCCCTAGGTCATGCGCTGTATTACACCAAGTTGGAACGCTCTCATAAGCCATTTCTTGGGTTTTGGAAGAGGGTGGGAGACTGTATTGGTCACCAATCAGTCCAGGGAAGCAGTAGCATCACAGCAGCAGTGAAAATGAGCAGATATCTTTTGAGAAGCTGCAAATTTGCTCATTCTTCATGGAGGTGTATCCTTGCCAGTAACATTGAGATCATGTGGCCTCTCGTAGGAAAACTGAATCCGAGGTAGGGTGATAGCTGTAAAAGGCATGTCCGGCCATGTGGCCTGACCACAGGAGTCATTTGAGGCATCATCATTGGTTCGGAGTCATCTCACACGCACATTTTGGCTATACTAGCTGAGCCACCAAATGAACAAGGACATTAGGTCAGCATAACTCATTACAGCATCGTATTTGCTGAAACTGAGTTACCTAATATTTTTCTAAACCATCTTTGCTGGTCAAAGGTTATTAATTAGAGACAGACAGATAAAAAAAAACAACAGTTATTAACCGGTTGCTCTGTGCCAAGCACATTAATTATCTCGTGTCACATCCGAAAGACAGATGCACGCCAAAGGGTGTAAAATGTAATGCTTTTCTTCTTTTAAGTTGTTATAAACATAAATCTCTGGTTGGGACTCGCCCAATGTCCCTTGACCTCTCTTCCCCCAGTGTTTTCTAGGATTTTTAGAGGTCATCTGAAAGACTAGAGCAGAACTGAGGATGAGGCCAAGTTGGCAGAGATTTGAGACTGCTTCTCTGGGGAGTCAACAAGGATGGTCAGCAGCAATGATTACTGAGGTCAGATAGAAGGGGTTCACCACAAACGAATCCACATGACGTCGTAGCTTCTTCTAGAACGAGGAGAATAAAGGACACAGCCTCAAGACTCTCAAGACCTTCTCCAGGAGAAGGAAGAGGTAGCTACAGCAGTAACAACAGATACACTAAATAACACTCAAATTTAAAGGGCTCATCTCTATGGTACATTCTCTAAATCCACATGGGTAGACACAAAGGTAAAAGTCACTTTGTGAAAGAGCTTGCTTTCTTGAAAAAAACCACATCAGCGGAATTCCATGGGTTGGCATGTCCTAGAATAAGAATGTAGACCTCCTGGTTTGTAGATAACCGACAAATAAGAGATCTGAGGATTTTTTTTAATTATCATTAACTAATTTCTCTTATTCTTACCCATAAAAGACCTTCTCTTTTCATCTTCAAGCCAATGCCACAACCTCGGCTCTACCACGACAACCTCCCCGCAAAGTCGCCAAGCCCAAAAACCGCATGATGAGAGACCCCTGAACCACACTCCCTTCCCAGAACCAATAACCTCCTTCCTTCACTGCTTTTGTAAGAAAACTGACGTTTTCCTTACTGCGTCTATGCATTGAAGATATTCGGGAAAGACATTTCATTTAAAGCATACACTGTGGGATATGTGGAAATTCTTTATCAAAACCCAAAATGTAACCATTAAATGTAATACATATAATGCTATGATCATAACAAGGTAGTTCTTTATTATTTAACCGTTTTAAATATTTGGGCTAATCAGAGAATCCGCTTGAGAGAATATCCTAAGTATTAGCAAAATGACTTTCTAAAACTGAAGATCCCATTAAGAGATTAGATGTTTTATACACACATGGAAGCTGTCCATTTTGTCGTTGTACCCTGTAAGGACCACAAATATCCTTCTGCGAAGTGGATTTTAGGGTGGTCTGAAGAGCAAATGAGATCATTCATATGAAAATATTCTAAAACTACAGGACATAATGCAAACCTTAAAGATTGGCTCCCTTTCTATCTTACCTGTTCTTCAGATGAGACTGACTCACAGTCAACAGGGATAAAATCTGAGTCTGTCCCTCTCGTAAATAACATAATGTCTCAGTTGCTAAAACATAGTCACTCCTGCTTTATGCTAAGGTTGCATTCAAATTAATACGGCATCTACCAACAGCATCAAATTGAATTAGGCAAAATTGCCAATATTCAATGGTTTTTAACCTGCGAGAGTGCTCATTTCATCGTTCAACCAAACACAAAGCGTTAGCTTTACTTTTAAGATCCTGGACAACTACAGACTTTGTAAAAATTCACTATTACAGGACACCTGGGTGGCTCAGTCAGTTAAGCATCTGACTCGTGATTTCGGCTCAGGTCATGATCTCAGGGTCGTGAGACTGAGCCCCATGTTGGCCTCTGTGCTCAGCGTGGGGTCTGCTTGGGATTCTCTCTCTCCCTCTCCCTCTGCCCCCTCCCCCTGCTCATGCTCTCTCTAAATACATAAATAAATAAGTAAATAGATAAATAAATATTTTTTAATTCATTATTATGATTCTGATAGGATTTGTATTTATAGATGAATAAGCACTCTACTGTTCGACCAAATGAGTCCTCCATAAGAACTTGAGGAAGGAGATAGGAAAGGGACAGCTTTTCCAATTGAGTCTGACTGGACCTACACACCGGGAGGGAACCGGCTATGCAAAGGAAACCCCAGACATAATACAGTCTATGCAAACATGTCATTTGGAAACATGTTGCAATCAGCCTGTAATAGGATGTTGAAAGATTCTCTCTTGTCTCAGAATGTCAACTAAAGCCCAAAGCTGGGGATAATAGGCACTAAGAATTTCCACATTCAAAGAGAACTGACAGACACATGTCTAGAGAACTTAAAATTCATGCAACCATCACCCTTGACTCCCAGTAGCCTGATTCGAAATTCTAGAATTCTCATGTGTTACCGAGTTGTTAGCCTAGCAATGGTTCTCAAACTGAGTGCGAGTTGGAAATGTGAGGAGGCACTTCTGGGACTGCTCTTGGCATTGAATGGGCAGGATCGAAGGATGCTAAATATCCTGCGATAAAAGGGAGAACCCTAGACAGCAAACAATTTTCCCACCCGAATTGCCAATAGCACTCCTATTAGGAAATACTGGCATAAGGTGAAAGTCTTGTGGCTTCTCCATTCCCCTCAGAGACAGGTCTATTCTCCAACCCTAAATCCAAGCAGTAGGGATTCAAGAAATTAGCAGTGGCTGCAAAAAGGGGGTGACAGGCATCCATTGCCCAAGAGGACTCTACCTATGAATGGACGTATTAATCTGCCTCTGTGCTCCTTTGAGAAGAGAATACAAGGGAATTAATTGTGGGAAAATGGCTGACTGAAAGAGGGGAAGCAATAGAATGGACTGCTCCCCACTTTTAGTTGTACCTCCTCTGGGCCAACTGGACACCAAGGAAGTCATCCAGGCTTAAGCCGTGTAGCCAGAGCACTGCCCACTGAGCAATAAAAGCATGGTCATTTGATGTCTGCCACATGGAGGACATGGCTAGCCAATAAAGAAACACAGCACTCCCCTCATGTAGGAGACATCTGTTCTTCCTCCCTTCTGCCTCCCAAAATCTAATGCACTAGAGGAAAAGCAAGTCCCAGGAGAGGGAAGGAAAGAGGTAGAGACAAGGAGCAAGCCAGACTTCCACCAATATAGGTCTTCTGAGCTCCCAGCCAAGCCTAGTGAAGAAGGGTTCTCTATTAGATAAGAGGCTGAAATTGTGGCTTGATTAAATTAAGCTGGACTGGACTTTCATGCCCAAAAATGTCCACAAAACAATAGGATCTCTCCAAGATAGTGTTGAGATGGAAAGACTTGACAGCTTATGTTTGATGGCAGACAGAAAAAAAATGGGAACAGGAAACAAAGCTGTTTCATACTTGCAACTCACCAAACCCTCACTAATAAGGAAAATTCTTGACTGATAACTTGTCTATATTAAGTATAGCAGTAATGCCAAAATATGAATAGGGAGATTTTTAAAGAAACCAAAAACTGCTTTTAAAAACTTAATTAATAATAGCTATCTGTGTTGGCCAGGGTCAGTAACCACAAGCAACAAATATATTAGCTCTTTTAGGCAAAGAGCAAACTTACCGAAGAATATCACAAGCCTATAGTGTTCATTTGTTCAATAAATACCCGACCAAGTACTACTATGTGATAGGTATTGTTCCGGGCATCAAGATACATTAGTGAACAAGGGACAAATTCCCTCCCTTCAAAAAAGCTCAACTTCCAATGGGACAGTCAGATAAAATAAATAAGAAAATATACAGCATGGTAGATTAACTCTTAAAAAAAAAAAGCACAGATGAGGAGATCGAATTTACTTGGGGGACTGGGGTGTATATTGCATATTGTTCCTTTAAATAAGAATGGTTCTAGAACATAACCTAAAGTTAACATTTAGGCAAAGACCCAGAGGAGGTGAAGGCACTGAACAATTTGCCACTCGGTGAAATGCCACCACCACTAGATGCTGCCACCGCTACAGATAAACACTGAGCATTTGTTGGCTACCAACAAATGCTAACCATCTCTTCATTTTTGTCTCTCCCGTTTGTTCCACCACCACCCCTACTCCAGGAAGAACATCTATGTGCCTGAAGGAAACCAGAATATGTCACCCCAAGTATGCCTCTTTGACATAAAAAGATTTCAACCTGAAAGCAATTAAGAAAAAGCAAACGCAGGAAAAGTTCTCTCTATCCTCCCTGCCTCCTTTCTGGAGACAGAATCTTAGCAGCCCAGAGACTGAACCAGAGGAACCTGCAAACAAATCTCATTCCATTAGTTTCCTCCCATCAATTTATCGTCTCGTGGTTTGCTGCCCTTGGAAGCTTAAAATCCCTTTCCTTTCCCTGTCATTTCTCCAAAAATTTGTTCTTCTTCATTGAAGATGCTATCTAGATAAGCTGGAGTTCTAAGCCGCCACTTTGAGTTACTCTTTGTAAAAGCTGTGTACTGCATGCATTGACTAGCTGTTTCTCTCTTGCTAATATTTTTTGAAAGAGTCCCAGCTGAAAACCTAAGGTGGGTAGAGGTAAAGTTTTGCCTCCCTATATGGCCATACCTGGGTTATGTGTCCCACTTCCCTGTACCAAAGATGGGTGGAGGGAGGATGGGCTGCAATGACATGCACTGGGCTTCCCTCCAAATGGGAAGAATGGATACCCACCACACTGTTGTCTTTGAGAACCCACTCTGTGACACAAACTCACTGAGAGGCGATTATGACTTGACAAAGGTTAAATGGCTTGCCCTGGCACTGTGAGGTGGAGCAGGGACTCAGGCTCAAGTCCTAGCTGACTCCTAAGCCAAAACCTGTGACCCTAATCACAATGAGAAGTGCTTCCTTGAGTGACAGATTACTCGTTTTCTCACCAGTGTATATGGTGGGAGGAAAGTGATTGTCCCCGAGGCCAGTGTCAACCAAAGACTCCCTAAAAAACATCTCACGCTCACTCTCATTTTAGGCATTCCTTCTAGGTTTCCACACCTCCTATTCTCTCTGCAAGTTACCAGTCCCTAATCAAATTGGGTGGTAGGCTGCTCAGTGTTTCTCAAAATGTGGTCCTCGGAACAGCCTCATCAGCATCACAGGGGAACGTGTTACAAATGCCAGTCTCAGACCCCATAGCCAGATCTGCTGAATCAGAAACTGGGGATAGGGGCTGCCATCTTTGTTTTAACAAGCCCTCTAGGCAATTCTGATGGAGGCTTAAGTTTGAGAACCACTGCTACAGGTCCCCACACCTGGAGCAGCCATCCACCTGCCTCTCGTCAGACCCCATCCCCCCCTCCCAAGCATCTGCTGACATCTCTCATGAAGCTTCCCCACCCTGGGCACAGGAAATCTCTGCCTTAAAAAATCATTAAGAACCCGTCCTTCCCTATAAAGTTCCCATTGAGCCTACAAAAACCTTAAGAGAATAAAATGTGCAATATTGTATTTCGACAACCAAAGGTAGGATGGATGCCATGGTACTTTGAGTTATGAGGCCACGGAGAAAAACCACATATTTTCTGTATGGCACCCAAGACATCAGCAGTGCTTAACAAATATTTTCAAAATGCTTATCTACTTCTTGGAACGTTTGAATCCTGACTGTATTGTTCAGCAACCACCCATCATTGGCTCTCCGCAGACACGGAGTTCACTCACAGTGTGATGAAATCCATGTAATGGTGAGATGATTAAAAATAAGGTTTTAGTAAAAATTTTGTAGCTTTTTATAAATGCAAATTTATACCCCTAGGTAAAGCTTCATGCAGTCCTCCTTTCCCAGAGCAAAATGAAACTCCTCAAGTTTCCATGGACTTATGATTCTCATGGGTCTTGGGAAAAACATTCCAGTATTCTTCCCCAGTGAAATTTTACATCAGAATACCTCATAAAATGGCTGTTTTCCTACATCTCTCTAAATTCTTTGCACGGGTCTTTTGATAAGTTAATATCTTTATTAATAACATTTAATTTTTCTTATTACAGAAACTATATATATTCGCTATAAAAATGATAGATTGATTTCAAGTATTTTGTGGGGTTTTTTTAAGATTTATTTTTATTTTATTTATTTGAGACAGAGAGAGAGCATGAGAGGGGAGAGGTCAGAGGGAGAAGCAGGCTCCCCGCAGAGCAGGGAGCCCGATGTGGGACTCGATCCTGGGACTCCAGGATCGTGACCTGAGCTGAAGGCAGTTGCTTAGCCAACTGAGCCACCCTGGCACCCAGTATTTTGTGTTTTGTTTCGTTTTGTTTTTATGATTCAGTTTTATAGTTAGTAGCATTTACCAGGAGAATGGAATGATTTTGTAGATAATAACACAAGAAAGCAATTTAGACCTTCTTTCTTTAATGCCAAAATGGCTCTCCCTCTCCTTATTTCTAAAAAGATGTTGGTTACCAATATGTAATAAAATGCACGCTCTATTTCAGTAAAAGTTTATAGTCCAGTTAAGTAAAATATAGTTACTTAATATGCATTGAATATCTCCCTATATGGAGTCGTATCTTTGCCCAAACTTTTCTTAAGGCAGTGAGTACAAAACTCCCCCACCCCCAACTTTTCCAAGGATTGAAACCTGTTTCACAGATGATTCTCCTAAGGAAATCTAGGACCAGGATGGTCTCCAGAACCCAAGATGGCCTCCCACCAACAGACACTAAGAAGGGTGGTCCTCTGTCATTCAGCCACAGGAAATGAGTTCTGCCAACAACCTGACTGAGTTTGGGAGCAGACTCTTCCCAGCCCCCAGCCGAGAATGCAGCCGGTCTCACACCTCCACGGCAGCCTCGGGAGGGCTGAAGCAGACGGCCCAGAGAACCTTGCCCAGACTCCTGACCCACACTAACTGTGAGATAGTAGATGCGCATTGTTTCAAGTCACTAAGTTCATGGTGACTTGTTACACAATGTGGGAAACTAACACACTGAGTCAACATGGCATCCTTTCCACTTTGAATCAACCGAGCTCAGTAACCTCCTTCCCTCATTTGTACGTGATGATTCCAGCTCTCACTGCAGGATGCGTAGCATTAACTTCCCTTCGGAAAGGTCTGAAGTTGCAAAATAACCCCCAGAGAGAGGCACCTGGGGGGCTCAGTCCATCTGACTCTTGATTTCCGCTCAGGTCATGATCTCAGGGTCCCGAGATCGAGCCCCGCACTGGGCTCTGCACTCAGCGGGGAGTCCGTTTGTCTCCCCCTTCCTCTGCCTCTCTCCCTGCTTGAGCTCTCTCTCTCAAATAAATAATAAACACAACTTTAAAAAAAAATGAAAGATACCTTTTCATTCTTTCACAGAGCTAAGGATCACCTCTCCTGGAGACTACTGAATTTAGAATACCTCTAAGCTCCTGTTAGGCTAACTTTAACGAATGCAGAGAACCAGAAACATCAAGAGTAGAATCTTTGATCTCTTCACACCCTCATTCTATAAAGCAAAAATATAAGGATTTATTTCAACAACAACAGTGACTCCTTAGCTCTTCTTTCAACATATGCTGGAAGAATGGGAATCGCAGAATAGCCCCAGAGCAAGAAAGAGTTCCTAAGGTACTTTTATCTTTATAACTTTTATATACTTTTTGTTTAACAAACGTACATGGAAACACGTATTTACCAGGCTCGAGGTGCCACAGACAATTTTTCATTCATTCAACAAATATTTACAAAGACCTCTATGGGCCAGGCATTGTTCTAAATACTTTTTTTTTTTTAAGATTTTATTTTTAGGTAATCTCTCCACCCAGTGTAGGGCTCGAATCTACAACCCTCAGATCAAGAGTTGCACGCTCTACCGACAGAGCCAGCCAGGTGTCCCCCTAAATACTTCCTAATTTTTTTAGTCATTAAATAAAACAGTAAAGAACGTCGCCCATGTGACTCTTACAGTTTAGCAAGAGGGACAAATAATAAACCATAAGAAGAAGAAGCAACTAAGTTATGCCTTTAAAAGTGATAAGCATAATAAAAAATACAGTAAGGAAGGAGTAGTTGAGCACTGAGGAGGGTAGATGGGGTACAGCACCAAAGATGGAGGTCAGTGTAGGCCTCCACGCATAGGTGGCATCTGAGCAAGGACTTACTGCAAAGGATGAATTCAGTCAAGCAGACATCCAAAGGAGACACATTTCAGATGGAGAGAACAGTGCGAGCAAAGGCCCTGAGGCAGGAGCATGTCTGCCATTCCTCAAGGAAGATCAGGGAGCCACTTCCAACATTAGCTCAGAAGGTCCCTAATTTTCTAAGTTTGAGGCATTCCTTGTGTCTCAGTAATTTTTTCATCCCTATGCCAAAATAAATACCTAACCACTCCTTGCGTTAAGTCGTAATATCCAAAAAGCCAAATAAGTATCTATGTCCTAACAGCTGAGTAGCCATTTGGAAAAACGATTCCCAGACACTGAAGGGAAAATTGTTCCATTTAATTATTAAGTAACCATAATTAATTACTTACGAAAGAGATGTAGATTCCTCTTGGACACTGCATTGCTCCTTAAACATTGGCATCAGACTGGACGGTGCCATCTTAATTAACTCTTCTGTACTGATTTTTATACCAACTTGGTTTTTATCCCATCGATGCCTGAAGACCCAGCTTTGCAAAAATACGATGTTCCTTGAAGGAAAGTCGTGCAACCTAATAGTTGAGCTAGTTCAGCTGGGAAGCAGTTTGCCTGTTCTCTGACGGATGTTTCTCTAAACAATCAGAATGTTTCCGAGCACCCCTGTGAGTTTGCTGCAGTGCCCCGGGCTGTCATAGCACACAGTTTAGGAAGTGGGGCGTTAACATATACCTAAACTCCTTTCTCCCTCGGGGCACCTGGGCGGCTCAGTTGGTTGGGCGTCCGACCCTTGATTTCCGCTGGGGTCGTGATCTCGGGGTCGTGGGATCAGCCCCAGTCCGGCTCAGCACGGAATCTGCTTGTCCCTCTCCCTCTGCACCTCCCCCGTTTGCATGCGCACTCCCTCTCTCTCTCTCTCAAATAAATACATAAATACAATCTTTTAAAAATTAAAAAAAAAACTTCTTTCTTTCTCATGGATCCAGCTACCTCTAGCCTCATGAGTAGCTTTCTTGGCTTCATTTCTAAAATTTCTCCGTCCCGTGGGGCACCTGGGTGGCTCAGTCCGTTAAGCATCCGCCTGCGGCTCAGGTCATGATCCCGGGGTCCTGGGATGAGTCCTCCATCCGGCTCCCTGCTCAGTGCGAAGCCTGCTTCTTCCTCTCCCACTCCCCCCGCTTGTATTTCCTCTCTCTATGTCAAATAAATAAATAAAATCCTTAAAAATAAATAAATAAAATAAAAATTCTCCTTCCCAGTTGCCTTTTTGAGTAGCCCAGACCGCGTGATATAATAATAAGGTGCGAGTACCTAGAGATAAAGATGTATAATTATAGATAACTGTGCATCTCATTCCATGAATGCAATTGTTCAGAGGCCTCTACCCTGGTGAAGGACTCATCCCCCTCACTCCCTGACTTAACCCGGTTTGAACGTTTTAAACACCAAACAGATCAGAACGTAATCGGCAAATTAAAACAGGTCCTCTCACACCTATAAACAACAGTAAGGCTGAGGGGAATACTCTCTGTGTCCACAAAGATAACTCTAGGTTTGCTGGAAGCCAGTGATCTCGTCTGCTAGAACTTGCTTTCAGACATGACCTTAAGGCTTCACTGTTCAATTATTTTCAAAATCGGATTAACCATCTGAATGGCTGCAAACTGTTTTTAAAGGGCAAAGAAACGTTTTAGCCCATTATGGGACTTTCCGAAGATTCTGAGAAGATGAACAGTTGACCTTTGAAATAAGCAGGAGTTAGGGGCGACGATCCCATACACAGTCCAGAATTCCCATAGAACTTTTGGCTTCCCCCAAAACGTAACTACTAATAGCCTACTGGTGACCAGAAGCCTTACCGATCACCCAGCCGATTAACACATATTTTGCACATTATTTGTCATCTACTGTATTCTTAAAATAATGCAAGCTAGAGGCAAGAAGATGGTCAGAAAATCGTAAGAGCAAATACATCTACAGGGCTGTAGTGTAACATGCGGTGCGAACTCATGCTGCTCAAGGGTCAACTGTACTTTTATTCCAAGGGACATTAAAGCGTCATTAGCTTTCGGAGAGAGAAAGACGTTCTCATTGTTAGACTACATCACGCACCTCTATTTCTCCAAATCTCAAGTCACCTTCCGACTGTTTATGGGACACAGCGTCAGCGGCAGGAGGGAGGCTGTCACAGCCCATTACCAAGGCCACACACTGAGAAACAGAGCAGCACCCTGTCTGTCCCTGGACGTGAGAATTAAATCAAATTGAACTTGCTTTGGGCGCCTGGGTGGCTCAGTCCTTAAGTGTCTGCCTTTGGCGCAGGTCATGATCCCGGGGTCCTGGGATGGAGCCCCACGTCGGGCTCCCTCCTCAGAGGGAAGCCTGCTTCTCCCTCTCCCACTCCCCCTGCTTGTGGTTCCCTCTCTCGCTGTCTCTCTCTCTCTGTCAAATAAATAAATAAAAATCTTAAAAAAAAAAAAATTTGAACTTGCTTTATGCAAAGGTAAAACCACACGGTGGATCCCTAACCCACGCTTCAAAAAATCAAAAGGTGATTTCTTAACAAGTGAATGAGGAGGAAATGAATTAAAACTCTTGCCTTCTTGAGGAATTAACAAAATCGAGAGGTCCGTCCCCAACCACCAACCCCAGAGGCCGGTCTTCCGCGGTGACAAAGCGCCATCTAGTGGCGAGATCCTCTTAAGGGCATTCCAAAGCATGTGAGGGAGGTAAGGGGAGTCGGAAAAACCGTGGGTAAAATAAAATAAAATCAACAAATATTTATTGAGCACCTACTATAGAAATACGATACGCCTGGCTTTTTTCCCTCAGTTCTGCACAAGACTGTTGAAGCTTGGATTGCCCTGAGTTCTGTGGAAATTACTTACATTGTGGTAGGAGGAAGAAAGAGCGTCTCTATTGGAAGTTTTGCCTGTATTTCTATCAACATTAAATATGTGTGGAGGTGGCCATCAGGCTGCTCGGCTTGAGAGAGCCATGATTACATTTATTCCACCTCTTCCCAGGAAAATATGTGGCTGCTTAGCATTTATATTGCACTTTTCCTCTCCAAACCCCTTTGCAGAACCTCTCTGATTAATTCCCCCAACATGCTCACAAGTCGTTATGACTGCGTACTATTAGCTTCCTTTTGAAAGGGACGCCTGGGTGGCTCAGTGGATTAAAGCCTCTGCCTTCGGCTCGGGTCATGATCTCAGGGTCCTGGGATCGAGCCCCGCATCAGGCTCTCCGCTCAGCGGGGAGCCTGCTTCTCCCTCTCTCTCTGCCTGTCTCTCTGCCTACTTGTTATCCCTCTCTCTCTCTGTCAAATAAATAAATAAATAATCTTAAAAAAAAATGGCATTTTTGTGTCCTCAATATAAAGAAATCCCAGGAGACGGGTAAGATGGGCCGGCTGCCAAGGAGGACCTTATAAATTAAGACTCTGAGACATTGAAAAGCTGACTTTTTTTTTATTTCCAAGCTGAGCATCCCTCACTCCTAACGTCCTCACCTCTCATTAGCCAGCTTTCCTTTGTAACATTTAAACTAGCGGTGTACTTTGGAAGCAAAAAGAAAAAAAAATGGTAGAGAAGTTGTATTTTAAATGCATAATATTCTCATTTTTTCTGTGCATAATTCAAGTTTGGGCATCCTAACTGGACCTTTCCTTTTTGAAAAAAGAAAACAATAAAGCATTTTTAAAAGCACAAAACACATCTCCTAGATGACTCCCGCACAATATGTGATAAAATGTGAGTGTCCCGAGAGAAAGGGCCCCCGTTAAGGAGCATCCCAGGGAAAAACAGAATGGAGCGAGGAGGAAGAGCAGGATCGTAAGCAAAAGTGTGACATCAGGCAGGGGAGAAGCCAAGACAAACCAACATTGTCAATGAAAGGTCGGCCCCCCTCTCGTTTATTTTTCCTTTTTTTCTTTTTTAATTTATTCATTTGAGAGAGAGAGAGCATGAGGGGGAGGGGCAGAGGGGGAGGGGGAGGCAGACCCCCTGCTGGGCAAGGAGCCTGACTCGGGGCAGGATCCCAGGACCCTGGGATCATGATCTGAGCCAAAGGCAGACGCTTGACCAACTGAGCCACCCAGGCGCGCCCCCTCCCATTTATTTTCCTGCTTTCCGGTTTATTTGCCTTCATCCATGGGATTACCAACCAACCAGACACATATGACAGGTATGTCACAATGCACATCTGAAGATGGGAAAACATTTCACGTTAGAAATATCATCCAATAATTTCGGCTAAAAAAAAAAATTATTCCAAGGTATGTGGGAAACAGCAAGTCAGAATTAATGTATCACATGCCGTTTCCGAAATCCTTTCCACAGACCCGGGAAGATGGTTTTGGTGACGTCTCAGTGCAAGTTTTTTCAACAGTCTCTACTTCTAGCCACTTTTGTGGGAGGAGATTCATCACCATTCTGTTACCTCATGTATTTTAGGAGATTTTAGGATTTAGGAAGAAAAGGTAGATAGTGGGAACAGAAATAAAAACTCCAATGAGTGTATTCATTAGACCAGATTCTTTCTTGACCAGAAAACTTATGATTGTCCTTAACAAGAAATTTTACTTTGGGTTGTTGAGGGGAGCAAAGATGGGTCTTGTTCCAGGACCAGTGAGTTCAGCTTGGACATTGGAAAGTAAAGGGAAAAGAAGGCATAGTCACGATCTGTAGCAGAGAAACCCAACTTTACCAACCAATGCTCGCAGGCCCCGCACTGCTGACCAAATGACGTCTAACTCCTTAGCTGCTGTAGGCTACTTATTTACTCACTCAGCCTTCACATGTGGCCAGAAAGCTTAATTTCTTCTTTCTGGAAGGCCGGGTCTGATCTTCCTCAAGCTCCCACCTAGCTGAGTAGCATGGATAATTTAGATTTGCAATTAGTAATATTTTAATCGCTTTCGTTTGAAATGGTTTAAATGATTTCACTGAAATACTCTGTCGATTCAAAGGACAATGAGTTTCCGTGACCTCTTTTGGAGGACACAGACCCTTTGAGCAAATTTTCACTCTTTCAGATTTTGCTTCCTCACCTCCAACTTCCCCAAGACGGCCACGGTATATTACTGTCCCCTCTTGGCGGCAGCAGGGAAGGGTCCTCAGGCCCCCATGCCTGCCTCTGGATCCACTCTGATTGTTGCTGCAAAGTGGCAAGATTGCCTGAACCCCTGAGTTATCATTGGCCACATCTGGCTCTTTGGGGTGATGTGAGAACATCCACCTTTTGGTCCCAGCTTTTTGTCCCCGGTGTAGAGGGAGCTACCCGTGGTAATCATTCTATTCTCACCCCAGACTGCCATCAGCTCCTCGGGACCTACCCATCTGGATCATTCTATAATCTTTTTTTTTTTTTTTTTTTAATTTATTTATTTATTTGACAGAGAGAGACATAGCAAGAGAGGGAACATAAGCAGGGGCAGAGGCAGAGGGAAAAGCAGGCTCCCTGCCAAGCAGGGAGCCTGATGCAAGGCTCGATCCCAGGACACTGGGATCATGACCTGAGCTGAAGGCAGACCCTTAACAACTGAGCCACCCAGGCACCCTACCATTCTATAATCCTTGACGCCTGACCTACGTGGCTTCCCTTCACCCCTTCTGTGGAAGGGATGGCAGGATCTCAGACTTTTCTTCCTCTTTGTCAGTGCTTCCAATCCTTTTTCATAACAAACACAAAATGTGGTGCTATTTGGTCTGCACACTGGACTAAATTGGAGGAGATCTGGTGACATCTACAGGCGACCTTCTGAAAAATGTATCGCATTGTTTTTATGGTATACAAGTATAATAAATAAAAGGCCAAGTATTAGGAAAGTTACTAAGTTTTGAATGTTTATAAACACACAAATAAGATATTTTCTAATGTTTTGAGAGAAACCTGAGGTTGATCCTATGCCCATAAATTGCATATCAGCTCAACATCACTGACCCTCAGGGAAATACACATCAAAACTACAATGCACGCCTGTCAAAATGGTTAAAATCAACAACACAAAAAACAACAGCTGATGGCAGAGGATGTAGAGAAAAAGGAACCCTCTTGCACTGTTGGTGGGAATGCAAGCTGGTACAGCCACTCTGGAAAATAGTATGGCGGTTCCTCAAAAAATTAAAAATAGAACTACAGTACAATCCAGTAACTCACACTACTGGGTAGTGTAGTTACTTAAATAGATCTAATGCACCGCATGATTTACTGCAGCATTATCTACAAAGGCCAAAATAGGGGGAACAACCCAAATGTCCATCAGTAATTGAATGGATAAAGAAGACATATATATATATAGTGGAATATTACTCAACCATAGAAAAGAATGAAATCTTGCCATTTGCAATAATATGGAACTAGAGGGTATTACGCTAAGTGAAATAAGTCATTCAGAGAAAGATAAATACCATATGATTTCACTCAGGTGAGTTTAAGAAACAAAACAAAGAAAAAAAGAGAGACACGAAAGAAAAGTAGACCTTTAACCATAGAGAACACACTGGTGGTTAGCAGAGGGGAGGGGAGGGGGATGGGGGAAACAGGTGCATGGGACTAAGAGTACACTTACCATGATGAGCACTGAAAAATGTATGAAGTGTTGAATCACTGTATTGTACGCCTGAAACTAACGTAACACTGTACGTGATCTATACTGGAATGTAAATTAATTCATTCATTAACTAACTTATTTATTTGTGTTAGAAACAAAAATAAATAAACTGCATATCAGCTTTTTTTTCCTAAAATAGGCCCCCAAGCAATTCCTGGTCAAGTTTTTAATGATGAGCTATTCAAATTTCAGAGAGTTGATATTGACGAGAAACTCTATTATCACAAACGGAAGATAAATTTAAAATCCTTTTCGGCACCCAATATTTTCCAACCACGTGAAATTTTGGAATATTCCAAAACTCCAAAGTTGACAGTAGTTGACACGACATTTAAAGACTCTATCCACGTTTTCTTTTCTTGCGTGGGCGAATGTATGTTCAAACTTTTTGATGAGAACGCACACGCACTTGAATCCCGATCGAACTTTTCCCCACATGAGGCAGTCAGACTAATGGTAAAGTTAATGCGCAGGAGGCACATGCATTGTGAGCACAGCCGCTGCTTTGCCAGAAAAGGGCGCCTCTGCTGCCCTTGGGCGAAAGGATCTGATATATACATAAACAGCCTCAAGAGGTCTACCAGCACTCCCGCCAGGCCTCCCTCTCCTCTGAACCCTGACCACAGGCCCTCACTCCTGAGCTCACCCTAGAAGAGCAATCCCCAGCAGCATCAGAAACTGGGTGTCCGCAATGCACAGCAACACACCCGACCCCTCCCCTCGGCTTGCTGCTGGAGTCCGTGCACCAGTGGAGAGCATCTCCTAGCAAGCACAGGGACAGCGCCCGATTCCATTTTGCTTAAGTTCATGTTCAGAAGTTGCCAGCCAAGGAGCATGGCGACCTCGGGTCGTGCCAGGTTTTCCTGAAGACCAAGGGTAAGATGGTGCCTCTAACCCACTGGGGGCACACAGGCTAGGAAGCTCCATTCTGTCTTATTCTTGATTCCTATGTGGGCATCAAGCCTCCCGGCCTAGACAGGCCCTAAATGGAACGGGGGAGATCTTTTCAACACTGTAGCAGAATCCTATGATCTGAGGCCTCTGACGTCTATTCTGCACCTGATAAAGGAAATCAGAAGGTTGTCTTCCTTTTAAGACAAAACCGGGCTTCCAAGCTCATGGTCTTGCTGCTAAATTCTCTTTTGAATTACATAAGCCAAATATTAACACTGCTTTTCATTTCCATCTTAACCTTTAGAATGCTAATGTCTCTGCTCCTGAGAAGTCATAGGCTTTGGGGGAGTGCAGGGAACATCAACAACACGGGAATAAAAAAGGGAAAATCTCATCACTCTTTTTTGGCTGAGCCTGCTACGCAGGGATTTGATGAACCTCAGCCTAGGTCTGGACCTTCATCTCTCCCTGCCCTTCTCCACACGGGAGTGTTGCCAAACTAGACAATGGGGCACTTTGGAACAAGTATCATGCAATTCCCCCTTTGCCTGGAAAGCCCTTACCTTCCTGTCTCCAGCCAAAACACAAAAACAAAAACCAATCTTTCCTTTTCCGTCAAGACCCATCTTTTGCCGAGGCTTCCCCTTTATTTGCTCCAGGCTCCATTTGTATGTCGTTCACCTCCAAACTCCTTGGGCATTTTGCACATCCTTCTGCATTTCTCCAGCTTGACCTTGTGCTGGTGCGAATTGTGCAGGTTTCTGACCATCGCACTGGCTCATGGGCTCCTTGAGAGCCGCGATGAGGTCCTGTTTCCCTTTGTGTCTACCTCCTACTTACAGACTCGAGTCTGAAATGACTAAGGGAGCAGGTATCAGTTAGAAGTAGGTTTAGCTCTACTTAAAGACAAAAGACTGGGAACCTGGGTGGCTCAGTCGTTGGGCAGCTGCCTTCGGCTCAGGTCATGATCCCAGGGTCCTGGGATTGAGCCCCGAGTCGGGCTCCCTGCTCAGCGAGAAGCCTGCTTCTCCCTCTCCCGCTCCCCCTGCTTGTGTTTCCTCTCTCACTGTCTCTCTGTCAAATAAATAAATAAAATCTTAAAAAAAAAAAAAAAAAAGACTAGGAGCTTCAACACAAAAAAGCAGAGGATTCTCTCACATAAGACGATCTGAGCATAGGGTTGTTTGTCTCAGGGTAGGCAACCCAGGGCAGGAATGTTTGCTCTCGAAAGTTATCGGGGACCCAGGCTCCTCTACATCTCCTGCTCCTGCCAGCCTCAGAGCCTGACTTCCACAGCCAAGGACATCTTGCAGCTTGTCCCTGTTGTCATCTATGAATTATAGTCAGCCAGAGAGAGAAAACAGGGAAAGGAGCAAAAATAGTACACCTATATCTCCAAAAATAAAAACCTCAAAAAATGAGGACAACAAGCCACACGCACCTACACAAACACAATATACTTGACAGAAATAGAAGTCACAATCTGAGCCCGTTGTCTCGGGGAGTGAAGGGACACGAGGGAGACTGTCACAGGCAGCCCGGAGAACAAAGGATTCAAAATATTGGCGTTGGTGCTTCCAAGTCCAGATATGAAACTCCAAGGTGACTACTTGCAGCGAGCATTTCCCACCCGTGACGGGGGCCGTCTCAGCTGCACGAGCGTAGTCAGAAGGAAAGCAAGAGGACCAGAGACTGGTCCTGATTAACCGTGTCCCTGGTGACCACCTCTGCCCTCTTCAGCTGAAAGGATCCACCGTTGAGTTTGGGGATGTGTGATCAGATAAAATCTGATCTTTGCTTCCTAAACAAAATCCTAGCATTCACTCACACTCTGTAGTGGTGGAGCAAATATGGCGATGGGGCAGAGGGAACTTAAGACAGCCCCCACTGAGTTCTCATGACCCACTGTGGCTTGGAAGAGCATCCCAAGTCTCCTTGACCTGACCTTGGGGAGACCCCGTGTAGCACAGAGAGCCCAAGAACCTAAAGAAAACTTGAGGTGAGTCAGACCGAAGAAGCAGGGACTGTCTTCTAGAACTTGCCCTTGAATCCATTTGGGAAAGCCCATGTTTCATGGAGACCAGCGAGGATGGAAGTTGATGACCAAGACAGGCGGGAAGGAGCCATTGTGACTGAGACGGACACATGCCAATATGGACGGATGACCCAAGAATAGGATATGCCTTTCCCTACCTATAAAAAGAAGCAGGACGACTCAGAAATCACTGACTGGGGCTCAAGTTAAATGTGAAGTTTGGTTTTTAAAAAAATACAGTTATATCTTATATATACGGTGTCTTTAAAAACTACACCATGACAATGGTGAGGAAAGTAACTGATCCTTTTGAGAAAAAGGCTTGAGGAAGGGGTGGGGTGGCTGAGCTGAGAAGGCTTCACAAAGTGGTGTCAGATCCAAGGACAAGGACCGACTAAAGGTCTACCTTGTGGACAAGATGGAGTCACGGGAAGACGTTCTCGGCAAAGGGTCCTTGTACGTATTCCCAAGATGGAGGGAAGAGCCCTCATGGGAGATAGGACCTGGGCTCCTTAGATCATCTCCTCGCTTCTCCTTCCTTGGGTTTTGCTTATCCACACTCTGGATTCTTCTTTTCCTTCAGAAGTGCTACTTCCTCAAGTGTACACCCTAGCTCTGGAGAAGCGAAATCTTAATGGAATTAAAAATTGAAAGGAAATGCCTTGGATACTAACTAGAGAAACTGAAATCCATCTGTTTATGGAGTCCACGTGGATGTTCATCTCTTCCTAAACCGGGGAAAAGAAACGTGATCACACAGGACGCATTAGCCCCAACGGCCCGATCCTACCTGGATGGGCAGCGGAATGTTCCATGCTGATTTCCCCTGGGCACCGTTGGGGAGGTCCTTCTGCACACCGCTCCAGCCAGAGAGGTTGACAAGCACCGCTGCGTTCCATTCGATCCCATGTGATTTGATCTGATCCTTCCTTATCTGTCAGGTGTTGGGACCTACAGAGAAAGCAGCGATGCCTAATGTTGGTATCAGTGTCTAATTCTGCTTTGTGCTATTGTAATAAAATACCACAGATGGGGGAGTGGGTGGGCTTAAACCACAGAAATGTATTTTCTCCAGTTCTGGGGGCTGGAAGTCCAAGATCAAAGAGCCGGCTGGTTTGGTTTCTCCTGAGCCTTCTCCCCGTGGTCACGCCTCACTGCCTCCTGCCCTCGTCTGTCCTCTGTGCACACACATCCCCAGTGCGTCTCAGTTTCCTCTTCTTTTAAGGACGCCAGCCAAATTGGATTAGGGCATGCCTTTTCTAAAGCTCCTTTTAACTTGGTCACTATCCCTTTAAAGGTCCTGTCTGCAAATACAGTCACATTCTGAAGTCCGGGGTTGGGGGGTCAGGGGGCTCAGGCTTCAACATAGGAATTTTGAGGAGACACAGTTTGGTGCATAAAAATGTTATTGACTAGGGCGCCTGGGTGGCTCAATCGGTTAAGCGGCTGCCTTTGGCTCAGGTCATGATCCCAGGGTCCTGGGATCGAGCCCCAAATCGGGCTCCCTGCTCAGTAGGGAGCCTGCTTCTCCCTCTCTCTCTGCCTGCTGCTCCCCCTGCTTGCGCTCTCTCTTCCTGTCAAATAAATAAATAAAATATAAATATAAATAAAATCTTCAAAATCTTCAAAAAATTGTTATTGACTAATTATTTCCTGTCGGAGGTTTTGAGGATTTCTGTAACTGTGTAATAACTCAAGAATACACCACCCTCGAGTCCCAAAGGTGAGGGGAAACATGTTTGATCTAAAGCACCTTGGCCCTGGAGGAATATCGTGGGCGTGTTTGACAGTAAGCATACTGTTCTTACGTGGCGGGCGTCACTCCTCTTCTAACTTTTCCCCCAGAAGGTCAAATAAATATATCCCATGAGTACACAAGCATACCCACTCACAGAGGTAACGCAGAGCCAGACTGCGGTGAAAGTGGAAACAATCTTGAAGTGTATTTCAGTGGGATAAAAGACACTTGGAAAAGTCACCCGTCAAAACACTGCGAATTGAAAGGTGTTCTCCACCATCTGCCAAAATCCCCAAAATAACATTAAAGAATAAAGGGGTTAAACAAACAGAAGGACAGAATATGAGAAGACAGTGGATGAACGATGACGAGAAAATTCTAGAAGATGGAGAACAGAGGAATGAGGGGTCATTGACTGCTCTGGTTATTTATGGGTGGATAACAAACTACCCCAAGACTTAGTGACTTAAAATAACTTATTTTTTTTTTTGCTCACCAATTATCCAGTTATGGAAGTCAGGAATCTAGAAAGGAAATGGCAGGGATAGGGACAGCTTGTCATTCGACCATAATGTCAGAGGCATCAGCTGGGAAGACTCAGAAGTTGGGGTAATTGGACAACTGGAGTCTGGAACTATCGGGAGGCCTTGCGACTCATGTCTGGGGGAGGTGAAGGCTGACTGCCGATGGGGACCTCAGTTTGGGCTGTCGGCTGGAATGCCTGCATAGGACATGTCTATATGGTCTGGCCTTCTTCAGAGCATGGCAGCCCAGGATTTCTCACATGGCAACTCAGAAATCCAAAGATGAGTGTCTCAAGAGAACAAAGCAGCAGGTCTATCTTTTCTGATCTAACACTTAACACTGTTTCACTGGACTCTACTGGTCAGCCAGTCATGGAGGTTGGCCCATGATCAAGAAGAGAAAGCATAGACCTCACTGCCACCACTTTTCATGGGCAGGAACGTCAAGGTATTTGCAGACATGTTTTAAAAGCACCAACTTGGGGCACTTGGCTGGCTCTGTCGGTGGAACGTGTAACTCTTGATCTCGGGGTTGTAGGTTCAAGCCCCACGTCGGCTGTAGAGATTAGTTAAAAAAAAAATAAATGAAGCAAAATTTTTAAAAGCACCACATTGACTTAGCAGAGTGGGAAAAGGCTGGAACTTTCGAGTTTGTAAAGGAGGGCACAAATAAACACAAGGCAAGCGATCCTGTAGAATCCCATAAAGTCCCAGGAATTAAATGCACCAGATACCAAGGTTAGGGGACAGAAGGCAGGGATGAGGGTAAAGCTTGGAACAGGAGGACTGGGGGAATCTCTGGACGAGGAGCACTTAGACCCCCAGGTCCTTTTCCCAAGCTGCACAGACAGACCACCAACCCATTCCCATCCCAGCAGGAGGAGGGAAGTTTGCTTCCATAAGCAGTAGTTCCTAAAGTGTGGAATCCCCAAGACAAGGTCTACAGGGTCAAAGCTATCTTTACAATAATGCCAGAATATTATTTGCCCTTTTTACTCTCCTTAGTCAAGAGTGCAGTTTTCTGGAGAACATACGCAGAGCAGATATGAGAATCCAACTGTCTTCTATTTAGGCTAGGCACTTAAACAATTTGCAAGAACATAAAACAATGCTACTCTCTCACTAAATTGTTGGCTCGTTTTGGAAATTTTAACTGCTTTTTGTAAACATGTGTTTATATTAAAACACAATGTGCTTATTATAGTTATTTTTAATGAATTAATAACTACTCTTTAAATTTCTGCTTTAAATTGTAACACGGTAAATATCAATCAATATAATCAACATAAACAAACACTCTTTGGAGGTTTCCATAATGTTTCAGATCATGTAGAAGGATTTTGAAACTGAAGATTTTGAAAGCCCCTACTCTGGGGAATCGAACTTGAAAGACTCTGAAAGAACTTGAAAGAACAGCAGAAGACAAAAATAAGGCACAAAACAACAACAAAAGTCGTAAAAGCCTATGTACGGTACTGATCTTCAGGACCTCTCTACCCCTTACCTTCATTCAGCAGCCAGGAATCTGGGATTGTATCACCCCCACTCCAGCGGGAAGTGGAATTCTTTTGTGGAGAAACCAGTCAAGTAAGGGGGAAAGCCTGACATTTGGGAGTCCCCTAATAAATAACCCCAGATCCCTAGGATGGGCGTCCAGTGAAGCTACCAACAGACGAGCCTTGCCCATGCACAGAGCTTGGAAGTGCCTTACTTAGAGACGAATGGACAACTTGGAGAAAGCTTCCAATGTGAGAGATAAGATCAAAACAGGCAAACCAGACAAGAGAAGGGCCATGGAGAAAAGAAAAGAAAAACTTAAAAGAGGGCGCCTGGGTGGCTCACTCGTTAAGCATCTGCCTTCGGCTCAGGTCATGATCCCAGGGTCCTGGGATCGAGTCCCACATTGGGCTCCCCACTCTGCGGGAAGCCCGCTTCTCCCTCTCCCACTCCCCCTGCCTGTGTTCCCTCTCTTGCTGTGTCTCTCTCTGTCAAATAAATAAAATCTTTAAAAAAAAAAAGGAAAGAAAGAAAAAAGAAAAACTTCAAAGAAAAAGAAAAACTTAAAAAACAAAATAATTATTGATATCCTAAGCAAGAGATGACTTCAAGAAACAAGGAAGAGTTGTTCAAGAAACAAAGAACTTGGAAATGTAAAACAAAATTCTGAAAGATCAATGGAAAGTTGGAAAATCAAGTTGAGAAGAATGTCCTAGAAAATAAAGTATAAGCCTCCAGAAAGGAAAAATGTCATAAACAAAGGCTAGAGAATCAAGATGTCATCATAACTTCCCAGGAACACTGGACGCTTTGTGAGAATTGAATAATGCCTTCAAAATATTAAGGGGAGCATTATGCAGCCATAAAAAAAAAAGAAAATCCTGCCATTTTTGACAATACGGATGGATCTCAAGGGCACCGCGCTTCGTGAATTAAGTCAGACAGCAAAAGACAAATACTGTATGAACTGACTTATATATGGAATCTTAGAACCCCCAAAAAGCCAAATTCTTGCCCCAAAAAAGAGTTTCTGAATGCTAATTAAAGACCAGCAGAACTAAAATACACGGTATTCTATCCGTTAGAAAACATTACCATGAATCAGAACCCCTAATCGTGAAAATTTGGCTTTGAAACAGAATCAAGCCCTCAGGAGCATATCTAGATACATGTCCTCTTCATACCAGCCCAAACCCATCCATACCTGGTATCCTGCTGACCACAGCCATTGATCAGCGATCAGCCTCTGCCCCCCACCCCAACGACAATGGGGGTCAGAGGCGATACGGCTGTGACGACCTAAGATCCGTAGCTGCCTCCCAAAGGACAGAGCGGGCAGAGGAAAAGGAATTCTATTCTCCCACTCCCCCTGCTTGTGTTCCCTCTCTCACTGTGTCTCTCTCTGTCAAATAAATAAATAAATTTTTTAAATAAAATAAAGATTCCCCAAGTCATTCTGACACGCAACAAAATTTGGGAGCCACCGCTTTCTCAACAGCTCTTGGTTTCTGTATTTTTTCACTCATCTTCCAGTTCCAAATTTTCCAGTTGACTTTTTCTGTTTGTTTATTAAGACTCTTAAATGTTTCCCTCGTGGTTTCCTATATTAAAATGAAGTCGTTTTACAAAAGCAAAATGAAAGAAAATCTTCTTGTCTATTCGGTTATGTTTTCCCCTTGGTTGTGTTTCTAAGAACTAAGGAGAGCTTTCACCCTAGAGACCCACAAATCTGCCATCCCTCTGCCTCAAGTAGGCATCTCTGTCAAAGGCAAAGGCAAGTTGCTTTGGATTGAATTCCTTTGAGTGAAGCTTTGGACCCCTCAGAATTACACAGCATTTTCAAAGAATTGCTCTAAATCCTAGAAGGAATTATTAAACATTTAAATTCCTAAAAGGAATGATTAAACATTTAAAGTCTATATAAAATATGAACCCCAGGGAAGAAAAGCCAGGGATAGGGTTTTGAAGGAATCTTGATAAGAGTAGGGAAAAGAGATACCCCTATTCCTCCTTCTATTTCAAGAGAGATGGTTTGGAAGGTTTTCAAATGAGGTCCCTGATCTTCAAGAGAATTTTAGGGCACAGCATTGGTCCTGAGACTGAGTGCATTCAGGTAGATACCTTGTCTCTTTGCACAAATAGAAGTTTACAGGGTGCCTGGGTGGCTCAGTTTGTTAAGCATCTGCCTTCAGCTCAGATCATGATCCCAGGATCCCTGGGATCGAGCCCCGCCTTGGCCTCCCTGCTCAGCGGGGAGCCTGCTTCCCCCCCTCTTCCTCTGCCCCTCCCCCTGCTTGCGCTCTCTCCCTCTCTCTCCCAGTCACTCTCTCTCTCAAATAAATAAATAAAATCTTTAAAAAAAAATAGAAGTTTACCTTGAGACACACGTAGTTAAACTAGCTCTTACATCACCCACCTTCCCATTCTCCCTATTAATTTTTTATTAAATTTGCCATCATTCTAGTCAAATATTTTAGGTAAAAAATATTTCCCGGTATGCACCTCTCTGCTCACACTAAATCTTGAAGTTCTCAGCAAGGGTATAACCAAAAGTAGTTGCATGATCCAAAGGCCCAGAACAGACTAGAACACCATTTATATTTTCCAGAAGAAGGATTTTGTATCTATTTTTTATCTATTTTATCTTACTGAGCGATTTCCCCCACATTAGAAGTTGACACCAGTAAAAAACGAGTTATTAACACTGCTCCTCTTAATATGTATTGACTAGATTAATAAGACTTTTATATCATACTTTAATATTTGCTAAAGACTTTAATAAAATCCCAAATATCGCACTCTCTGTCTCCCAAAGTCGTATAGCCAGAGGACACAGGAGAACTCTGAGCGAAGTCCTCCACAGCCATTATTTCTTGAGTGTCTACTTTACACAATGCATTTTCCCAGGAGTGAGATATCAAGAGGCCCAACACCCTCAACCCCGCCCCGCCCCACCTCCTCATCCCCCCTCCCCGCCTCCGGGTGGAAGAGATCTGCCAGGACATGAGTGATAACTAAGACTCAGGTAAGAAGGGCTGCTAGGCAAGAAAATCATAGGAGGGAAGGGCCACGGATACCGAACTCTATGTCATGGGAGCAACGTCTGGTCATTGTTTGCCCCACACCCACAATATCCTTTCCAGGCAACTACATACAACGTCCCTTGGAAGATCCACTCTTCAGCGGCCACAGTTAGGGATGGTGACAGAGTGATAGAGGAGGCAGTTAGTGAGACAGGAGCTGGAGACAAAGGCAGTGATGAACAGGTGAGGCACACTCTCCTCTTCCATCTGTGCCCCAAGGGAACGTAGAGCTGCATTAGAATACATGTACATTGTGGTCTCAGCCCGCTTTGCTGGGTGGGGGGAGATGGCCACGACAGTTCCAGCAAGAGCATGATAGAGCGAAAACTCCCCCTTCTGACCAGCAGGAGGAGCCCTTGAGACCACTGGAAGCAAC
>CM052895.1:4328316-4425949 GCA_028534135.1 Potos flavus | reverse complement strand
AAAAAAAAAAAAAGATCAAAAGCTTTTGCACAGCAAAGGAAACAGTGAACAAAACCAAAAGACAACTGACAGAATGGAAGAAGATATTTGCAAATGACATATCAGATAAAGGGCTAGTATCCAAAATCTATAAAGAACTTCTCAAACTCAACACCCAAAGAACAAATAATCCAATGAAGAAATGGGCCGAAGTGGGGCACCTGGGTGGCTCAGTCGTTAGGCATCTGCCTTCGGCTCGGGTCATGATCCCAGGGTCCTGGGATGGAGCGGGTCCTGCTCAGTGGGAAGCCTGCTTCTCCCTCCCCAACTCTCCCTGCTTGTGTTCCTATTCTCGCTGTCTCTCTCTGTGTCAAATAAATAAATAAATCTTTAAAAAAAGAGAGAGACTTTCTTTAAAAATAATTAAGATTCAGAACAGGTTGAAACTTTACAATGAGAAGCAGGGAAGGAGGACAGCCAGGACCTCCCAGGTCTCACCCTAGCTCCTGGCTGAGGGAGGGAGGGGAAGGGTGCTGATGGGGTTCCTCTTCTTCCTGACCTTGCACGAGATCCCTTGAATGCCCTCCGGCTTGGACCCTGACCTGCTTGGAAGCACCATATTACCTCTGAGCTCAAGCGCCCAGCACATAATGAGTTGGAGTAAGGGTTAAAAACTGAAGCAGTAATTCCATCTGCGGGCTTTAGAAAGTGCCTTCTATCTGGAATCGGACTATGACTAGAAACATCTGTTGAGGTCCTGCCATCTGGACAGCCCCACCTGCCTGGTCTGCATCCTGGCCCCTCTGTCAGCATCTCTTCGGAATGGGGGACTCCGCGTATGGGATGCAAACTTCTTACCTGGATCAATGCAATAAAAGGATTTTTTTTAAAAATAAATACACCTTTTGTCAAGAGTTGGTCAGCCTTGCTGTCCTTGCAGAGCTCACTCTTCTCAAATCTGCCTGCGTGTTCCAGGGCTCACAGGGACAAGGTCTGAGACCTAAGACCTTTTGTGGGAGATTCAAGGGAAGGGGCAAAAACAACACAATCTGAACGGGGACAAGAAAGCACTTGGGATTGGTTCGGCTCTGGCCTGAATTAAACCATTCATTAAAGCTCTGAATTTCCTCTAAGCATTTGGCAGCAATTTCACCCACAAATGGCTTACAGTATCACTTGATTTCCCATTGGGACTTTGGGGGAAATAAGGATGCTAAGAATAAAATGGAATAATTGATGTATAAGTACCTAGCTCGGTGCCTGGTACAGTGTCAGCACCTGGTTGAATTTGAAAAACAGTAATCATTTCTTCCATTCAACCAGTGATAAAGCATTTTTCTGTAAACATTTAATAGTGGTGTCGAATGAGGGTGTTAATTTGTCTGTTGGTTGCTTCCGTCTCAAATATATGGAGCTCCTGGGCATGCGAGGGAAGGCTCTACAGCCTACCAACTTAGCATGAAGTAGACCTAGAGGGCTCAACTCAACTCTCTCTCCTAACCTCCAAAAATGGTAATGGTTCCGGAATGGGACAAGTCCAAGATGGAGAAACAGGATGAGAAAAAAATCACATGAATCCATTCTCCCTCCTCTCCAGGCTTATCCATACTAGGATTAAAAATGCTAAGGGGACAGTAGACCCCATGGGAACATGACTAACTTACCTTATGGATTTAGGGAAAGAGTTATAGGCTCCTTGCACATAATCTGCACTCTCAAGAGTGAAAGAGAATTGCCAGACCAAGACGACAGCGTTGACGAAGGCTTGCTTTCTCAAAGGATGAGAAATCACTTTACATGATGGGGCTTCGTTTTATGAGCCTAAATGGAAAAGCCTTCGCCAGTAGATGTTGAATTCCTCCTTGCTCAGCTTAATGGCCTGCTTCTTATGTCACCTAAGCCACCTGGAAGTTTTTACTTTTTTTTTTTTAAGATTTTATTTATTTATTTGTCAGAGAGAGAAAGAGGGCAGAAGCGAGGGGAGCGGCAGGCAGGGGGAGAAGCAGGCTTCTCGCTATGCAACCAGTCCAATGCAGGACTCGATCCCAGGACACCGGGATCATCACCTAAGCCAAAGACAGACGCTTAAGCAACTGAGCCACCCAGGCATCCCAAGTTTTTACTTTTGATGTAGCCCTTTGGCTTTGAGCAGTAGCCCAGGCTTCATTTCCTGGTGCTTTCAGCATTATTTATTTTTCTTGATCTTATTTTCTAAAATGCTCTTGTCCTAGATTCTGACTGGCTGGTTTCTTTCCTTTGTTTTTGTTTCCTGACTTTTAGGTTAAATGTGAATGAAGCCTCATGTTAGGGTATGCTGCTGTCCTCTTATTATGCACATTCTTATTCCAGAAGCCTCTAGAATGACCCTAGAAACACTTCAAAAACCCTTCTACATTATGTTCTTGTATTCCATGCCATTGAAGAGAAGTGAGCATCCATTTTATTCTTGTTCCTTTAGGAGTTATTTGTTCTTTCTTCCTGGAAGCTTTTAGAATTTGAAATGGTTTTTTGTTCTTAAATTTTATGACAGTACACATAGGTGTAGACTTCTTATCTAGCCTATTTTGCACTCTACGAATTCTTTCGACTTTCACTCATTCTGGAAAGTTCTCAGCCATTATTTCTTAAAATATTTACTTCTCTGCTTATTTTTTTCTTCTCTTTTGAGGCTTCTTATTTTTATACAGATGCTAATACGGTTTCTTTTACTATTCGTATCTCTTGACTTTGTGCTCATATTTTCCACTCTTTTACATTTTCCTATCAGTGGAAGTGCCCCAAAGTAATCATATAGGGTTCTAACTTATTTTTTTTATATTTTAGAGTTCTCCTTGTATTCAACTATTTTCATCTCTTTCATTGTGAAACACAGCAAACATAGAGGAAAAGCCATAAAACATAAATATATATATCTTAGCAAATTATTACAGAGTGAATTCTCATACAATCACCCCCAAGACTGACTTCAGGGGCATGCAGCCTGTCCAGTCACACAGGGACCCCCACTTAGAAGGGTGCCATGTTTGGCCTGATGACCTGCTGTCACTATTTTGATATTTCTAATAATTTTAAAAACAAGGGGCCCCACGTCTCCGTGTTGTACGGACTCCACAATTTATGTTGCCCATCTTGATCACTGTCCATGTCAAGAAATAAACAAATATCATAATTCAGAAGCCCCCTAGCCTGTCCCTTCCCAGTTATAATCTCTCTTCTCCCCATGAAGTGAAGATCTATCCTGATTTTTATGGTAACTACCTCATTGCTTTATTACCTATATATGATCCTCAATACTGCAGTTTAGTTTTCCCCGCCTTACTGAACATCTCAAATTGTGGCACATCGCAATGATGACAAAAGCCACTAAAATACTATCCATGAAAATTATAGGGAATGGAAAACCTGACAAGATGGCTAATTGTTGTAGGCTCCAGCTTCCTTCCCCAAACCAACCCTGAAGATAACATATTGAAAGAGCCATAAATGGAGCTAAGGAATTAATGTTAAAAAAAAGGGCACGGGACAGGCGACGATGTCACAATGGTGACCTAATAGGGTACCGGCACAGGCAAATATTGAGCAAGCAATCACGCAATGAATATGTGTGATCAATGTTCAAGGAAAAAGTACCTGGTGCCACAAAAGCACATCATGGGGATCTGACCAAGTATCTGAGATCTTCCCAAGAGTAGCTTTTGCTCTGAGGTCTGAAGGAGTTAACCGACATGAGATCCCTACTTTTGGAAGGAGCAAATCACAGCTGAAGGAGTCTAAGAAGATAGCACGTAGCAATCAGACAAACCCGGAGAGATAAGCGGGGTCCAGACCAGACAGGCTTTATCCAAACTGCAAATATGTAAGATAGGTCAGTGACGTGATCCAACTAGGTTTTAAATGATTACTTGAGTTGCAAGAGAATGCACTGGCCAGGAAAAGTAGAAAGGGACAGACCCATTACGTGGCTACTGCGGTACTCCAGGTGAGACAGGCTGATGGCTCGTTGAGGGCAGTGGCAATGAAGGTGGAGAAAAACAGATCGATTTAGAAGATATTAAGAAATAAAATGGTCAGCTATGGTTGTGGAGGTTAAAGCCAAAGGCTGTATCCGGATTAAGAACAATGCCCAATTCCGGACATACCCATCTGGGAGAACTGCGGTGCCATCTGCCGAGTTAGGAAACCCAAAGAGGGGAATGTGTAGGGGGAGTCCCAGTCGCGAGCTTGGTAGTTTTAGACATGGTAACCTAGCTTTCCTTCAAGATAGCCAGTGGAGATGTTAAGCAGTCAGTGTGGACCGTAAGCCTCTCATGTGGCTTCTGATCACAGTTGGGGGCTTATCTTTTTGAAAAAAGGAAAAGGCAAAAAAAAAAAAGAAAGAAAGAAAGAAAGAAAGAAAGAAAGAAAGAAAGAAAGAAAGAAAGAAAGAAAGAAAGAAAGAAAGAAGGAAAAGGCACAAAAACAATATTCTCTTTATGCACCTTTCTTAGTCCTTTCTCCAGTTTCTAAGGAAATTAATAGGCACTATTCTTACTAGGACGGTCTCATTCCCAGGCCGTGATGCTATCTTAAGATAGCATCTTGTTACATTACGCAGCCTGTAATGTGTGATAAATAATAAATATTTGTGATAAATAAATAGTCTCAATCCCTGGACATTAAATAATACTAACTAATTCTACTAATAAAAAAATAATAAATTTAATTCAAAACAACTTGAGGGACCTCTTTAAAGAGCACTGTATAGATTCTGGGTTCTTATTATTGGGTGCCTACAATCATATTAGGTATTTTTTTTAAGATTTTATTCATTTATTTGAGAGAAAGAGAGAGCACAAGCTGGGGGAGCGGCAGACGGAGAGAGAGAAGCAGACTCCCCGCTGAGCAAGGAGCCCGATGCGGGGCTCGATCCCAGGACCCTGAGATCATGACCTGAGCTGAAGGCAGACTGAGCCACCCAGGCGCCCCACCTACAATCATACTGAACATGAATGGTGATGAGACCGTATGCAAAATTGCTTCTTACAAAAGAGAGCAATTATGTAGAAAAATATGACTTCCTACATCAAAGTCAATATGTGCATCACTTTTCCTTAAAAGGCTGCAGATGTGGGGCACCTGGGTGGCTTAGTTGGTTAAGCGGCTGCCTTCGGCTCGGGTCATGATCCCAGGGTCCTGGGATCGAGCCCCATATCGGGCTCGCTGCTCAGTGGAAAGCCTGCTTCTCCCCCTCCCTCTGCCTGCCTCTCTGCCTACTTGTGCTCTCTCTCTATCTCTCTGTCAAATAAATAAATAAAACTTAAAAAAAAGGCTGCAGATGTATTCCATATGAATGTAATACTTAGGTACTGATCATTAATAATTCAAGAACTCCCATCATACCATTATTCCAAGTTTGATGACTTCCATAACATCAACAATCAGTGTTTGAAAGATGGACATTCATTTTACCATCACAAGGGGATGGGGGGTAAGCAATCTACCCAGGCAGCATATTGGCCAAGGTCAAGCCACCCTTTGAGTTTTCCTTTTGTTCTAATAGCATGTCCCTTATAGAAACACGCATCTCTTACTTGCGGTTTCTGCTTCTCCTTGCATGATACATTACATTCTCTTAGCACCAATTATTAATTTATTAATTATCACCAAGCAAAAACCTGTTAAAAATACCCAGAGGACGGGTCCTGGAGCTTCACAGCTGCAGCCCCAACAGAGTTTATGAACTCGCTGCCAATGAATTAGGAGGCTTCCATATGCTCAGAGGCCATTATCTGAACCAAAAATAAAATTTCTAATTATTTCCATCCATAAAATGTCCAGCAGAATGCTAGGGTATGCTAATTTTAAGAATATAGAATAATGTAACAGATGTCCTGGGCGAGCTACTACCTAGGAGGGACAAAAACCTTCAGTGAAGGAAGCATTCTTTTTGGCATTATCATATTTCATGAGTTATGAGCTCTTATTATCGAATAAGAAACAACAGCGCATTATTGGAATGCCCTCTCCGTCCCAGACTCTGAGCCAGGTGTTTTCCGTGATATCTTATTTAATCCTCACAACAACTTACGAGGTGCGTATGACCTGCGTTTTACAAAGGCAAACCCTGAACACGTTAGGAAACTTGCTCCAACTCAAGCAGATAAGTGAACAGCAGAGCCGTAAATTGATGCCCTGTCTTTGGACTACAGAACCTCTACAGGAAATAATGGTAAGGAGCAACGAATAGCCTGCATATATTAGAAATCTTAAAGGGAGAAAAAGAAATCACCCAATGTGAAAGTTTTTGATGTGTTTTTCACCTCCAATCAATTTTTGATCATCAGAATACAGAAACCAGAAAAAGACCTAAACCATGGAAATCTTGGGAAAAGCTCCAAATTTGCTTTACCGATTACTTCTCTTATTTGGTGTAAAAGAGGTTAGATTAGGCTGCAAAGAACGAATGCACAAAGACCTAACATTAACTTGAGTTGCAGGGAAATAATAATCAAATAGAATGGGAGTCAACAGTACATGTAAGCAAATGACTTCAAAATTATTCTCATCTCCGTCTTTCTCTATGTCCAAACCAGGAATTAGACCTTTTCTCAAGACAGAAGAGCACTGAATAGTACCACATCTTCACCATGACTTTCTTTCTTGATCATTTTATTGTCAAAACCACTTGCTCTAGAATATCTCTGCCACAACCTTCATTTTCATTCTTAGTTTTTGGATTTTTAAATTTGGGGGTGGAGGGCACTTTCCACTGAAACCTTGGCTTCATATAATCTCTTTTCTTACAAAACCGAAGAATCCTCTGTTATGTAAACATACTGGTTCTGTAAGCGTCTTGGGCGCTCTGAAAGTTATCTTATTCTGGGGACACATCACAGACAAGATTGGGTGGCCACATGATCCCTTTTCAACATCATCTCCCTTGACACCTCTGGAATAGAAATGTTCCCGAGGTCCCCCCTATTTGTCCCTGATCCACCCACAAGATTAATCCCTTCCCAATATCAGAGGATATAGGACTCAACTCTGAGTATCCCTATTCCAATGGATTCAAATGATGTTGCATCTAGAAGATATTCTTTAACCTGTGGTGTGGCATTGAGTTGTTTCCTAGTTTCATTATAGATATTTTTCTCCCTACATTTAATTCTTTTCATGCATTCTGTAGTTTTCAGAGAGAGGAATAGGTAAACTTGCTTTGATTTTATCATCTTTCTAGAAATTTCTCTAATTGGAATATTTAAATAGCTGATAAAATAATTGAGTATTTATCAAAATA
Organism: Potos flavus; assembly: GCA_028534135.1. Lineage (NCBI taxonomy): Eukaryota > Metazoa > Chordata > Mammalia > Carnivora > Procyonidae > Potos > Potos flavus. The sequence continues at coordinate 4,418,694 of CM052895.1, read as the reverse complement.
TTCATTAAATATTGTATATTTAAAAAGGTAGAGCTATGCACTCTTGCATATCGAAAAAAGACACCAAACAGGCAAACACCTGAAACTTCTTCTGACAGTCATTGTTGAGAGGACTTACCTCAGCCTTGTTCAAGTGTGAACCTCTGACAGGCTTGAGAAATCATGTCACTTGCTCCCTCTTAACCACTAGCTTGCCAGGAGTACTGGTCTTCTCTGCATTGTGCTAGGAACACAGAGAAAGCAGGAAGGGTAACTATTCAACTTGCACATACTGTAGGTAAGCATCAACAATGGTGTGGTGAACAGGTAGGTAAATTAGTTTGAACTATGAGCAGGAACCACAAATGAGTGGTTTGCACGCCATCTAGTAAGGAATTACCTGAAGGGCAGCAGCAATGAATTTTGGAGCATGAATTCCGTAGTTAGACACTGCTTATCAACTGAACCTGGACCACGGTATGAACCAGCCCCAAAACCACGTGGCCTGGGTCACCAGACTACACCATAACCCTCGACACAATGGGCTACTCACTCCTCTCTAGAGCCCACAAACGTCCTTCTCCCTGAACTTTTCCATTTCTCCCTGTCGATGTTATCCAACCCTCCACATCCAAATCAAATGCTTTCCCCTCCAGGAGGCCCTTATCATTGCTTTCTCCAGTCAAAACAGATTAATTTCCCTACTTTGCCTCTCTGTATTACCATCTGCCTTTTATCTCCATCCATTCAGTAACTACCCAGCACCTACTATAGGCCCAGCCCTATTCTCAGGAGCACGGCTACAGTGCTGAAAAAGGCACAATCCTTGTTCTAGGAGCTCATTTTCAAGTGGTTGATACAAAGCAACGATCAAAAACAATTTCAGCTGCTCCACAGCAAAGGAAACAGTCAACAAAACCAAAAGACAACTGACAGAATGGGAGAAGATATTTGCAAATGATGTATCGGATAAAGGGTTAGTATCCTAAGTCAATAAAGAACTTATCAAACTCAACACCCAAAGAACAAGTAATCCAATCAAGAAATGAGCAGAAAACATGAACAGACATTTCTGCAAAGAAGATATCCAAATAGCCAACAGACACATGAAAAAAATGCTCCATATCACTCGGCATCAGGGAAATACAAACCAAAACCACAGTGAGGTACCACCTCACACCAGTCAGAATGGCTAAAATTAACCAACCATGAAACAACAGGTGTTGGCAAGGATGTGGAGAAAGGGGAACCCTCCTACACTGTTGGTGGGAATGCAAGCTGGTCCAGCCACTCTGGAAAACAGTATGGAGGTTCCTCAAAAAGTTGAAAATAGAGCTACCCTATGACCCAGCAATCACACTATTGGGTATTTACCCTGAAGATACAAATGTACTGATCCGAAGGGGCATGTGCACCCCAATGTTTATAGCAGCAATGTCCATAATAGCCAAAGTATGGAAAGAGCCTAGATGTCTATCGACAGATGAATGGATAAAGAAGATGTGGTATCTATATACAATGGAATACTACGCAACCATCAAAAAAAAATCTTGCCATTTTCAACGCCGTGGTGGAACTAGAGGGTATTATGCTAAGCGAAATAAGTCAATCAGAGAAAGACAATTATCATATGATCTCTCTGATATGAGAAATTTGAGAGGCAGGGCGGGGGTGGTGAGAGGTAGGGAGAGAAAAAATGAAACAAGATGGGATCAGGAGGGAGACAAACCATAAGAGACTCTTAATCTCAGGAAACAAACTAAGAGTTGCTGGAGGGGAGGGCAGTGGGAGGGATGGGGTAGCTGGGTGATGGACCCTGGGGAGGGTACGTGCTATGGTGAGTGCTGTGTATTGTGTAAGACTGATGATTCACAGACCTGTACCCCTGAAACAAATAATACATTAGATGTTAATAAAAAATTTTTTCAGGTCAAATGTAATTTGATGGTGTGAAGAAAAGTTAAACTAGGTAAAGGCTAAGATGAACCAAATGGCCCCGGAAGGGGTCTGGGAAGACCTCTCTGAGTAAATGACATTTGAGCAGAGACACCAATGGAGGGAGGGAGTGCTCACCGTAAGGTGAGCAGAGAGCTTCCCAAGCAAAGAGAAAGGCCTTGCAGAGACCCCAAGGCAGGAACTAAATGCTCCACTTATTTAAGGAACGTTTAGAAGGCTAGCATCACCTGGTGGGGGTGTGGGGGGCACAGTGGAAGGAGAGGAAGTTTAGAAAGGCCAGGTTGAGTAGAGCCTTGTGGGCCATAATAAGGACTTTAGCAACTGTGCTGGACACCACATCTTCCTTTTCTTTGGTGAACTTCCACCCTCGCCCATGTGGTTCTGCGGAATCTCCATCACGATGTCCTGCCTGATCCCGTGCTGCCCAGTACACAACCCAGGTCGGGCCCCTTCTCACCCAGTTCACAGTGAGGAAGTGGTCAGGTGACCCACGCAGGGTCAAAAATTTCAACCACCGCATCTGTACCTCATGACAGAGGCTGTCTGCGCCCCACTCGCCCGTGCGGATGGGAGTCCTCATGGTCAACCCATTCGTGCATGATCCAGATCCAAAATCTTATCCCAGCATCTGCATTTTGGAATTACTTCTGGCACCAGCCGTCACAGGTTGGGTCCAACTCTGAGGAGAACGGCATCCGCGAGTATTTTAGTGGCAGACAGCAGAAAGGGGGAAGCGGGGAAGCAGAGCTGGCCAGAGGGAGAAGACAAGCCACCAGAGTCTCCCTGGTGCTCTCTGTCCACCCTCAGGGAAGTCTTGAGGCTGGGATGACTCTTCGCAGTTGTCTGGAGTTGGGACGGGAAGGCTGAGCCTTTATGCCCCAAACGTCAATCAGCCACTAGAGATGGGCTACCCTGGGAAGGGGTCATGACTTGGGCAAGGCAGCTCTCTTCAGGTGGAGCAACACATGTGAGGCTCTGACAGCTGAGGGCCTCTGCCCGCAGCCCATCCGGTACTGGGGGAGAAAGTTCTTCCTTCCCCGTGGGGCACTTGAGTAACTTACCATGGTGTTCATCATAGAAACTATGACTAGGAGGAAGTAATGGATTCTTATGAGAGTGTTTTAAAACACATATATGGCGATGCCTGGTGGTTCAGTTGGTTAAGCATCTGCCTTCGGCTCAGATCCTGATCCCAGGGTTCTGGGATCAAATCCCACATCTGGGTCCTTGCTCAGTGTGGGGAACCTGCTTCTCCCTCTGCCTGCTGCTCCCCCTGCTAGTGTTCTCTTGCACTCTCTGACAAATAAATAATATCTTTTTAAAAAAAACACGTATATATACAATAAAAACGTCAATGCTCAACTATTATGTAAATGCCTAAAAACTGTCAACTATAAAACCCTTCATTCAACCTATCATATCCCTTATGTGTCATCAGGACTGCTTACACCTACATTTATAGGGTCACCGTCGGCTCTAGAAAGAACACAATTCACATAGCTCTGTCTGAAGCCAACCAGGGAAGGGCGTGGGACCTGCACAACTTCCCTCCTTAACTAAATCAAGCCCTCCTCAGCAATACCACCCTGGGGCAGGGGAGAAGGACCACACTTCAGGTCATGACTGTTACTGAAATACACAAATGTCTCAGAACAAAAGAATCTAAAGTCCACAAGCGGTACCACCCCCAGTCCTTCCACGGCCACAGGCACAGCCTTCAAGTACACTTTGGTAGGAGGAGAGCCCCAGCTCCCTCACCCACCCACTCCCACTTCCCCCACCAAGCCCCCCACCCCCGGCTCTTCTACCCCTCGGGGCATCCTTTGGACTTTTCCAAAGATCTGGTCCCACCCGGTCAAAGCTCATCAGCTTGTCTATCTCTAAAACAATGAGATGGAACTAGGTGATTTCGGAAGTTCCTTCCAACCTAAAATGAATTTGAGGAATTGCTATTTAAACCAGGATGCTTTTTCACTCAATAAATCAATGAACCTTGTGATTGGTTCTTGAAAATGCGCGCCACAGCGCCATCTAGCGGCAGAAGGTAGTAACACTAGCGACAGTTAATACAAATGACCTGAAATTTCCCAGTGAGAAAGTAATTATGTAGAACATTCCAGTTAGGATCTCTTAACTTTTTGTAGACTGTGGGCCTCCTGGAGAAGCTAACAAAGGTTATGGGCCCCCCTATCACCCAACAATGCAAAAGGCTCTCATACCAAAATTCTGTGCATAATTTCAGGGAACATGTGTCCTTCCCCAGCCCTCCCCAACCATGCATGGCTCACAGTTTAAGAACCTCTACTGTAAACGTAATTAGAAAAATGAAAAATGATCCTATAAGCATCAGAAATCAATACATGTAACAGATCCATGACTTTCTTTCTTAAACTAACCATAACCCAAACGTCCTTTCTATTTGAGGGGATACTTTATAGTTTTACAGCTGGTGGGAGGCAGAAGAGGCCAGATCCTTCTTATTTATTTTTTTTTTAAGTAGGTTTGAACTCACAACCTGGAGATCAAGGGTCACACACTCTACCAACTGATCCAGCCAGGGACCCCTCCCCTTTCCTGCCCGGGGAACCTTCTCTGTCCTACTGTCTAGCAGGAAGGATACCCACTTGGCCAGTCATTTGCTCCCACCAACCTTGATCCTTCAGAGAGTGTGACAAAGACACAGGAGAGGCTGGAAACCCGCTGAAAAAGAGATGAGAATCTAGCATTGGCAGGGTCCAGCAGCAGCAAAGCCAGGGGTGAGGTCCCGACGCAGACTTGCCCTGGCTCTCATTCCATCTCGCCCTGCCCATTTCCATACCTGGTTCTTCAGTTATATCAATTCTGGGAACTGTTTGACACCGTTCAGATAAATCCCTTTACCACTTAAAGTCAGAATGTGTTACTTGCAATTAAGTAACACCAAAGTTTGTGATTGATACACCTGCCCAATTCATAAGGGTGACCAGCAAGTAACTCTTCCTCAACGCAACATATTTTATCATGTACTTAATAGCACTTTTACTTAAAGCAGAAGACCAAAAACTAATTAAAATTTCCAGAAAATGCGACGCATGCGTGGCTCAGTTGGTTAAGCGACCCACTCTTGATTTCAGCTCAGGTCATGATCTCGGGGTTGTGAATTAGAGCCCCACGTCGGGCTCCATGCTGAGCGTGGAGTCTGCTTAAGATTCTCTCTCTGCAAAAAAAAAAAAAAAAAAAAAAGATTCTCTCTCTGCACACCCCCCTCAAAAACAGTTTTTTTTTTTAATTCTAAGAGCCACATCTCTAAAGATGATCCAAGTATTGGCCCATTATAGGTACCCTTCCTCACCGGATGGCCCTATACTATGCTGTTTATACAGTCTTCCAAGAAATCATTTCTTGTGTTGTTATTTTCCTCAACATTTCACATCAGAATTTAATACAATCTCACGTCCTTTTTGAAACAGACAGCGTATTTTACATATTTACATACTCACATAAGGGCTTCTGATAGTTAGCCAGGATATATTAAGAGTGGATGAAACATGTTCTTAGAAAAAAATAAGTTGTAACTATGGAATTGTTTTTAAAAACTTATTGCCACATGGAAGAGAAAGAACGACCAGCAGTAAAAACAGGTGTTTGTTTTTTAAACCCAAAGATAATAGGCCCAATATTTTTTAAAGGTTATTTTCCTGGGACACCTGGGTGGCTCAGTCGATTAACCACCTGACTCTTGATCTCAGCTCAGGTCTCGAACTCACGGTTGAGTTTGGGCCCTGAGTTGGAACTCCCCACATGGTGTGGAGCCTACTTAAAAATTAAAATTAAAAAATTTTTTAAAATAAAGATTATTTTCCTGATTTAAAAATAAACTTTGGGGTGCCCGGGTGAGTCAGTCGATTAAGCATCTGACCCTTGATTTCAGCTCGGGTCATGATCTCAGAGTCGGATGGAGACCTGCACCAGGCTCACACGGAGCATGGAGCTTGCTTGGGATTCTCTCTCTCCCTCTCCCTTTGACCTTTCCCCATTACCCACCCCCCCAATGCACTCTCTCTCTCTAAAAACATAAAATTAAAATAAAAATTAGAATAAAGCTAAAAAGACTTCTAAAAAATAAGTAAAAATAAATTTTTAAAAATTGACCCTGGTATAGCTACAACCATTTCTATACCCAAATCATCCTGCTTAAGGAACCATATGCTCCACGGGTAGCTAAGTACACTTTCAAATAATGTAATATAATTGTTCCTACCCTTTCATCTAGTAATATCATTCCTGGGTACCTGTCTTAATGAGATTATTTAAAATAAGAAAATGGGGGCGCCTGGGTGGCTCAGTGGGTTAAAGGCTTTGCCTTCGGCTCGGGTCATGATCTCAGAGTCCTGGGATTGAGCCCCGCGTCGGGCTCTCTGCTCGGCGGGGAGCCTGCTTCCCCCTCTCTCTCTGCCTGCCTCTGCCTACTTGTGATCTCTTTCTCTCTCTCCGTCAAAATAAATAAATAAAGTCTTAAAAATTTATTAAAATAAGAAAATGTTTGCAATAATACTATTTATAATAGGAAAAAATAAAATTATGGATTTTATTATAAAAATGAAATTTATTAAATATCATATACCCATTACTATGAATGAATCAGGAGTCCAAAATAGCATGGGGGAAACATTATCTTATAATTTTAAATGAAAATAAATAGACTAAAATATTACACCATACTAAAAAGCAACTAAGTAAAATTCATATTCAATAAAGAACTTTTCTCATTGTTATTTTCTTTATTCCTCTAAGTAATTTCTTTTTTTTTTAAGATTTTATTTATTTATTTGTCAGAAAGAGAGAGAGAGAACAAGCAGGCAGAGGCAGAGGCAGAAGCAGACTCCCTGCCGAGCAAGGAGCCCGATGTGGGACTCGATCCCAGGACCCTGGGATCATGACCTGAGCCGAAGACAATCGCTTAACCAACTGAACCACCCAGGCGTCCCTCTAAGTAATTTCTTAAACAGTTGTGTATTAAATGCCTACTAGATATTGTTCGAGAAATTCAGTCTATAAAATTTAAAGATTCTCCACCCCCAAGAAGTGTATAGTCTATGAAGAAGGAGGCAGGACACGAAAATAAGGAATATGATTACTACAATGAAAATATGCAAATCGGGAAAAACCTAAATCAGTACCTAGGAGTGGCATGTGGTTAAGTATATGCTTGACTTTTCAGAAAGTGTCCAACCACTTTCTCAAGTAGTTCTATCATATTACATTCCCACCATCAGTGGGTGGGAAGTCCAGTTCCTCAATTTCCTTGTCAACACTTGGCATGGGGAGTCTTTTTCATGCTAGCTGTTCTAATAGATATGCAATGGTATCTCATGGTGGGTTTTAGCTTGCATTTTCCTAATGACTATTGGTGTTAAGCATTATTTCATGTACTTATTCGTATTCTATCTTCTTTGGTGAAATATCTGTTCAAATGGCCCAATTTTTTAACTAGTTTGTTTTTTTTTTTTTTTCCTTACTGTAGAGTTTTGAGAATTTTTTTAGGTATTCTGGATGCAAGTCCTTTATTGACTATATGTCTTCCAAATATTCTCCTGCAGTGTATGGCTTGTGTTTTCATTCTCTTAAATGTCTTTTGAAGCACAGAAGTTTTAAATTTTGATGAAGTCAAGTTTATCTTTTTGTTCTCTTAGAGATGACGGAACTGAGAAATCTCTGCATAAGCCAAGGTAAGATTTTCTCCTGTTTTCTCCTAGAAGTTCTATAGCTGTAGTTCTTATATTTAAGCCTATGATGTGTTAGGAGTTAATATTAGTATATTATGTGAGACAGAGATCTAAGTTCATTATTTTGCATAGAGATAGCCAACTGTTCTATCACCATCTCTTAAAAGGACTATATTCCCTCCACCACATTGCCTTTATGTCCTTGTTTGAAAAAAATTCAATTGTCCATAGATGTTGGGGTCACTTCTGGACTCTCTATTATGCTCCATCGATCTATTTGTCTCTCTTTATGCCAATATCAAGTTGCTTTGTGTACTATGACTTTATAAGTCTTGAAATCAGGTAGTGTGAGCCCTCCGAAGTGGTTCTTTTTCAGAGGTGTTTTGGCTATCCTGGATCCTTTGCATTTCCACATGAATTTTGTAATCAGTTTGTCAGTGTCTACAAAAAAAAGGGTGCTGGGGTTTTTGATTGGGACTGGAGAGAATTTACAACCTAACAATACGCAATCTTCCAATCCATGAACAAGGTTAATCTGTTTGTTTTTTAGGTCTTTGTTAATTTCTCTCAGCAGTATTTTGTATTTTGTATTTCTATAAGCCTTTTACATCTTCTGTCAGCTATTAGTCCTAGGTATGATATATTTTGTTATTATAAATAGTATTGTTTTTATTTTAACTTCCTAGCAAATGACCTCTGCCTGCCTTTCTCCTTGCTGTGCTCTCTCTCTCTCTCTAATAAATAAAATCTTTTTAAGATTTTATCTTAAAAAGATTTTATTTATTTATTTGACAGAGAGGAGAGAGATCACAAGCAGGCAGAGAGGCAGGCAGAGAGAGAGGGGGAAGCAGGCTTCCCGCTGAGCAGAGAGCCCGATGCGAGGCTTGATCCCAGGACCCTGAGATCATGACCTGAGCCGAAGGCAGAGGCTTTAACCCACTGAGCCACCCAGGCCCCCCAAATAAAATCTTAAAAAAAAAAAAACTTGACACTTTTTTTAAAAGATTTTATTTATTTTGAGAGGGAGCACACACAAGTGGGGGAAGGGGCAGAGAGGGAGAGAGAGAATCTCAAGCAGACTCCACGCTGAGCACGGAGCCCAACACGGAGATCCCATGACCCTGAGATTGTGACCTGAGCCAAAATCAAGAGTCAGATATTTAACCGACTAAGCCACCCAGGTGCCCCAAATTTACTGAGATTTTTTAAAAACAAAATTGCCATATTGATCCAGCAATCCCACTTCTGGGTATATATCCAAAAAAACAAATCAGGATTTGAGAAAGATACATGCATTCCATGTTCATTGCAGCATTATTCAAAATAGCCAAGACATGGAAACAACCTAAATGCCTATCAACGAACGAATGGTCAAAAAAATGATACATACATACATTGGAGTATTATGCAGTCTTAAAAAGAAAGAAACCCTGTCATACAACACAATATGAAGTTGGAGAACATTATGTGAATTGAAATAAGCCAGTCACAGAGGGTTGAATAGTGAATCATGCCACTTACATGAAGTATCTAAAATAGTCAAAATCATAGAAACAGAGAATAGCAGTTGCCAGGGACTAGGGAGAGAAGGAAATGAAGGGTTGCTGTTCAAAGGGCAAAAAGTTTCACTTATACAAGATGACTACATTCTAGAGATATGCTGTACAACATTGTGCCTATAGTAAACATTGTTTTGCACTTAAAAATTTAAGAGAGTAGGGGCACCTGGGTGGCTCAGTGGGTTAAAGCCTCTGCCTTCGGCTCAGGTCATGATCTCAGGGTCCTGGCATCAAGCCCCGCATCGGGCTCCCTGCTCAGCAGGAAGCCTGCTTCCCTCTCTCTCTGCCTGCCTCTCTGCCTACTTATGATCTCTCTCTCTGTCAAATAAATAAATAAAATTTTTTTAAAAATTTAAGAGGGTAGATCTTATGTTAAGTGCTCTTACACGATAAAAATTTGACATTTGTTCTATGACCCACAAAATGGTCTATCATGATAAATGTTCTGTGTGCACTTAAAAAATGCGTATTCTGCTGCCGTTGGGTGGTATGTTCTGTAAATATTAATTAGATCAAGTTGGTTGATAGCGTTCTCCCAGCCCACTGTATCTTTTCTGATGTACTGCCTAATTGTTCTATCAATTATTAAGAGAGGGATATTGAAATCTCTGACAATAATTGTGAACTTATGCATATTTTTCCTTTCAGTTCTATCAATTTTTACTTAAGTATTTTGAAGCTTTTTTATAGGTGCCTATGTGTTTAGGATTATTATATACATTGACCCTTTTATTATGACTAAATGACTGTCTTTATCCCTGATTATGTTCTTTGCTCTGAATTCTCTTTTGCCTGATATTAATATAGCCAGAAGCTTTTTTTTTTTTTTCATTAATGCTAGCAGGGGATAACTTCTTCCATTTTTTTTTTAACTTTTATTTGTGCCTTTATATTTAAGTATATTGCTTATAGGCATCATATAATTGAGTCTTGATTTTTTTATTCTACCTAACAAGTTCTCTCCCTTTTAGTTGGGCTTTTAAAATTTTTTATAATTTAAGAAATCTCTACACCTGGGGTGCCTGGGTGGCTCAGTCATTAAGTGTCTGCCTTTGGCTCAGGTCATGAGCCCGGGGTCCTGGATGGAGCCCCCACATCAGGCTCCCTGCTCAGTGGGAAGCCTGCTTCTCTCTCTCCCACTCCCCTGTTTGTGTTCCCTCTCTCGCTGTGTCTCTCTCTCTCTATCAAATAAATAAAATCTAAGAAAGAAAGAAAGAAAGAAAGAAAGAAAGAAAGAAAGAAAGAAAGAAAGAAAGGAAGGAAGGAAGGAAGAAAGAAAGAAAAGGAAGGAAGGAAGGAGAGAAAGAGAAAGAGAGAGAGAGGGAGGGAAGGAGGAAGGAAGAAAGAGAGGAAGGAAGAGAGGAAGGAAGAAAGAAAGAAATCTCTACACCCAATGTGGGGCTCGAACCCATGACCAGAGATCAAGAGTTGCACGCTCCACTGACTGAGCCAGCCAGGTACCCTTTAATTGGGCTTTTAGAAATTTAATATGATTATTGATTTTGTTAGGTGTGAGTCTACCATCTTGCTACTTGTTTTATTTTTGTTCATTATTTTTGTCTCTATTTGTTATTTCCATTTGTTGTTTCTTTTTTCCTCTTTTCTGCCTTCCTTTGGATTTTTACAAGTCTAGCTGGTGGGAACCGGTACTATATTCCCTTTAATCCTTTCAAATGGTTCTTTTCCTGACCATTTCTGCACATGCATGCATGCATGCATCAGCACTCTGCTGAATATCCCAGGGGGACTGTCTACACATCTCTGAGGTTCTCTCTGGATGCAGTTCTCCCTCTGGTATTCTGTTCTATGAACTCTAGCTGTTTGGTTTCCCCACTCTCACCTGTCTCACCTCAGCTCAGGATTCTGTCAAGTTCTGCTTCAACTCCCCCTCCTTGTGTCATGGCCTGGATATCTCACAAGCTAGTAGGCTCAGGCAGGTCCCTTTGTTTCTCATCTCTCAGGGATTACTGTTCTTCACTGCCTGATGTCCAGTGTTTTGAAAACCACTGTTTCATATATATATACATATATATATTTATATATTGTTTCAGGGAAGAAAGTAAATCTGGTCCATGTTATTTCATTTCAGTTAGAAGTACAAGTCCTTGGGGCTCCTGGCTGGCTCAGCCAAAAGAGCATGTGACTCTTGATCTTGGGGTCATGACTCTGAGTCATACGTTGGGTGTAGAGATTACTTTAATTTTTTTTTAGATTTTATTTATTTATTTGACAGAGAGAGAGAGAGATCACAAGTAGGCAGAGAGGCAGGCAGAGAGAGGGAAGCAGGCTCCCGCTGAGCAGAGCCTGATGTGGGGCTCGATCCCAGGACCCTGAGATCATGACCTGAGCGGAAGGCAGAGGCTTTAACCCACTGAGCCACCCAGGCGCCCCTTAAATAATTTTTTTAAGTGGAAGTCTTCATTGTCCAATTTTTAAAAGTTGCTCTAAAATGCCAATAACAAGACTACGGTGTTGGTGAAGGGATACATAGGTCAATGGAACATAACAGAGGCCAGAAGTAGAGCCAAACAAACATGGCAAACTGATTTTTCACAAAGGTACAAAAACAGTTCAGTAAAGAGCACTCTTCTCAACAATGGTGCTAGACTCACCAAATATCCATATGCATAAAAATAAACCTCAACCTAAACATCACAACTTGGACAAAATTAACTCAAAATGGATCATGAATCTAACAATATAACATTACAGAACTTTTAGAAAGAAACATAGAAGAAAACCTTCATGACTGGGAATAAAGCAAAGAGTTCTTAGACATGACACCAAAATCACAATCCATAAAAGAAAAAAAATGGCAAATTGTCATTTTAAAAAATTTACAACAACAAAAAAAATACCATAAACCCACAAAAAACTACAAGAACTACTGGGAAGAGAATGAAAAGACAAGTTACAAGCAGAGAAAAAATATTTGCAAATCACATAACTGACAAAAAACTTGTACTCTGAATACAGCAGCCCTCCCTATCCAAGGTTTCAGGTACCCATAGTCACTCTCAATCCGGAAGGAGATATGATGACCCTCCTTCTCAAGTATCATCAGGTCATTAGTAGGCTAATGCTACGACACAATGCCTACATCATTCCCTTCACGTCATCTCATCATGTAAGCATTGTATCATCTCACGTGATCACAAGGGTGAGTACAGTACAGTAAGATACTTTGAGACCACATCCACAAAACCTTTAATAGAGTATATTGTCATAACTGTTCTATTTTATTAGTTGCTGTTAATCTCTTACTATGCCTAATTTATAAATTAAACTTTATCATGGGTGTGTATGTATAGGAAAAAAACACAGTATATAAGGCTCAGTACTAGCCATGGTTTCAGGCCTCCACTGGGGATGTTAGAACGTAGCCCTCTACATAAAGAGGGAGTACTGTATATAATGAACTCTCAAAAGTCAACAGTAAGAAAACAACGGATTTAATTTTAAAATGGCCAGATTGCTTGGAGAGACACTTCACCAAAGAGAATAAATGGGTGACTGCCATACGCTGAATGCTTGTGTCCCCCTCCACCATGTGAGGACATAATGGGAAGCCAGCAGTCTGCAACTGAGAAGACGGCTTCCCCCAGAACCTGACCGTGCCGACGCCCTGATCTTGGACTTCCAGACTCCAGAGCAGAGAGAAATAAATTTCTGTGGTTTGTGTAAGCCTGCGTAAGTCTGTGGTATTTTGTTAGAGCAGCCTGAATGGACTGAGTGACATAAGCACATGAGCAGATGATCAACATTAGGAGCCATTAGAGAGATACAACCTAAAACCATGATCAGATACTACTGCACATCTAAAAGAATGATAAAAACAAAAGATACTGACAATAGAATGGCTAAAATAAAAAACACAGGAAACAACAGATGTTGGCGAGGATGTGGAGAAAAAGGAACCCTCATGCACCATTGGTGGGAACGCACACTGGTACAGCCACTGTGGAAAACAGGATGGAGGTTCCTCAAAAAATTAAAAATAGAACTATCCTATCTATGATCCAGTAATTGCACTTCTGGCGACTTAACAAAAAAATACAACACTAATTCAAAGGGATACATCACCTCTATGTTTATTGCAGCATTGTTTATAATAGCCAAATTATGGAAGCAGCCCAACTATCCATCAATTGATGAATGGGTGACGATGAAGTGGGCATACGTATACAAGGGAACATTATTCAGACATAAAAAAGAATGAAATCTTGCCATTGACAACAACACGGATAGTGCTAAAGACTATACTACACAACAAAATAAGCCAGTCAGAGAAAGACAAATACCATATGATCTCACTCATATATGGAATTTAAGAAGACAAACAAGCAAAGGAAAAAGAGAGAGACAAACCAAGAAACAGACTCTTAAACTGTAGAGAACAAACTGATGGTTACCAGCCGGGAAGTGGTGGGGGAAGGGGGAAATAGGCGATGGGGATTAAGGAATACATTCATGATGATAAAAATAAATAAATAAAAAGGAATGACGAGAGGTTATGAACATATCCTTCTTAGATATATTGGATTACCTCTAGTAGGTCTCTCAGTTTAAGCTGATCAATTACAGTGTATTCCTATTTATGAAGTTACTGCACCAAATACGACAAAATAACATGCAGAACGGGCATTTTGTAGTAATAGTTATATTATCCTTCAGTGGAATTTAGCAACAATTTTGTAAAACTGTTGTGTATTTTCAACTTAAAGAGAAGAAAAAGGATACTGACCACAGTAACTGCCATCAAGGATGCGGAGCAGCTGGAACTCTAAAGCATCGCTGGTAGGAATGCAAACTGGTACAGCCTCTCTGGACAACAGTTTGTCAGTTTCTTATAAAACATACACTTACCGTATGATTCGGCGATTCCAGTCCTGGGTATTTGCTCAACAAACAGAAACGTATTTCCACACAAAAACCTGTGCACAGATGGTTAGCTGCTCCAAATAATAATCACACGTGTGTATAACCAACGGGTAAATGGCTTCCAAAAAATGTGGCACATTCTATGCAATGGAATCCTACGTGGCAGGAATAGGAAATGAACTTTGAAATACACAGCTTGGATCAATCTCAAAGGCATTCTGCTGAGCGACAGAAGCCAGCCCCACAAGGTTACATACTGTAGGATTCTACCTATATGATGTTCTCAAAAGGAGAATGCTAGAATGTCAGAGAACAGATCTGCGGTGGGATGGCATGAGCGGTGAGAGGAAGCTGTTACTACAAAGGGGTGGCACGAGCACGTTTTGGGGGCGATGGAACCGGATCCTAATTGAGGTGGAAGTTCCGTAAATCTGTGTTGGGTGTCAAAATTCAGAGCTGCTCATCTAAGAAAAGTTGGTTTTACTGTACGTTACTTCTGAAAGTTAAATAAGCCTTACAGAAAACTTGACCGCAAAGCTCACGGTACGTGGTGACAACCAGTTAGCCACACGGGTATTCTGGGACGAGCACTCCAGGCAGAGTCGACAGCTCACTCACGTCTCTGGGCTGGAACAGGCCTAGGTTATTCCAGGAACAGTGGGGAGGCCGGTGTGGCTAGAGTGCAGTAAGCAGAGGAGAGGCGAGGCGAGACGGCCAGAGATGTAACAGGGGATGGGATCATGCCGCGTGGGTGCCACTGTAAGGACTTTGGTTTCTGAGAGAAGCGGGGGGCCAACGCAGGGTTTTGAGCAGCCGAGTAATGCAAACTGTTCTAAAAGGATCGCAGGAGGCCGCCTGGGTGGCTCAGTCGGTTCAGAGTCTGCCTTCGGCTCAGGTCGTGATCCCAGGGTCCTGGGGTCGAGTCCCACTTGGGCTCCCTGCCCCATGGAGAGCCTGCTTCTCCCTCTCCCTCTGCTGCTCCCCTGCTTGTGCTCTCTCTCTGTCAAATATAAGTAAAATCTTTTAAAAAATAAAATAATAAAAGGATCACCAGTTTCTGTGTGGAAAACAGAACTGGTGGCAGAGAGGAGAGGTCAAAGAGGGAAGGCATCTTAGGAAGCGAATTTAGTAACCCAGGTGAGGACTATGGCTCAGTCCAGAGTGGTTGTGACAGATGTGGGGAGAAACAGTCGGGGTTTAGGTCTATTTTGAAGGTAGACCCAAGAAAATCCTCTGCTAGATGAGATTGAGAGAAGGAAAGACATCAAGGATGACTGCAAGTTTTCTGACCTTGAGCAACCACAAGGGATGGAAACAGCGGCCGCTGAAAAGAGAGCAGTTTTCGGCAAAGCAGGTTGTAGGAAAGAACTGTAGTTCCATTTTCAATATGCAGCATTTGTGATTTATGAGACAGCCAAGCGGAAATTTCACCCTTGGCTGCAAAGACCGAGGCACACCCAGGGGCCCTGGGCAGACTTGAGTGCACTGTGTGGTGGGCCTCTGCGTGGAGGGGAGCTGTAGAAGGTTCTGGAGCACAGTGAGAATGTGTGCTGCGGGAAGCTCGCAGGCCGGAAGGCGTCGTCACCCAGCAGTGACATGTTCAGGGGCAGGATTTGTGCCCCGGTGTTGATTCAGGGGTGAAGCTCATTTGACTTGGTCCTCCAGACTTTCCCTGTTGCAGGAAAGAAGGCTTTATATCGTGAAGAAGGAGTCTCTGAAGACAAAGTCTTAAATGAATCGGTCTTTTCTCCAAGTACGCATTTGAGACGATGCTTCCCTCGCTGCCAAACTTTGCTGTAGTTGGGAGAGTGAGGCTGGGCTGTGCAGTGGATACAAGGGCGCATTATCAAGATGCAGTGTCCTGACAGAGAGCACATTCAAAAGATTTCAAATTGAACACGTGTCTTGCGCGATTTTTCCATCCCCTTATGGTAATAAGGCAAATTTTTTCAAGGAGGAGATACTGATAGGAAATCATCACCTTCTCTATCAATTTAGTATTCTTCAAGGTGTTTGAAATTCCCTAATATCTCAATGGATATTGTTGGTCATTGTTACTTTAGCTCTATTATAGAAGGTCAGAAATAACAAGATCTAGATATTTTAACAGAATTTCATTTAATAAGTGTATTTAAAGTTCATCTCTTCCAAAAACAGCATTTTAATTACATTCAAATTGTGTTCATTTTAAATATCAACAAACTCATCATTTACATACAGAGCTAGATATTAGAAAACAGAAGGATATTAAAACAAGTTTTATTTTTTAAAAGTCCTCACTTCCAAATTTAGAACACCATAAACTGCTAAATATATACCTCAACAAAGTGTATATACATTATCAGAAAAAACACAAGTTGCTCTAATAGGAAAAGAACTGTAGTACACATACAGCAGAACATAATTCACATAGGCTCGATTTACAGATATATCTCTCCAAATATAAAACAAACAAAAAACCAGTAACTACGAATATAGGCAAAAATCACAGCTGCCATTCTAAGCTACTGTGCCAACATACAATGCTTTCCGAGAGAAAGAAGGGCTCTCAAGATCTTAGGCCGACCCTTAACTTTTCACTTCTTTGTTCTCAGATGCAGAAGCAAAAAACTTAGAGGAGTTGTCTTCTTGTCTTTAAATCAGATTCATGTTGGTTTTTCTTCACACAGCAATAACCCAAATATAATCATGAGAAGTGCTATCAAAGCTGCTCTATTTAGAGCTCAAAAACCAAGACATTTCTTTCATTTCTCCCTGTACCTTTATTTCCCTTCAAAAAGCCTCCAGGGAAACTTTATAGACAGTGGTGGTAAAGATAGCAAATAATCCTGAGATAACAAAAAAAAAAAAAAAATAGGAGAGTTGGCACTACACAGGTTTATAAAAAATTACCTCCCGTTTATTAAACCATAAATGCAAAAAAACTAAGAAATCCAAGAACATAAGTAGGATGGAAAGTACTAGAAAACAAATAGAAGGTGTTCAGAATTGCGGTGCTGTGGGCTTTAGTTTGAAAGACATACACCAACAAAGCTCTCACTAACTATTGGGCACTTTTTTTTTTAAGATGTTTAATTTGCTTCCATTTTTAACTTGTCTCAATCAAGTTTCTCTAGCCAAAACGAAGAGGACATAATACGGCGCTCACCTAAGATAGGTGTGAAGGTTGTAACATGGAGGAAGAGAACAGTACGGCACACACCAGAGTAAGAGGCAGGGGGACCAGGAATAAGACTAAGTACCAAATCTGATCTGAGCAAAGACAGGGAGGGAGGAATTCTGTCATTTCCGTTAGATCTTACTGCACTTCATAATCAAAGAAAAAGAACATCTCTCCTTTTTTTTCTTACTGTATCTCAGGTTTAAAATGGCAGAATGAATAGTCCTTAATCAGCGCACGCTGTTTTCAAAAGGGGCATTTTTAGAATTGGGTTGTTTGCTTGTTTTTTAACAACAAACCTTAAGAGTTGACTGTTCTAAAATGGTGCTCAGATGTACAGACACATTCAGGCCTTTTTCTTAAAAGGAAACAATTTATTTTGCATTAAAAAAAATCCTCAATTAAGAGTTATAAGTCAGGGTTTGCAACAAATCAAAGTTTAACTTCAAATTATGTTTTAACAGCTGCTGTCGTGCCAAACAAGGAAACTACTACTATTTTATTCCATTATAAACCTATAATTAACAAACATTACATAATCATTCTTTACAGATCACTATAAAAATGTAAATTACCCTTTTCTCTTTTTTTATGAAGACGGTGGGTCTTAAGTGACACTCTCGACCAGAACAGCCCATTCACTCCTAACATACATCTCCACCTCAGTTTTTAGAAGTCAGTGCATTCGGTAGTTTTACATAGGTACGATGTTCTTCTGTAGCTAAGAGCTCTGAAAGATTTAAAAAAAAAAGATAAATAATTTGGAAGATGTCCTTCGTGATCACAAATACTGCCAGTACTCAAAGTCAAGGAGCGTATAACCTGAGTGTCAGTCGGCTGTGGTTTTGTCTCCCAGGGGCAGACGTTCCCATAACTGCAGCAGCTGCTCCCCAACCTGAGGCTCTAGTTCCTGGATAAAGCACACAAGTCGGTATAAACACGACAGGAACTGCACTGAACTTTTTAAATCACCAAAACCTATCTAGGCTGATAAAAATGTAAGACAAGTCCATTCAATTTCATTTTTCTACCGGAACATGATAAAATCACATGGTATGTATTGCTCTGATTCTCTGCGTTCAGGTCTGTGAAGTTCACTTCCAGACTTCAAGATTAGAGTTAGCCTGCGAATATAGCAACAATGTGTGACAAAATGGTAATTTCCACAGAGTTCTCCTGGAACTTCTATCTGGAAATAATGATTTTGTTTTTAACGGGGATTTGCCAACAGCAGTCAGCTTCAGCTTTCAAAGGTTTACTAATGAAACCTAGCATATTAGATGTTTGGGGGTTTTCAAGAAATTATCGAAGAGTATATGATATTTTTATCTTAGGAGTTAGACTTATTTCAAAATCCTTATGATAGAACAAAATTAAAATATTCTGATACAACTGAAAAGAATGTCATTTATAGTCCTCTTGTGACATGATGTGCATTTAAAAAGAACCCAAACGCTTTACAAATGGTGATCTAAAATGAGTCACACTGGTTTAAATAAATTATTAGCTGTGTGACCTTAGAACAATTTCTATTTCTCCTGACTAACACTGGGCTAGTAACTCAACATGCATTAAATTAAATTACTTCATATAAAGCAGCTAGCACTGTGGTCCATATATATGGTAACTCTCATCCCCTTAACTAGTTCAAAATGCATGTCAGCAGCTATCATGATAAAGCCCAAGCAAACATAACAAAAATACAACAAGCCACAAAAATATAAAAAGGCCGTTATTTATGTTACATAATTAGTTAAAGGCACAAAGAAGTCAGGTACTACTGTTATCCTCAGACTTTAGTGAAATTACTTCAGAATTACGCTCAGTTTTGAGCATATCTCCCATTAGTAAGACAACAGGAGCCTCCGTGAAGGAACTTATCAAAGATTTTCTATGTATTTAATGACAGAGAGAAGACCAAGCTACAAAATGTTAAAAAAGCCACAAGCTCTGTCAAACACCTGTGCAAGCAGGTTTTCACCAGCTCCCCCACAAATCGGAACCTCTCCTGTGCACATATGGAACATACATTCTGTACTCTTACGTTTCCTCCTCAAACCACCGAATAACAGCAAAGCAAAACAAAAAGACAAGCAGAAGACAAATATTAAATGCCACTGTATACCTGCCCGTCTCTGCTGATCTGGACTTTCTTGTTGTCATTCCAGGGATTGAGTAAGTGGTGAGCAAACTGAAAGGGAAGACTTTCCTTCCGGACCCACTCCACCTTAAATACTCCTCCCAGTCCGGCTGAGCCCCAGTCCTGGCTCTTCTCCCTTCCTATCTCAGAAGACATCCTAGAAAATCCCTGCGGGTAAAATGAGGGCAAGGGGAAAGGTGAGGATGATATTAAAATCGTCTGAATTCAACTTATCTGAAAAAGCTCTGAGGTTTTTTAAATTTTAAGGTAAAAACGTAATATAAAAATAATAGATACCTCACAAAAACAAAAATTTATTGTTTTTTATAAAAAGATGTATTAGCAAATTTTAGAGGGAAGACCAATTCCAGTCTTCTAACATAATTTCAATATGAACTGATACTTTCTAAATAATATATTAACAGCCCTAAACCCACACTTATTCCATGATAAACAGATACAATCTAACCCGTTAGTTTTTACTTCCAAAAATTATAATAATATCAAATAACAAATTCGTTAGTTTCTAAATTCAGATAGACATCGAGTCAAGAGGAATTAAGAAACACACTCAGTTTCTGGATTATCAATTCTAACTTCCTTGCCTATTCAAATAAACATTTTACCAAAAAGTCAAGCTTCTCATTACTCTTAATCCACCTGAGAAATGGTAAATCTGAAGTTGTCCTCAGAAGGAGAAATGGCTTATCTAGAGAGGTTCTGGTAAGACGGGGAAAACAACGGGATCCCTAGAGTCAGTCCCTTGAAGAGGTAACGCTACGTCCCTCATGCTCAGTCAAGTGAAATGCGTTCTTGCATCCCGATACAATAAAAAGCCAGGGTGGTTTTGGGGTTTTGTTTTAATCTGTGTGGTCTAACGTGCAGCCAGAACAACCCTTTTACTGGTTCAGGATGGCTCACCTGGAAATGTCCAGATCCTTGAACAGAAAATACCAAGTAAACCATGCTGCTTTCCCAAAAGGCTCGATTTAGCTTCCGCTCATTACTAGGGGTTGTAGACCAGATACCCTTCTGTTGAGAAATTTCAAGGTTTCTCAAATTGCTACTCTTCATTATGAAGTATCGAATAGGCATGTTTGGTCTTGGTGAAGGAGATTTTGAGCCCTATAAAAGAATGCATAAGTTCTTGAAAGGTAATTTGACCTTTCGAAATCAATAGGCTCCGTTAAATAACATCTTCATAAACACATTAACCAAAATATTTTACCAAATATTCAACAAATGCAAATAGCTCCATCATGCCTGAAAAGCTACATGAGACTCAATCAAAATGAGGTTAAAGAGCCAAAACCAAGCACTCATTTTCAAGAGCATTCAAAATCCCTTATCAAGAAAGGATCCTGGATTACAAACTTTGATTTATGCTCCAAATGTACTTTCAGAAAATATTTTAATAAACTTTCAAAGGCTGAAAACAAGACTAAAATTGCTCCAGCTTACCGCCTACATACAGTTTCCAGGCAACGGTGCAGGAGAGGGAAACAAACAGAACCCCGGTCTCCCCGAACTGCAAAGACGGAGCTTGGAGTCGGAGTGTACATAGCAGAGTGCTGGAGAGAAGGGAGCTGCACAGAAACAGAGCTCTCGAGGAACTGCAGAAGGGTCCCCACCAGTTTCTGACTCCGTACTGACCTGCACAGGCCTACGAAAACTTGACCGAACGCCACGGAAAGAGCCAGAGGAAAGCAGTAGACTTAAACCGTTCCCGGCACTCACAGAGGGTTGGGAGTATTCCACGTTATCCCCAGCCAGGATGGAAAGAACTGTTTATACACACGGTGTTAGGGTGCCTGCGTGGCTCAGTCGGTTAAGTGGCTGCCTTCGGCTCCGGTCCTAATCCCGGGGTCCTGGGATCGAGTCCCGCATCAGGCTCCCGGCTCAGTGGGGAGCCTGCTTCTCCCTCTCCCTCTGTCTACCTACTTGTGCTCTCTATCTCTCTGTCAAATAAATAAATAAAATCTTAAAAAAAAAAAAAAATACAGACGGCGTTAGCCCACAGAAGGCTCACACCTTAGTACTGAAACTAAATTAGTACCATAATAAAAATGCTCTGGGACGCCTAGGTGGCTCAGTTGGTTGGGCAGCTGCCTTCGGCTCAGGTCATGATCCCATGGTCGTGGGATCGAGTCCTGCGTCGGGCTCCCTGCTAGGCGGGGAGCCTGCTTCTCCCTCTGCCTCTGCCTGCTTGTACTCTCTCTCTCTCTCTGACAAATAAATAAATAAAATCTTTAAAAAAAATAAAATAAATAAAAAATAAAAACTGCTCTGGACCTACCGTAACATTGCTTAAAAGAAAATCTCAAAAAGATTAAACTGATCGCAACTAACTTAGCTATGTACCAGAACAATGTCTGACAGTACTTAAAGGAACACAACAAAAATCTAGCAGCCGAACAAAACTATAAGGCCAAGAAACAGGACAATATGACCCATAACCTGGGAAAAAAATGAACAAATAGGGAAAGATTCAAATCTGACAGATAATAGAATTAGGAGACAAGAATGTCAGAGCAGCTATTATAAATACATGCACTGTGCTCAAGACGATAAAGTGAACATGAACATGCCTTTTGAAATGAGAAATGGAAGGTATTTTTTTAAAGACCCGAAGGGTGCTCTAGAGATGAAGCATAAATAAAAACCTCAGTGAACTTACAGACATAGCCAGAGAAACGATCTCAAATGAAACAAATAGACAAAAACAACTGAAAAAAATGAAGAAAGCTTCAGTGACCTGTGGAATAGTATCGACACCTATCCAAAGTCCCAAAAAGGAGGGGAAGTGGTGAGATAAAAAAAAAAATGTGAAGAAATAATGGTCCTAAATTTTCCAAAATTGATGCAAACTATAAATACATACTTTATAAGAACTACAAATAGTAATATACCAAGATCAAATTGCTGAAAACCAATGATAAGAAGAAAATCTTAAAAGTAGCTAGAGGGGGAAAAAAATACATTAGGAAAATAAAAATAATCACAGTAAACCTCCCTCAGAAATTGTAAACAAGAAGATAATGGAATGACATCTTTGCATAAATTAAAGAAAACCACTGTCAACCTAGAATTATATACACAGTAAAAATATCTTCTGAAAATAAAGGTGAAAAAGGTTTTCTAGACAAAAGCTTAAAGACTTCATTTCCAGAATATCTGTACTAAAAGAAATGGTATATGTTTCCAGACAGAAGTATATGATCCAAGACAGAAATTCACATCAATACAAAAGAATAAAGAGCACAAGAAATGATAATTATTGAATAAATATAAAAGACAAGGGCGCCTGGGTGGCTCAGTGGGTTAAAGCTTCTGCCTTCGGCTCAGGTCATGATCTCAGGGTCCTGGAATCGAGCCTCGCATCGGGCTCTCTGCTTAGCGGGGAGCCTGCTTCCCCCTCTCTCTCTGCCTGCCTCTGCCTCCTTGTGATCTCTCTCTGTCAAATAAATAAATAAAATCTTTTTAAAAAAAATATATATATATATGACATTTTTCTGACTTTAGGGTTTACTATGAAGTAAAAATACTACACTGTGGCATTTTTAACATATGTAGAAATAAAATATATGAGACCAGTAACACAAAGGACTAAGGGGTAAAATAAAAATACACTGTTCTTCTCAAACTATACCTGAAGTGCATAATACTGACTGGAGATACACCAAGGAAAGTTAAAAAGGGCTTCAGGAGCGAATTCTAGCAAACATTTAAAGAAAAAAATCATATCAATTCTAGGCATCTCTTCCAAAAACCTTAAGTGGAAAGAAGACTTCCCAACTAATCTTATGAGGCCAGCATACCCTGATACTAAAACTATACAAAAACAACACAAGAAAAGAGAACTACAAAATATTCCTCACAGGGGCGCCTGGTGGCTCAGTGGGTTAAAAGCCTCTGCCTTCGGCTCAGGTCATGATCTCAGGGTCCTGGGATCGAGCCCCGCATCGGGCTCTCTGCTTAGCGGGGAGCCTGCTTCCTCCTCACTCTGCCTGCCTCTCTGCCTACTTGTGATCTCTCTCTGTCAAATAAATAAATAAACTCTTTAAAAAAAAAAAATATTCCTCATGAACAAAGATCTCAAACTTAACAGAAGTTTTGATTAAACAAAATCAAATCCAATAATATTTAAAACAATAATCATCATGACCAAGTGAGGCATAAACATTAGAAAAACAGTCAATGAGATCCACTTTATTAATACAAGAAAAAAAGAACTGTGTTATCATTTCAGTAGATGTTAAAAAAAAAAAAAGGCACTGAACATAATTCAACATTTATTCCTAATAAATCCTCTCAGCAAAGTAAATCCAAAAGGAAATGTCCCACAGTTATGTTATCATAAATGGTGACAGATTTAACTAGGGGCTAGCTTTCCCTCTAAGGTCAAGGCAAAGATGTTTGCTCTCAACACTTTTTATTAAACATTTTACTGGAGGTTCTAATCAGAGAGAACAGGTAAGAAAAGAAAGAAACAGAATCAATACTAGAGAGGAAAAAAAGCAAAACTACCTTTATTAACAGATGAAATGATTATGTATGCAGAGAATCCTGAGAAATCTACATAAATAGCTAACAGAATAAATAAATGAAATAAAATGATGGTACACTGGGTAAATATACAAAAGTCTAATTTATTTCTATATGCTAGCAATGAACAACTAGAAATTAAAAATTTAAAGAACAGTATCAAAAATATAAAATACTTCGAGATCACCTTAACAAAAAATGTGTAATACTTGAACCCTGAAATTTACAAAACACTCTTGTGAAAAATTTCTTTTGAGAAAAGAAATGCAGATGTATACCATGCTTATGGATTAGGAAACTAAAACCTGTTGTCAGTTTTCTTCAAACTGACCTACAGAATCAATGCAATTCCACTTAATACCAAAAATGTTCCTGTGGAAATTGACAAGCATTTTCTAAAGTTTATATGAAAGAACACTAGAACACCGATAGCACCAAAACGATTTTAAAACAAGAAGAACAGAGTTGGAGAAAAAAAATTAACTGGTTTCAAGACTTAGTATAAAGCTACTATAATCAACTCACTGTAGCAGAGGCAAAACAGAGAGGTGTAAAGATCAATGCAACAGAATAGAGTCCAATAAATAGACCACATTATGGTCAATCGATTTTTGACAAAGGTGCCAAGATAATTCAATGTTAATCTTTTCAACAAAAGGTGCTAGAATAATTGCATAGGCAAATGCCAAAATATGGTCCCTGACCCAGTCATACTATAAACAAAACTTAAAACAGAGCATCTAGCTAAATGTAAGAGCTCTCACTACAACATTTCTGGAAGAAAACATAGAAAATCTTTGTAATCTTGAGTTAAACAAAAAATTTCTTTTTTAAAAAAAAAAAAATTTCTTTTTTAAGATTTATTTATTTATTTGAGAGAGTGAGCACATGCACATGTGCGTGCACACATCAGTGGGAAGAGGGACAGAGGGAGAGAATCTTCAAGAAAACTCCCCACTGAGAGTGGAGCCCCATGGGGGGCTCTCGATCTCAAGACCATAAGATCATGACCTGAGCCAAAACCAAGAGTCAGATGCTGAACTGACTAAGCCATCCAGGCACCCCAGAGTTAAACAGAGGCTTCTTAGGACACAAAAAATATGAACCATAATAGAAAAACAGATGAAACCAAAATAGGAAAAAATAGCTACAATGGACTTCACCAAAATTAAAAACCCTACTCTTCAAAAAACACTTGTTAAGAAAATGAATATGCAGGCACAGACTGTAAGAAAAAGTTGCAAAGCATATATAATTAAGATCTGTAGCTAGAATACATTTTTTAAAATCTTACTATTAAATAAAAAAAACAACCGATAAACAACCAGAAAAAGTTGAGCAAAAATTTGAACAGATACTTCACACCAAAGAAAATTCAGGAAACGCAAATAAGCACATGAAAAGATGCTCAACATCACTAGTCATTGGGGAAACGGAAATTAAAACTACAATGGGGTATCACTCTGTACCCATCAGAATGGCTAACATTAAAGAGATTAATAATGTCAAGTATTGTCAAGAACATAGAGCACATGGGACCCTCATAGATGACTGAAGGGAATGGGAAAAAGTACAACCATTTTGGAAATTAGCTGGATAGTTTCTTGTAAAGTTAAACATACACTTAACCATACAATCCCACACTTCTACTCCTGGGTGTTTACCCAAGAATAGAAACCATATGTACACACAAAGACTTGTCCTCGAATATGAGAGCAGCTTTATTCATAAGAGCCAAAAAGTGGAAACAATCCAAATGTCCGTCAACTGGTGAATGGATAAACACTCTATGATATTAGCCATACTGTCCAGCAATAAAAAGTAATGAACTAAGAATACACTGAATAATTTAGATGAATTTCAAATGTGAGATAAGCCAGTCACAAAAAACCACATACATATGATTCCATTTGGAGCAAACTGCAGAAAAGGCAAAACTCTAGGGACAGAGAGCAGTTCAGTGGTCGTCATGATCCAGGGCTGGTGGGAATACCCTGTACGTGGCTGTGATACATTTACATAATTATATACATTTGTCAAAATTCACTGAATTGTACAGTTTAAACTGGTGAATTTTATTATGTATATACCTAAATAAATATATTCAAAAATAGGGCGCCTGGGTGGCTCAGTTGGTTGAGCGACTGCCTTCGGCTAGGGTCATGATCCCGGAGTCCCGGGATCGAGTCCCACATTGGGCTCCCAGCTCCATGGGGAGTCTGCTTCTCCCTCTGACCTTCTCCCCTCTCGTGCTCTCTCTCACTCTCTCTCAAATAAATAAAATAAAATCTTAAAAAAATATATTCAAAACTAAAACACTCTAAAACCTAAGAATACAAATCCACAAAAAAACATTTCTTTTCCTCTTCTTTAACAGGAGTGTTTCAGCAGACATTTGTCCCAGAACACAACGTATAGCTAAATAACCCTAACTGAATACTTACTCAGTACCAACAACACAGGAAATTAAAAGTAAACATACTCTAAATATTTGAAATCATTCGTATTACAAATATTTTTCAAAGAGACATAGTTCTCAATTCCCTACCAACATTTCCTATCTTCCTAACCCCACACTATCTTGTACTTTTTAATACAACCACTGAATTGGAGAAATCAATTAGTAATTCAAAGAAACCATTGTCTGCAATTCTGAAATTACGAACCTAAACTAATTTGAGATCATCTTGTTACTTAACAAAAAAAGGTTCTAACGATACTGAAAGGACATGGTGGACGGCGGAGATACGTGCCATCGGTAAACGGTTTGTTAGTTTTAAAACATCCCAAGATGGTGCTAACTAGAAATCTCTGGCAAGCAGGAAAAACTAAAAAATTTATGCAAGGTGTCTCAAGTCTGCCAGATTCAATTTATATCTAGAACAAAGACCACGATTAGTAACCGAAAGTGGAACTGTTTTGTCATTTTGCTTCAACATGTAACATGAAATGTGCTAGCAATCTGTTCCTTGCTATATCAACTTGTAAATACTCTACCTTTCCTGAGGATGGAGGAGAAGGGCTAGCACAAGGACTTGGGTAGCTACTGCTGTCTGTAGATTTCACAGAAGATTGATCTGACCGGTCATCAGTGTTTCGTTTAGGATGTAAAATCCCTCTATCTTTGTACTTCTGAGGTGGGTGCAGTGCTGGAGATGGAGATTTCGTCAATACTCTTGAGTGGGAAGGAGGGAACAAAGATCAGTGACACACAAGTTCATAATACAAAGCAGATTCCATTTCAAACCAGAGTTCCAGTGGCATTATAATATATGAAGTAATACTTACTAAGGGAATTTCATTCTTCTCTCACATTAAGAGTGAAAAAACATCTGAGATATCAGGGTGCACTTACACAAACAATAGGTAAAAATATATTTTTAACAATCTACAAAAGTTCTTAACTTAATGTTAACAAATACTCAAAATATTATTTCCCTTACAAAATTCCTAACCTCGGGGTGCCTGGGTGGCTCAGTCGGTTGAATGTCTGCCTTCAGCTCGGATCATGATCTCAAGGTCCTGGGATCAAGCCCCATGTCGGGCTCCCTGCTCAGTGGAAGGTCTGCTTCTCCTTCTCCCTCTACTGCCCCCCTTGCTTCTGCTCTCTCTCTCTCTCAAATAAATAAATAAAATCTTTAAAAAAAAATTCCTAACCTCTTGTATGATGCTATTGGAGAGGTCTTTAACATTACATAATTATTTAAATACATCTATGCTAATGGCCCTTACTAGAATATCACCCACTCTACTTCCCTTCCACTTTCACAGAATACCTTAAGCCAAGTAAAATAGGTTTTAAAAGCATACCAAGAGGTGCCTAGGTGGCTCAGTGGGTTAAAGCCTCTGCCTTCGGCTCAGGTCATGATCTCAGGGTCCTGGGATCGAGCCCCGCATTGGGCTCTCTGCTCAGCAGGGAGCCTGCTTCACCCTCTCCCTCTGCCTGCCTCTGCCTACTTGTGATCTCTCTCTCTCTCTGTCAAATGGATGAATAAAATATTTTTAAAAAATAAAAATAAAATAATTTTAAAAAGCATACCAAAAAATATGGTATGGTAAAGTATTAAAATACTGCTGGACTACAGTCAGGAGAGAAGACTTCTAGGACAGTACTAAATTTACAACTAACGAAGGTATGTGATCCTGGGCAAGTCTCTTAACTTATCTGAACTTTAATTACTTATGTGTTAAATAAAAGGATTATACTAAACTGTAAAATTCTTCTATTCTAAAATTCTATGGATAAATGCAGCAAAGCTGGCAGTCAGGTACTTTATAATTTTTCTAAAAGTATAGGTCTTTGTGGAACAACCAGACATTAAAAAAAAAAAAAAAAAAAGACACTGAGTACTTCCTAAAGTCATGCAATACAAAGTTCACAGCACCACCTATAAAATACACTTGCCAAAATATTGGCTCTAATCAAACCCTGAGAGCTTACTACCAGTTTAGACGAAATACACATGGTATGGCAACAAGTAAGGCCGGGAAGAAACAGACAAATCCAGAATGTGACAGACCTCACAGTACTACCAACCCATTTTCTTCAAAAAAGTCAACAGATGGGACACCTGGGTGGCCCAGTTGGCTGAGCGTCTGCCTTCGGCTCAGATTATGATCCTGAGGTGTCCTGGGATAGAGCCCCGCAACAGGCTCTCGGCTTAGCAGGGAGTCTGCTTCTCCCTCTCCCTCTGCCCCTCCTGCCCCCCCCCACTCATGCTCACTCTCTCTCGCTCTCTAATAAAGAAATAAAATCTTGGGGTGCCTGGGTGGCTCAGTGGGTTAAAGCCTCTGCCTTCAGCTAAGGTCATGATCTCAGGGTCCAGGGACCGAGCCCCGCATCGGGCTCTCTGCTCGGCGGGGAGCCTGCTTCCCTCTCTCTCTGCCTGCCTCTCTGCCTACTTGTGATCTCTCTCTGTCAAATAAATAAATAAAATCTTAAAAAAAAAAAAGAAATAAAATCTTTAAAAAACAAAAGTTAACAGAGGAACTACTCTCTCACTCTCTCTCGCTCTCTCTCTCTCTCTCGCTCTCTAACTAATAAAATCTTTAAAAAACAAAAGTTAACAGAGGAACTACTCTAGATCACAGGAGCCTCAAGAAACATGACATCCTGATGAGTCTTCCCTGGACGCTAATTCAAATAAATGTATAGTATGACAACTGGGAAAATGATCATTTTACTGGGATTGATAAGTGGATTTTGATTATGTAGAAAAAAAAAAAATTTTTTTTTAAGCAGGCTCCACGCCCAGTATGGAGCTCAATGCCGGGCTTGACCTCACAACCCTGAGATCAAGACCTGAATCAAGATCAAGAGTCAAATGCTTAACCGACTGAGCCACCCAGGCGCCCCCAAATTCCTCCGTTTTTAAGAGATGCATATTTAAATATGGAAGGGTAAAATGACATGACGTATGGGTATCTGGAAATATGTAAACCAAATAAGAAAGCCAAAAGTGAAAAAAGAAAATTTGGTTAGGTACAGCAAGCAGGTAAAAATCTTGTTAACTGCTGAATGTGGGATATGGAGTTCATTATGCCATATCATTTAGTTTGCTGTGTTTAACAATATTGATAATAAACAAGTTTAAAACAAAAAGGATGTGTTTAATAATTCATAAGCTTCCATAGACTCCTGCAATTATAATTACTCTTCCTTCAAGAATAACTCTCTCAGATCCAGGATTATTTCTTTCACAAATGAAATAAAACAGGTAAAGCCTAACATATTAACAAAAGACTATATAATGAATGCACATCTGAATCATTAACAACCTGCTAAGAAGTGTAAAAAACCTTTCAAGGGTTTTTTTCTCTTGTGAATTGATGTTCAATGCATTATGTAAATTCGACCCCCCTAAAATCACATCGTTCTTACCCTGGCACCTTGGTGACCTGAAAATTAGGCAACAGAACTTAATGAGGGTAAAAACTTATTAAAATAAAAATGCATTTTCGTGTCTACCTTTTGGTTTTCAAACTGATCTTTTTTTTTTTTTATTTTATTTTTTCAGTGTTCCAAGATTCATTGTTCATGCACCACGCCCAGTGCTCCATGCAATACGTGCCCACCATCAGGCTCCCCCATCCCCCAACCCCCTCCCCTCCAAACCCTCAGTTTATTTCTCAGACTCCACAGCCTCTCGTGGTTCAAACTGATCTTTTAATCTGAGCTCCATTCTAGCTTCTCTCTCTTATATTTGGCTTCCCTGGAAAATTCATGCAGTTGGAAACAAAGCCTTCCACAAGCCCCTCCACCTTTTCACTTAAGAAGTTCAGACACAGAATTCATTTTATCTCATTTCTCTTAGAGAAAAGATGCACTTGTCCTCTGCCATCAAATTATTACGTAGAAAATGACAAGCAAAAAACACACCTGTATGATTTAGGATGGAAGATGGGCAATTTCTATTACTTTAATAGTTTCTTAAGCTATTTTAAAATAGTTTTGATAAAATGTTTTTATTAAAAGAATAGTAAATATAGTAAAAAAAAAAAGTACTTATGTAAAAAAAGTAAAAATATTTTATCATCGCAGAGGAAAACTCTAACTATAAATACTTTCTCTCCAAGCAGTAGTCTCACAAAGACTGTTAATTTCTCCCTTCAAAAATAAATCTTCCAGGTGCCTGGGTGACTCAGTGGGTTAAAGCCTCTGCCTTAGGCTCAGGTCATGATCTCAGGGTTCTGGGATCGAGCCCCACATCGGGCTCTCTGCTCAGCATGGAGCCTGCTTCCCCCCTCTCTCTACTTGCCTCCCCTCTCTCTCTGCCTGCCTCTCTGCCTACTTGTGATCTCTCTCTCTCTCTGTCAAATAAATAAATAAAATCTTTAAAATAAAAAAATAAAAAATATAAATAAATATTCCTAAGCGTCCTCACTCTATTCCCCACCAAATGCACCAACTCTAGGCCTTATCTATTAATACTACCAAAATTCTGAAGGTAGATGAAAGTCCAGATCTCACTGTTCAACAGGTAAGAAAATGAAGAGTGCCAGGCTACAACTTGTAAGGAAATGGAAATGCTTGATTCCTGTGTCACAGGTGAAAAACTAAACTTATAAGACAATCAATATCTGAATTATAACTAATATTACATTTTATCATTTTGATTTTCTTAATTTTATTAAATTCCCAACTTTTATTAAATAAGCATTTATTACTTTAAGAAAAAGGAAGCTTTTTTCCAAAAATGTGTGCTTGTATGTGAATAGATGCACACACACATACACACTTGCATTTATACACACGGACACATACGCATACACACAACACACAGAGTCTCCACGAACCTAACAGGTTTTTACAGATGGGCCTAGGAATAACGTTACCACATAACAGTATCTGTGGAAATCTATTCCCACATTCTAAACCATTGTCTAAGTAAGCTTTCAGAAAAATCTTTTCGAAAAGTAGGTAGTGTCTAAGAAGAAAATGTGCCTTTTACTCTTCTGTTGCCCAGCAAAGCCTACATCAGAGAGAAACATTCAGGAACACACATTATGAGAAGATTTTCTTGGCAAATGACTGAATTATTCTTCAAGTGTAATAGCTGAAGAACTTGGAAACCAGTATGGCTTACTCCCCATTAACTGAAGTCTGATCCGATGAAGCCATATCCTTCATTCAAATATGCAAATCTGACCAAAAGTAGACACAAATAGCCCCATCTGATCCTTCAAAAACAGTAAACATTACTTTTATGTTTTCACTGTTTGTATTTTCAGTTTTTTTAACAATGAAATATTCTTACCACACAGACTTTCTACCAATATTGCCAAAACTAGCATCACAGACAAGAATATTGTTTTTGTTATCAATTCTAACAGGGTAAAAAAATGTTTTAACTGATATAAAGAAACTTAAATTTGATTCTAACAAATGTTGTTACACAACAAATATTTTTGAATCATGGCCAATGATTCATTACAACCACTATTATATAATCAAAGTACATTTTTGGATAAATAATTCAATATAAGAGCTTTCTTATTACTAATAATCATCACATAGTAAATAAAAATATCACATCTAATTGCTAAATGCTGGAAAGAAAAGAAGAAGTTGGCTAAAGTGTAACAGATCCTGCCGTTACAGTAAATTTGCTTACTTATTATTTGCCTCCCCTGGATAAAAGATAAACTCTCTGACAGAAGAGATCTTGTCTATTTGGAACACTGCTGTATCTCTTACACCAAGAACAACGCACGTGTAATGTGTCACT
Source organism: Potos flavus (assembly GCA_028534135.1). Taxonomy (NCBI): domain Eukaryota; kingdom Metazoa; phylum Chordata; class Mammalia; order Carnivora; family Procyonidae; genus Potos; species Potos flavus. The sequence continues at coordinate 4,386,541 of CM052895.1, read as the reverse complement.
GAATAAATGAATAAATAATTGATCTCCTGTAGGAATACTAGTCAGCAATATTGATACTTAGGTAAGACTTGTGGGAAGGTTCTCATTTTAAATGGCCACAGCCCATGCTTCTTGCTGTAGGATGTCTGGGAAAGATATTACTTCACATGTATCAATGAAAATACATAATTTTAAAATAATGGTAGCTTTTTAACAGACCCTAGATTCACATTCTTGAAATTAAACATTGAGATTTTTCTGATAAAAAAAAAATCTCCTTATTAAATGACTCATAGATATCAGTAGTTTAAAATCCTTCATATCATCTTAACACTTCTAAGAACCATGTTTTAAAAGTAAAAAACTTGTGGCACCTGGGTGGCACAGTCCATTAGGTGCCCAATTCTTGGTTTCAGCTCAGGTCGTGATCTCAGGGCCGTGAGATCAAGCTCTGCTCAGCACGGAGTCTGTTAAGACTCTCTCTTGCTCTCCTTCTGTCCCTCCCTGCCTCAAATAAATACATAAATCTTTAAAAAAAAAAAAGGTAAAAAACTCTTCCCATTTTATTGTAACCTTTTTGTGTATTTTAGATTGTAAGTAATTTTTAAATGTTACAAAAGCTCAGATTCTATGATAAATAATTAATTTCCCTGGGGAAAAAAAATGTCTCCCGTTTTGATAAAATGTTATCAATTTACCTTTCTGCAGCAGCAGACTCATCCGAAAATTCAGTATCTGCTGAAGTTTTCCTGCTGTTATTCGACCTCCAAGACGATGCCAGAGGAAGTTCTTCTGAAGACATAGGCCTTGGCCTCTGGCCTATTCCCGATGGCTGCTGTAAGCCCGCAGACTGTTCTTCCGTGCTGAGAACAGCAATGATGGCTCTTATGGTGGCCTCATCAACCTGAGACCAGGGTTTAGACGGAGCTCTCATTCGGCGTAAAAACAAGCTGTGCCACTTCTGCCGGAGCTGCAGCAGCAAACTGGCTGCCTGGAATAGAACAGTCTCCTCAGTTCAAGGAGAGCCAAGCAAGGTGGCGAACCCACTTGCAAGACACCCATTTATGAGGGAGGCTCTGCAACTGTTTCCAAAGGACACTGTGCAACTTGTCAGAAGTAGTGTATTTCACTCTTTTTGTTGCACGAATGAGATAACATTTCTTCTTTACCATATTTGAGGACTAGAGACACAAAATCAAATGACACAGTCCAATGGAAGAGACGGCAAATAATGTGTGGTTAGAGTGTGATTAAAACTGGAACAGTTAACAGCAGAGTGAATACAGAAAGAATACATTTAGTTCCCTTCATATTTTATTCTAGTGCCTGTAGAACATCCACATGATGATCCAGAGGGCAGCTAGATGCACAGGTCCAGAGAAAGGCCGAAGCTAGAAATATAGATCAACCTGGGAGTCATCCATGCATAAACGGTTACTAAATCTACACACCGAGGGAAGGTCCCTAGAGATTGTACAAAGACATGAGAAGAGCAGCGTAAAGCCCACAATACTGGAGAATATCTAACATTTAAGGCACAAACACATACAGCAGAGTCAGTGAAAGAACGTAAAAAGGAATGATGTTTTAAGAAAGAAGAAGAATCAGGAAAGATTAATATCATAGTAACTTGTGACAAAGAAGCTGGGACGGGGGTGAGGAGGAAAAATGGGGAAGGGCAGAATTACACAAGATGGGGTATGGACAACAGAGCCAAACATGAGAGAAAGGGTGAACTCAAGGATAGTGGGCTGGCCTTGACGATGTGGGGGACATGCTGACCTTGACAAGGGCTGTTTCAGGGAAGGGAAGGGCTGGTGCAAATAGAAGTGGGACTCCAGGAGCCTGAAGCGACGTGTAAACAGAGAGTAAAAAAGTAAACCTAACCAGTTGTCCACTATTGATAGCTTTGCTGACCATCCTCCCCCTTCAAAAAAAAAAAAAGGAAATAGTAGGATCTCTTAAAAATAGAGACGGAGCTTTTACCAGTAGCTATCTTTGGTAATTACGCATCCTAGAGCTAAGGCACAGAAGACTGAATGAATGCAAGGATTCATTAACTCTCTGAATTGGTTAAATACTAGCAGTTGACCATTAGGAGTGGTTCAATGACGTAAGAGTCACATCGCTTCAATTTGTTCTTTGTTGTTGTTTTTAAAATTGTCAATTTTTAGCTATTTGACAGATTAAAAGCAAAATAATCATGCCATATTTAGTCCTGGAGTTCAAGTTTATATCCTTTTGTGAAAATTTATTGTAGTAAATTTTAATGTGGCAAAGCAACCTTAAGCTCTATTTTAGCCAAGCGAAACATAATCTGAAATTACATTAGAACATTTCCCTTGTCTCCAAACTGTTTAGTATAACAGAATACTTATGCACAGCTTAGTGGATTTCACCACTTAATGCACATTCTTCTCCCTTCCTTCCCCCAATAATATCTATACTGGAAAATGTGCATTTGTCTGAGGAATTATTTTGTTTGCTATCATTTAATGAATCTCAACACTTTGAGTAAATGTACCTCAGTCTGATTTTTTATGAACTTTATTTTTAAAACCCTTATTTCCTGGGGTGCCTGGGTGGCTCAGTCGGTTAAGCATCTGGCTCTTGATTTCAGTTGACTGTGATCTCAGGGACATGAGATCAAGCCCCCCATCAGACTCCACACTCAGTGGGGATACGCACTCTCTCTTTCAAATAAATAAATAACTCTTTAAAAATAACCCTTAATTCCTATTTCTGCATGTTTGCAAGTCTGACTACTATCATGAGGTAAAAATTTATTACTCTAGGTATTCACTAGCTAAATAAACATAGTTCTTGCTTAGCAAACATATACTGTTCCCGAACTCTCTTCTCCAGCTCTTGAAGGGTCCTGGCATCCTTAAAATACTTTGAATATACAGCCTTGATCCATGGATTAAATTAGCATCTAAGTGAATGTGTGATGTTTTCTAAATCAGAGCCATATAAACGGGAATACAGCATATATCTGGGTATTCTTATAGCTATCTTTTTAATATCTTATTTTTTCATTAATTACATATCAACATCAATTTTGTAACTCGAAACAAATTGATTTTGTATAATTAAATGTGTTGAACATCTGTATTAACTGATTTGATGCCATAAAGTTAGAAAATAATTTACTGCCCCTTTTATTCCCATTCCAAAAGGAGAAAACTACGTAGAAAGATAAAGGACAGTAACAATATAGACTTGAATATCTTGAAAAAAAAATACATAAAGGTGGAGATGGAATGAAGGGAAGGCTTCGTCAAGAACATTTTTAATTTGAAAAAAAGACATTAATCTTTCCCAATTCAGAGATATACAAAAGGAAAAAACAGAATGAACTCATATCTTTCTCTCAGAAACAGAGTTATACGAAATAAAGGGAATTCCTGTGTACCACCTACAGAAATACTCAAATATCACTGAGCTTAAATACGAGCCACATTGAGGCTTTTCAAATCCTCTACTTGAATAAACCCCAATATGTCGGAGAATGCATACGGGCTCTGTGAAAACTGAAACACAAACTATATTCTCTAATACTAAGGGCTCAATGGTAAAGGTGTAATTTTCAACATACCATATGTCAGTTCATACTCACTGAATGAAAGAAACTTACCACACTACTGAAAAGCAACTTACCTCGGGCTCTAGTTTGAAATTGAGCCACTCATCAAGTTTCAAAGCTGCTAAATTAGCAGTAGTTCTATCTTCCATTTCACTGTCACTACTGTCATTAGGAATACCATCCGCTGTTCAAACACATATTGAAAGGAAAAAATTTCACTTTTAACATCTCATAGCAAAAGAAGTAAGTAAATATAGACATTCTGTATTTATACAAATCCACCTGATATACTAACAGTTTGGGTGGGGAGCTCTCCAAATCCAGCAGTTCACAAATTAAGTCTCAGTATTTATAAAAAGGGGGGAAAAGGCATTTTAAAGACTATGATCTCTAATCAAAATACAACAAAACTTTAAAAAGACAAGAACAGGGTGCCAGGATGGCTCAGTCAGTTAAGCGTCTGCCTTCAGCTCAGGTCATGATCCCAGGGTCCTGGGATAGAGTCCCACACTGAGCTCCCTGCTCAGCGGGGAGTCTGCTTCTCCTCCTCCCTCTGCCCCTCCTCACTCCTCACTTGTGTTCTCTTTCTCTCTCTCTCAAATAAAATCTTAAAAAAAAAAAAAAAGACAAGCGGTGCCTGGGTGGCTCAGTGGGTTAAACCCTCTGCCTTCGGCTCGGGTCATGACCTCAGGGTCCTGGGATCGAGTCCCGCATCAGGCTCTCTGCTCAGCGGGGAGCCTGCTTCCCCCTCTCCCTCTCCCTGCCTTTCTGCCTACTTGTGATCTCTCTCTCTGTCAAATAAATAAATAAAATCTTAAAAAAAAAAAAAGACAAGAACTTAAAAATCAAAACACAATCTTTAAATAATAACTGGATAAAGAAGAAAACTAAGAACATAAAAAAGGGAATGAAAACACTATAAATCAATAAATGCTCATGTAAATTCACAGGTTTCAATGTAAAAGAAGAAAAGGAGATGTAGCACCGGGGTGGCTCAGTTAAGTGGCTGGCTCTTGGTCTCATCTCAAGTCTTGATCTCGGGTTTATGAGTACATGGTGGGTGTAAAAATTATTTAAATAAATGAATACCTTAAAAAAATAAAGATGCCAAACGCAATCATGTAAGCTTTCTAAAACAGTATAAAGATAACTTAATAAATGGTACATATGAGGGGAAAGCTCAGAAATATAAGAACTGAAATGAAATATGAACTTAAAGGACTGAACATCAGACATGAGTAGAACGGATCAGTGATCTGGAAGACAGGGTGGTAGAAATCACCCAAGCTGAACATCAGGAAGAAAAAAGAATTTTAAAAAATTATTCGGCAAGCTACCACAGCCAAAATCCTGCAAGTTACTGACTCTTCCCTTTCACTCGCCACCCATTCAATCCAGCAGTTACTAGTGCCTCCAAAATAATCTTGAATCTACTTCTCTTCCTATCAGCTGCCACCACTGTAGTTTTCAGCCACCGTTATCTATCATTAAGGCCACACACTGAAAAAGCCTCCTACCTGCCTCCTCCCTTCCATTCTTCCTCCTTCGACAATCCATCATCACAGCCAGAATGATCGTTTTGAACATAAATAACATCATATTATTCCCTTACTTAAAATCCTTCACCTTCAGTGTCTTCCCTTGCATTTACCATGGCTTACAAGTTCATGCCTTTCTTTCAACCTCATCTTACCCTACTCTCCCCTTGATCATTATGCTCCCAATCCCATAACCCTTTTGTCAGTTCCCAGAACATTTCCTAGAGGAGAATCGTGGCCCTTTGCACCATCTTCTCCTTCCTAGAGCTTATGTGTGTATCTTCGCATGACTGGCGGCTTCTCATACTCTAGGTCTTATACTCAAATCACACCGCCTCAGAGATATTTGTTCCAGGGTCGCTTTCTAAAGTAGGACACCCCTAAGTCAAGTCCTCTTTATTTCCCTTATAGTAGCATGCAGATTATTTACTTTTTTTCTGTCTACCCCCCACTACCATATAAATTCCTAAGGACTACAACATCTTGTCTATCCTGTTTTCTGTTACATCTTCAATGCCTAGCGTCCTTGACATAAAGGAGTTGACCAATAAATACTTGCTGAATCACTGAATAGCAAAAAATTGAAAACAAGCAAGTTCAAAGGAACATTTTAAATGCATTAGGCCACTTTTAAGTGATAGAATATTTTGCAGCCATTAATATAAAGTATTTTTGAAAATTTATATTCTGCAAAATGAAAACAGAATATAAAATAACAAAATATGTATAACTTTAAAAAGTCACATAATATTCTTAAAAATAATATTAAAAAGTGTCTGCATAAGGGAAATGGGGTCATGGGTCACTCTTATTATTTCCCTTAAACAATTACCTTTATGTTAAACTATTATTTAATTTCAAGTGGGAGAGAAAAGTAAACTTCCTAGAAGCAAGATTAACCAAAAATGCTCAACTCAATAACAAGTTACCTTAGAAATCAATTTTAAGAACTGAAGTATACTTTAGTATTTTCTAATCCGTCTTAATATATAAAAGAGAGGTACTCCCACCTAAGTGTTTGGAATTTCAATTTTTATTTGGTCTAGTAAAAAAAATTTTTTTTCATTTCAAAAAGATTTTTATTTCCTTATGATCCATTTACCTCGAAACGATGAAGGTTCCTGAAGAGCATTACTTGCCAGCCTCGCCGGTCCACAGAATACCAACACAGTGACGGGGGTCACTGCCGAACAACATCTAATGTTAGCTATTCTGTGGGCTCTGGTCATCTCATCATAAATAAGCCAGTCTGTAGGCAGTGCCTGAATCGCTGCAGCCTGACCATTGGCTGGAGGAATCTATCAGAAAAATAAATCAAAAACTTGTTACCTGTATTTACCACCTACTTTACCAGCCATACTTTTAAACTGTAAAAAGTCCCTCAGTGCGACAGATGATGGATATTAGTTGTCAGGCAAACATTAAAGCAAGTCACTGCTCATGCAGCTGGAACGCAAGGCCTCATTACCTAACACATGACCTCTTCCAACGCTAAGATTTCATCAAAATTTTTTCCCAATGTTAAATTATATAATCAATTAATTTCTTAAAGCAGCTTGGTATGCGGAGCATCTTCTTGTTGCTCTTCAACTATGTAAATTAGATTAGTTTCACCTCAAGGCCTAAGAGCATTAAAAATGTCTTACCTTTTTATATTGAGGCTGACTGAGAACTGAAGTGGGATGAAACCGAACTTTCTTCTCCTTCGGCCCTGTCAATACTACATTCTCTCTGTCCACATGGACTAAATTAGGATACATGCCTGCTACCAACGCAGCTTTAACGACAGCCCAGTTCTCAGAATTGGTGTTAACATCTCGAATATCACCACCACCTCGTGCTCTAACAAAGCCTAGAAGGAGGGGAAAAAAACCACACCAACCTTTTCTATTGTGCAAAATATACTTTTAAACGTGCGCGTCTCTTACAAAAATTGTACTAACCCATATAATTTTAATGATATTCAAATTCCACAATAATTAATAAAATCTCCTCTCTAAAGTTTAAAATACAGAATCAATGTTCTAAGAAAGTTTAGGTTTGCTCGGGCTAAAGTAAATAGAAGATTTATTGGGGACTTAGGGACTTTTAAAAAATACACATCCTTGCTAAAAAGTTTTTCATAAGATGCTATCAGAAATGTACTAAAATTTAAAAAAAAAAAAAAGAAATGTACTAAAATCATAGCTGAAAATCTAAACCATTCTTCTGGCTGGTATTAATAACATTTTGGTTATGACAGACATGAATGCTAGAGTGAATCCATATATTCTTGCTTGAATTTCCAAAGCCCTTCATATTTCCTAATATTTGAGACTACTCTAAAACCTTTTGGTTCACTCCTTTTATTACTTTGGCACTTTACCTCATCCATGTACCCAGGCTCTGGCACTCTTCCTTGACTATATTCTCAATGTATTATGCTACTCAAAAGGAAATTTAAAGAAATAATTCCAAACTGACATAACAATACTGGCATTCTCTTTAAAAAAAAAAAAAAAAAAAAAAAAATTAGTGCCTTAAAGAGATTACTAACTGTTTTACGTTCCAAAAATACGAAGACCACATTTGTATCAACCTACGTATATATTTAATCTATTGCAGAGCCAAGCGTTTATTAAGAGTGACAAAACAGAACTACAACATCTAAACTGCTTTTTCCCAACAAATGTACTATAAATTGCTCACTGCCTACAGTATCAGAAAGTATTCATATATTTCTCAGCTACGCCTTCTACAATATCATGTTTTTAACCAACAAACAAAACCTGAAATCACATAGGAGTCTACAAAGCAGTTAATATATATGAGACATACAACAATGTGAAAATGTCATAAAAATAATATAAGATGGCATCAGTTAAAACTAAAAATACTATGAGGTATAGGTAAGGTACTCTCAGTGGTCTAAATAAGTTCTTTAGGGAAAATTTTACCTGATGCTCTAAGTTGACCAAGCAACTGAGTTCTCATGCCAATGATTATTTCCATGGTAGCTTGTGAAAGAAAATTCTTTTCACAAAAGGCTCGCTCCCACCCATCACTTCGTGCTTTCTGCCATGCCTACAAAAATATGATTATATAACAAGATACATTCACTAAACTCCTTAGGCCGCAAAGTAACTGAAAACCACTACATTAGCTACTCAAGGTCAATTCTCCTTCTAATTATTTGATAAAATCTAGACCCTCATTAAAAAAAAAAAAAAAAAACTCAAAGATACAGAGAACAGATTGGTAGTTCCCAGAGGCAGGGGAGGAGAGGGAGGTGAAATGGGTGAAGAGGGTCAAAAGATACAAGCTTAAAGTTATAAAATACGTAAGTTCTGGGGAGGTAACTTACAGCACGGTGATCATAGTTAATAACATTATATTGTATATTTGGAAGTTGCTAAGAGTGTAGATTTTTTTTTTTAAGATTTATTTATTTTAGAGAAAGAGAGAGTACACAGAGGGGCAGAGGGAAAGGGAGAGAGAGTCTCAAGCAAACTCCACGCTGAGTGCAGAGCCCAACGCAGGGCTTGATCTCATGACCTGACCAGAAAGGGTTGAACACTCAACTGACTGCTCTACCCAGGTGCCCCAAGAGTAGATTTTTTTTTTTGGTAAACTTTTTTTCATTGAGGTATCACTGACATTGACATTTAACATTATATTCATTTCAGGTATACAAAATAGTGATTCAGTATTTGTATATATTGTGAAATGATCACCACAATAAATCTAGTTAACATACCAGAGAGTAAATCTTAAAAGTTCTCATCACAACAGAAAAAAATTTGTAACTACGTGCAGTGATGGATGTTAACTAGACTTACTGTGGAGATCATTTCCCAGTATATACAATTACAGTATCATTATGTTTTACACTTGAAACTAATGTTATATGTCAATGACATCTCAATTTTTAAAAAATATAAATTTTAAAATTAAATATAAAAAAATCTAAGACTTTATGATTAAATAAAATTTATCCTTAATTTATACTCAAATGCTATGAAAGCCATTGAGTTTATAAAATCCCAATGAGAATTAAGTATCCACTAACCTAAATGACCAGCTATGTAAAAATATCTACCTTTTCAGATGTGTCTGCTAATTTTCTTCCACTGAAGTGTCGGAGGTTTTTAACTAAGCCATCATGACACCATTTATGTGTAAGGATTCTACAACTCCGGTCCTCTAAAAAAACTTCTATATCATCCTCTTAATTTATCTGAGAATGGGAAGTGAGATTTCTAGAAACCATCTATATGCAGTATAAGAAAGCTCCTCCTTGAAAATGACTTTTCTTCCTTTGGAGTATACTAAAAGACCAAGGCAGTAATTTATCCTCTCTGCTTTTGAAGGAGCTGGTGAAAGCAAAGAATGCATAGGAATTCTACACCAAATCTCCCTCTATTATCCACTCAACTAATCTACTCTAACATATGGTATCTAATAAACTCAATAGCACGGCATTATCCACTGTTCAATTATGCTCACAAAACAGCTGGCCATTATTTTTTTTTTACCTATATATAATGGAAAAATTCTGTATGCCTGGAAAAGAGTACTTTCTGCATAAACAAAATGAATTTTTTTTTTAAAGTATAGTCACAGCCTACATTCGAGAGAATTTAAGGATAAATAACATGTCTACCTTTTTAGGAAATAACATCATCTTTCCACATTATTTGAAATTCTAAATTACGTATCACTTCCTTCCCTTAGAATCCCATTTTCCTTATCTTTTCTTTCCCATTTATCACATCCCTCAATTTCTCACTACTGCTATCTTGAAGTTTTAAGTGATATTTGGATTTTACTTTATAAAATTAAGTTCTTAGCACAGTGTTGCAAGCACACAAGAAAAAGATGTACTCTAAAAAAATCAATAAATAGATACTAAATTCAAGGTAATTTTCTTCCAAAGTTTGTTCTACATACTTTGAATAATATACATTGCCTAACTAAAATTTTAGTGCATTCCCTACCTAAGATATAATTAAAAGATAAGGAACTTGAGTATCAGAAAATGAATACAAGTAAATAAACATAAATACATACATACACATATTCCTACATGGAGAAAACTAAGAAAATGAAAGAAAAAAAAAGTAGAGACAGTGATAACTCCAGCACATTAACAGTAGGAAGGTATTTTTCTAAGCTAGTAATAAAATACCACTTCAGAATGAAACAAAATCAATGGAATCGTATCTCTTTTTGAATTCATTACACTTGCCCCAGATACGTGTTTAAGCAGCACCATGTTCAGAAATGAAATTACAATATAAACCACACCTGGAATGCTCGGAGAAGGGCCATGTGGTCACTGAAAGTCCCTGCAGTGAAGCGTTTCCTACAAAGCATAGCTGCCCGTTTTTGAGAGGCCTGGGTTGGCAGGACAAAAGGATCTCGATAGGCTAGCGTGCAGGCGATTGTGAGGATGGGGTCCAGGCACTTTAAAACCACAGCGCACAGGACCATTTTACCAAGATGAGGCTCTACAGGCAAGTCAGCCAAATGATATCCCAGCTCAGTGAGATCCTCCCAGGCATCCATCGCATCTATTGTCTAAATAAAAGAACACAAAACAGAATCTGACACAACCAAAAACTATGCTTAATCAAATCACATACCTAAAAAAATCATCAGGAAATGAAAATGTAAATTTTCTTTCGCCACATCTTATTAAAAAATACTCTGCTTTCGATATTTTACATAAAAAAGAACTATGAACTATATCTACTGTTTTACTATAATTACCATGACAGTATTATTCAAAGTACATGATTTTTTTAAGTACATGATTATTTAAGATAACATTTTTAAGTACAAAATTAGGTTAAGATGTATCCTCGCTGTGTTTAAATTTCAAGTAAAACAGGTAAAATAAAACTGTGGAGACACCAACCTTAAGCATCTGTACAGCATTTCTTACAATTAAAGCTGGTGGGGGTTCAGGAGCTTTCATTAGGAAATCGGCAATAGGACAATTCACTGGGGCTAACAGCTTAGTATGTAAACAAAGTTCCTGTAAACAAGAACAGCAAATAATTTTGAAATGTTGAAATCTATATTGATTTTGACTTTCAAAGAAATCATGGGGGTGCACCTGCGTGGCTCAGTCATTAAGTGTCTGCCTTTGGCTCAGGTCAGGATCCCAAAGTCCTGGGATCCAGCCCTGTATCTCATGGGCTCCCTGCTCAGCAGGGAGTCTGCTTCTGGTTCTCCCTCTGCCCCTCCCCCTGCTCATGCTCAATCTCTCTCTCTCTCTCTCTCAAATAAATAAAATCTTAAAAAAAGAAAAAGAAATCATGGGAAACATAGTCCCCAAACAGACTAGTAGAGTCTCTGATTAAAATGAACAGTAGAGGAGCACCTGGGTGGCTCAGTCGGTTAAGCGTCTGCCATGGGTTCAGGTCATGATCCCAGCATCCTGGAATTGAGCCTCCCTGCTGAGCCTGCTTCTCTTTCTCCCTCTATCCCTTCCCTCCCCCACTTGTGTTCCCTCTCCCAATAAATAAAATCTTAAAAAAAAAAAAGAACGGTAGAGGGGCACATGGGTGACTCAGTCGGTTAAACATCTGCCTTCTGCTCCGGTCATGATGCCAGGGTCCTAGGATCAAGCCCTACATCGGGGTCCCTGCTCAGTGCAGAGCCTGCTTATCCCCCTCCCTCTGCCTGCCGCTCCCACTGTTTATGCTCGCCCTCGCTCTGTCAAATAAATAAATAAAATCTTTAAAAAAATTTTTTTTTCATTTTTTCATTTTATTTTTTTGTTGTGGGAGGGAGAAGCAGACTCCCTACTGAGCAGGAAGCCCGATGAGGGGCTCGATCCTGGGACTCCAGGATCATGACCTGAGCCAAAGGCAGATGCTCAACCAACTGAGCCACCCAGGTGTCCCTAAAAAATTGTTTTAAATAAAAAGAACAGTAGGGGGGCATGTTGGTGGCTCAGTTGGTTAAATGTCTAACTCTTGTTTTCAACCCAGGCCCTAATGTCAGGGTCATGATATCAAGCCCCGAGTAAGGCTCTGCGCTCAGAGTGGAGTCTAGTTAGAGTTTCTCTCTCACTCTCCCTCTGTCCCTCCCCACCACGCCCTCTCTCTCTCTCTCAAATAAAGAAATAAAATCTTTAAAAGTTTGGAAGCTAGCAATTGGCGCAGCACGCTAGAGAACCAAATTAATGTATTTCCCGTAGTTTTCCCTAGAAACTACAATGTCTGGCTAGTCCATGAATCAGAAAACCTAAAGCAAAACAATTAATAAAGGCCAGGAAATCTCAGTGGACTGAGTTCCAAACTACCAAGATTAATCTGAGCATCTTAAACTGAGATTTTGGTATTATCTTTTGGACCTTAAATAATTTGTTTTCTAATCCTCAATGAGAATGTGAAAGATGAACATATTATGTGGCTGTCGGACTTCTAAAATGTTGCTTTTAAAATATGTGTGTATATATATACATAAACTGTACCATTACTTTAAATGAACTCAAGTAATCCTTTAAATATTGGAGGTTGAGGCGCCTGGGTGGCTCCGTGGGTTAAAGCCTCTGCCTTCGGCTCAGGTCATGATCTCAGGGTCCTGGGATCGAGCCCCGCATCGGGCTCTCTGATCGGCGGGGAGCCTGCTTCCCCCCCTCTCTCTGCCTGCCTCTCTGCCTACTTGTGATCTCTCTCTCTCTCTGTGTCAAATAAATAAATAAAATCTTTTTTAAAATAAATAAATAAATGTTGGAGGTTTATGGATTAAATTTTCTTGTCTAGTAAAAAAACATTAGTTAGATACATATCCACTTCCCATCACATATATTTTATAATTTTGTTTTAGGAACTGATCATTTAAAAGTCCAACTGGTATTAAGTTGAAATGGTCCCTCTCCCCTCTCTCACCCATAAAAATAGCCTTTTAGAGTTTAGTAAACTTCTACCTGTAATGGCATTCTCAAAAGTTCTGGAGTCTGAAATTCCAACATATTCTGGAATCGGAGTCTACTGAACAGCCGGAAACAAATTCCAGGTCTGCATCTCCCTGCCCTTAAAAGTGAAATAACAAATTAAGTTTCAAACAAGGAATAAAGACTAGAGCACGGCAACTCTAAAAGCAGTGTGCTTTAGGAGACAGAGCAATGGACCAGTGTCAGGACAGCTCAGTGTGATCCCCTCCTGTGGTATTTCTCCCTTCTGAATCTTTCCAGAAGGCACTTCACTCATCTGGGCATCATTCATAAAAACTCATGAATGACACCTACCTGATACACCTACTAGCATAATGATAAAAACAAATTTGTAAGTGACATACACATGAAAGTGAGTAAAAATAATGAAAAAATACATAGAAATTGACATTTTATCCGCTTTACTCAACTGACACAAGCACCGTGCACAGGCCCACAGCTCAGAGCTGTGCAAAGTAGGCATTACACCACTCCAAGGGAGTGGCATTTCCTGTCACCAGAGAGACTTGTATTACTTTCTGGGAAGTAGGAGAAAAATAATCTTGAAGAAAAGCAACCTCTCGTCATTTCTCCCAGAGTCACTGTATCAGCTAATGGCCAGGCTGAACGTGCTAAGTGACAGAGATCCAGAACTATCCCTCCCGTCACAAAGCTACAATACCCTGTGCTACAAGTTACAAAATGAGACGTTGGACCACTGCTTCCTTCATCAGTACTGTCCTCGCTATCAACCCATCTGCTTTCCCTCCTATCCAGCCTCCTCTGAGACATTTCTATCCTTCGCCAGTCCTTAAATGTTGATGTTCCTATGAGCTTGGACCTCAGCCCTCTGCTCTCCTAGTCCATCCTCGCTCCCAAGGGGATCGCAATTGCCCTCCTGACTTCAATTTCCATCCACTGAGATCTCTTCATCCTAACCCAACACCTATACTTCAGAAGCCTCTTAGCTCCACTTGGATTTTCTAGCCAACCCAAACTCAACACAACCAAAAATTAATTCTTCTCACCAACATAACTACTATTCCCATTTCCCTTGACAATGGCACCACCATCCACGAAAGTTTCTAAGACAGACGCCTGTATGACATCCTTGACTCCACATTATCCCTTGCCCCTGGACGCACGATCACCAATACTGCTCTCTTTAATATCTTCTAACACCGCTATCACAATCCAGACTATTGTTATCTCCCCCTTATCGTAAATGCAAGTATTAATGAAAGAGCCTCCTACTGGGTCCTCCTGCCGTCAGTTTTGTCTCTACCAATTCATTCTTCAAAGAGCTGAAAGAATATCAAAATCATGCCATCCTTTGGTTTATTAAGAAGAAAAAGAGAGAGGAAACACAAAATGATCCTTAAGGACATGTCCACAACTTACTCATTTTTCACTATTCTCCTCTAAACTAAACTCCATCCAAACAACTTTGTGGCTCACTCTTGCCTGTAGGCGTTTGTGTATGCCTTGCCTCTGCCACACTTCTTCGTTCGTATTTATCTCAGATTCTACCTTCACTCCTCCAGAAGCATTATCGAGTCGTAGCATAAATCACAGAGTATTAAAACTGCTTACTCTACTGGATTCCAGGATGGACTGCACCATTCCCCCACCTCAAACTTGATTCATCAGGCTACAGGTTATTCATCGTCGCATCCCTAACACTTGCACAGTGATGGCTGTCAAAAAAAAATAGGCTGAGGACGCCTGGGTGGCTCAGTTGGTTAAGCAACTGCCTTCAGCTCAGGTCATGATCCCGGAGTCCTGGGATCGAGTCCCGCATCGGGCTCCCGGCTCCACGGGGAGTCTGCTTCTCCCTCTGACTTTCTCGCCTCTCATGCTCTCTCTCACTGTCTCTCTCTCAAATAAATATATAAAATCTTTAAAACAAAAAAATAATAGGCTGAAAAAGATGACAAGGAAAATTCCTACAATTTCTGATTTTCCTCCTGGATAATATACGATTAACTGCCTCTAACTCTAGCTAGTGTATCAAGCCACATCCTGTCATAAGAAAACGACTGGTACGGCAACAGCAACAAGCCCTCAAGAACATCCCATGAAATCATAAAGTACAGAAATAATGCATCCACCACCTTCAGCACGTGAAGCACTGCTTTAAAGTCAGTATCTGATGCTTTCCTGTTAAAATGCAATAAAAATTAGTCGAATAATTACTGAAAAATAGAATACTTTTAAATCTTCCCTTTTTTAAAAAGAAAAAGTAATCTAAGCACGTACCAAAATAAATAACCAAACTACAAAAAATAAAATGAAAATTAAATCTCCTTCCTTCAAAGAGCCCCACAAATCCTCCTTCTCAGAGTCAACAATTGTTTTTTAATGTTTCTCTCAAATCTGACAATGCATTGCTGCCCTAAATATACATACATACATATATATATATATTTAGCACTATATATATATATAACTATCTCTATATATATTTAGTACAAATACTATAGACGCATTCTACAAGTTCTACACCTTACTTTTTTCAATTAATAATATACATCCATGCGCATCTTTCATCCTAACAGTCTAGTATACCATGGTATGGCTATAGCATAATTTATTTAACTACAATACTTTCAGAGAGTTCACTATTACAAACAGTGTTGCAGAAAACATTCTTCGACACATGTCTGGGCACATGCACAGGTACACTCAGGATAAATTACGAGAAGTGGAATCCACCGGCAAAGGGGAGATTTGGATAAACAGTTTCAAACTGTCCTCTGAAGAAGTCACAGCAATTTACACTCCCATCAGCAAACTATGAAAGCTTACTGGCCCACGCTTTTGCCAACTCTTTTGTAGGTACTGGTAAACATTTTGATCAATGCCAATCTGGTGATAAGCAAAAAAATTACCTCATTAATTTGCACTTATTCTGGCATATGTGAGGTGGTGTATGTGAGGTTAATGTGTTGGTCTTCACGAACTAATTTTAAGGAGTTTTTTGCATAATACAGAAATTAGCCCTTTGTCCTGTATTGCAAATGCTTAAAATATTTTCCTTTTTAATTTTGTTTTTTGAGTTTCTTACATCTTCTGAGGACAGATTATACTAGTCAAAAATTTTTAACATAACCTGAATTCAATTTTAAAGAAACTATTAAAATGGCTTGCTTTTGCAAAAACAATGTAAGAATTAAGACTAACATGAAAATGTTAACATTTTATATAGAAAGCAGAATATACATTAAATATGTAATACATATCAAAATGTTTCCATTTTATAGGCAATTGAGTAAATGAATGTACATTAAATATACATTACCTGCCTTTTCGTTGTATGGCACTAGCTTTGGAAATCCACACCATTTTTAACATTGTAACAAAATTCAGTGCATCAAAGGATTTCTGTAATATTTAAGTTATCTTCATATTAAAACTTTTATAAAAGGTGTTTAAGAAGAAATAGCAAGAACTATTATGAATATATTTTAACATGCCGAGTTTAATCCAAGGCCCCTCTTGATTAGATAATTAGGATGGGGCACAGATTAAAAAAAAATCCCAATCTCTGGTTACAAACATTCTAAGGAAAAAGAATGAAAAATAAACTCAGAAGAGCTATAAAAACTTCCTCATTCCATGCCTTGCTTAGTTATTTGTTTCTCTCTGCTACAGTTGGATAATAGTAGTCAGTACTCATAGACATCAAGACTGAAGAAAAATCTATTCTCTTGAGGTCATTTCCTACCAGATTTGTATCACCACGAAGAATAGGAGTGATCAGGGAAAGACAGTTTCTAAAATATGTGCCAGGGAACTGATCTGGACGAATAACAATAATCACTGAACCAATCCTATCCCCAAAGTGAAGAATTTTTACTCCTTTCCATTTTACCCCCTACTGAGCTACTAATGCAGTTGGCCTATCTAGAACGTTATAAAAGAGAAAGTAAAAAACAACCATTATTACCCCTATATTCCCTAAACAATCTAAAGCCAAAATTTACTGTGGAGATTTTAAAAGAATCCATTCCTAACTAGAATATACACTTAATCATTCAGTGACTTAGACTTTCCCTTTCATAAAATACCTATATAGAGCAAATACAAACGTGTTCTCATAACTCTAATTATGGGATTTTTAGAAAAGATTTTACTTATGTGGTTTTTAATAAAATGTCACATTTGTCAATTTTGTATGTAAAATAACTCTAACACTACCATCACGTTCCAAACCATGGTTTACTTGATACATGACACCTATAGGAATTAATTTCTAAGATATTCAAAATCTACTTCATCAGCTTTAGATAATCTCAGGGCAATAAAATCTGAATTTTCATTGACTCACCATTCAGACTTTTAGTGATAAGATTCATCATTAACCTCTTATAAAAAAATAAATTGTATCCCTCCTTTACAGTACTCAACTATACTGAAATGTCCAAATTTTATAATAAAATTTCTTTTTTGTAAGATATTCCTAAAAATTACATTGAAAACATTAAAAAGCAATTAACAATTTTTTCCCACATCAAAACAGGATCATTTGTATTTACTAGAATGGACATCATTTGCTTTCCACAATATAGACGATATCTTTCCTTGAAAATCAACCACCTATATCACTTTCCATTCTTTCAGTGAAAGGATCCACCAAAGTGAAGGGTATGAGAACTACTGACCATGCCAATGCTAAAAGAAAATAAATAGTGTCTTTTCTTTATATCCGGGTTGGCAGTAAATATTTTAGCCTTTGTAGAGGGTCTCTGTTGCAACTATTCCAGTTGCAGTGTGAAAGCAACCACACACAAGAGGCAAAAGAGTGAACAGGGCAGTGTTTCAGTGAAATTTATTTTTATAAAAGCAGGTACTGGGCCCGTGTGGCTGCTAACTGGCATTTGCTGAACTCTGGTTCTGATTGCTCACACTGTCTCAGGATGGTTCTCTTGAACGAAATGTCTTTTGAATACCCATTACATGTAGAGCCCTGGAGATTAACACTGAACAAGAGGGACGTGTTCCATGCCCACACGTAGAAGGAAAGAAGGAAAGCATACAAAACATGTAATCCAATTCCCATATGGTGACAAAATTTTCACAGTGTAATTAGCCAACCCTTTACATTCTTCCTAGTATTTAATCAGCAGAAGCTAGGATTTTTTGTTTGTTTGTTTGTATAATCTGTTACAGTAACTAGATCCTACATTCTGAACTGTTTATGGTAAAATATTCACTTTAGAGAAATCAACAATTCTATGTTAAATTCATGCAGAACCATCTTCTCATTAAAGTGAATCATAAAAGCATTTATTGGAATGTAACTTAACCCTCTTCATTTAAACAAAATGCAACTTATCCATACATACCTCTTTCACCTTACCAGAATCAATAACAAAGACAACATCGTTGACTGTGATGCTGGTTTCAGCAATATTGGTGGAAAGGATCTGCAAGGGGATGTTATGTCACAGTTAATATGAATACAGGACCAATGACTATTGAAATGGACAAAAGAAAATTGTATGAAACTTACTATTTTTCGGAAAAAAAAAAAGAAACTTACTATTTTTCGAACACCAGCAGGTGGGTTTTTTAATACTTTCTTTTGATCAGATGTTTGCATATTTGAATGAAGCATAAAGACTTGGTATCTGTTGACAATGGAAAGGGAAAATATACTATGGTACCTATTGGTTACTTAAAGCAACAAATATAAAACTTTAGCTTTTACCTATGTGTGTTGTCAGCAAACCGCTTGTCATCAAACAGGATGCGATCCCTCAGTCCAACAATTTCATCATATCCAGGTAGGAAAATTAATATTGCACCTTGGGAAAGAAGGATTTTTTAAAAAATATTACATCTCAGGGCAGCTGGGCGGCTTAGTCAGTTAAGCGGCTGCCTTCAGCACAGGTCATGATCCTGGGGGAGCCTGCTTCTCCCTCTTCCTCTGCCCCTCCCCCTGCTCCTTCTCTCTCTTTCTCTTTCAAATAAGTAAATCTTTAAAAATAAATAAAATAAAATATTAAATCTCTGGTTTTACAAACCAGAAACAATCGACAGGCCCAGCTATAATGAGCTATAACACAAGTTTTCAAATACTGATAAAGTGTAATACTTAGGACACTTAAGAGATTATTTATGCAGTACTGCCAATGGAATTCTGTAAAAATCTGTACACACAAGGTATTAACTTGGAAATCGAAGTACACGTTGCTGTTAGAGTTATTTTAGACAGTACTCATTTACCAGCATCGCAACCATGGCAGATATTGTAAAGAAGGTGCATGATCAAATCCAAGTCTACTTTTTCATCATCAAAACTGTGATGATAAGCTTTCAGGAGCTCTCTGTCTTCTGCACTGAGGTCATTTCCGTTTGTGTGAACCAGAGAACTTTCATCTAGATTTCCAAATTCCAGTGAAGCACTTAAAAAAAAAGAAAAAAAGAAAAAAAAAATGACCAACTCAATTTTCATCGAAAACAGTAATCCTTGGGGTGTCTGGGTGGCTCAATGGGTTAAGCCTCTGCCTTCAGCTCAGGTCATGATCTCAGGGTCCTGGGATTAAGCCCTGCATCGAGCTCTCTGGTTGGCAGGGAGCCTGCTTCCCCCTCTCTCTCTGCCTGCCTCTCTGACTACTTGTGATCTCTCTCTGTCAAATAAATAAATAAAATCTTAAAAAAAAAAAAAAAGAAAAGAAAAGAAAACAGTAATCCTTTAAGGCCAATGATTCCATGATGTCCTTCTTTAAATTTTGAATATACCCTAAGGAGGGTAAGTGATACCCTCCTTAGTCCTAGCTACAATTCATGTTTCAGCTTACAGTACATTATCCAAAGTAAAATCTATCAATAAGTGCTTTTTGAAAACACAATCTGAAGATAGTTCTTCAACGAAAATCTACAAATGGCCAATAAACACATTGAAAAGATGTTCAACATCATTACTTATCAGAGAAATGAAAATCAAAACCACAATGAGATACCACTTCACACCATAAGGATGACAATAATCAAAAGACAGAGGATAGTAAGTGTTAAAGAGGGTGTGGAGAAATTGTAACCATCATACATTGTTAGTGGGAACATAAAATGATGGACCCACTTTGAAAAACAATGTGGCAGTTCCTCAAAATGTTAAACACAGTGTTACCAGATGCCCCAGCAATTCCACCCCTAGGTTTATAAACAAGAGAAATGAAAATATATGTTCACATAAACTGGTGCACACAAATGTTCACACCAGCATTATTCATAACAGCCAAAAAGTAGAAACCACCCAAACATTCCTCAACTGCAGAATGTTTAAACAAACTGCAATCTATCCATAGAACAGAGTATAACTCAGTCAGAAAAAAGGATGTTACAACATGAATGGATGAACCTTGAAAACATTATGCTGTGACAGAAGCCAATCATAAAAAGAGCACGTATTATATCATTTCACTTAGATCAAGTGTACGGAATAGACAAATCTACAGAAACAGAAAGTAGACGAGTTGCCTAGGGTGGAAGAGTTGGGGAAGATGTGGAGTGCCTGCTAATGATTACAGGAATTTTTGGGGTGTGGTGGTGAAAATGTTCTCAAAATTGATTCACATAATAACTGCATAACATAGGGCGCCTGGGTGGCTCAGTTGGTTGAGCGTCCAACTCTTGGTTTCGGCTCAGGTTATGATCTCAGGGTCGCTGAGATCAAGCTCTGTGTCAGGCTCCGCACTCAGTGCAGAGTCTGCTGGAGATTCTCCCTCTCTCTCTCCTTCTGCCCCTCCTCCTGCTTGCCCCCTCTAAATAAATAAATAAATAAAATCTTGAAAAAAAAAAAACGCATAATATGGCAAACATACTAAAAGCCACTGAACTGTACACTTAAATGGGTGAATTACATGGTTGTAAACTTTATTCTCAATAAAACTTAAAACACATAAACCTGTGATCATCATTTGTTTTTTCTTACTAGGTTGTTTTTAACTGGTCACTCTTATAAACAATACTCTGAAGCAAAGTTCACATTTAAAACAAAACAATTCTATAGGTACCAGCTTAACATGACTGGTAATTTGGTGATTCCATACTAAAAGCAGATTGATTATACTATCTTCCAAAAGCCCAAAATCAGCATAAATTACTGAAATAATAGCTTGCTTTTCCATCCTGTATGTATATAACCTTCTGCCATCATTAGTAACTATCAACAAGATTTCTAGGAAGTTCAGTTCAGCTCAACTTCTCTTCAAGAGCTTAGCAGAAAAGTAATAAGCCTGCTTTCAATATGGAAAATATTAAAATTCTAACTGCAGTTATTTTAAATTTTAAGATTCATTTTAAAACATTCAAAATTTTTTGTTTTATTAGTTCTTAACAGGTAAACGAAGAGAGTATAATGTCCTTTGTTTAAAACTCTAACTTCAGGGGCACCTGGGTGGGTCAGTCAGTTAAGCATCTGCCTTCAGCTCAGGTCATGATCCCAGGGTCCTGGGATGGAGCCCCACAAGCAGGGAGCCTGCTTCTCCCTCTCCCCCTCCCCCTCCCCATGTTCTCACTCATTTTGCATTCTCTCTCTTTCTCTCAAATAAATAATCTTTAAAAAAAAAATAAAGCTCTAACTTTACTTATCAATTATCAATAATCCTGCAAACATCATAAATTGAATTTTAAATATTCGAAATTTGTAATTGATAATGTCACAATCTATAGAATAAAAAGAAAGCCCAGTTAGGCAGGATAATTAGAATACTATCCAGATTACTGCTACTTGGTAATCTGTAGTGTCTACTGAGCTATTCCCAGCACCCTAAGAATGTCTGGAACATTCAGAGCATTAACGCTAAAAGGACTGCAAGTTCTGGGTGCTATTATTGAAATGACAACAAAACCTGCCATATCCTAATTAGCATTTGGGTCTGCTAAGAACTTTATGACTCTAACCTTCATTATCATTTAATGGAATTAAAATGACAAGACTAATTCATACTTCAAACATTCACTTCACCTGAGACTATTATCTATAGAAATACAAAAACCCAACTCAAATAAAACATTTTTATATTCCTGTGTAAAAGATATTTTAGTATATTTTAACTTCAGATTCATTTTTATCTTTTTTGATTCTTATAGGTTGAAAACAAATGCTACCGATGTATTATAAAACATATTTTCTTTTTTTAATTTTTTTTTAAGAAGTTATTTATCTGACAGAGAGAAACACAGCAAGAGAGGGAACACAGGCAGGGGGAGTGGGAGAGGGAGAAGAAGGCTTCCTGCAGAGCAGAGAGCCCGATGTGGGACTCGATCCCAGGACCCTGGGATCATGACCTGAACCAAAGGCAGACGCTTAATGACTGAGCCACCCAGGCATCCCTATAAAACATATTTTCTTTGGATATCTTTTATTTTAAAATTACCTTTTTCTTTTCTTTAGATATTTAATCTAAGATCTATATAATCTATCTAAATAACCTAAATGTAGCTAAAACCTTTAATTACCTAAATAAAGGATTTGTTTCATTGGATTTTGAAAGTATTGTCCGAATTTTTTATTTTAAATCAAATTTATACATATATGATCTCACTCATATGTGGAAATTAAGAAACAAAACAGAGGATCATGGGAAGAGAGGAAAAAAGACAACAAGATGAAATCAGAGACAGAGATAAACCGTAAGAGACTCTTAATCGTAGAAAACAAACTAAAGGTTGCTGGAGGGGAGGGGGCTCAGGGGATGGGGTATCTGGGTGACAGACATTAAGGAGGACACATGATGTAATAAGCACTGGGGGTTATACAAGACTGATGAATCACTGACCTCTACCTCTGAAATTAATAATACATTACATGTTAATTAACTGAACTTAAATTTAAAAAAAAAGAAACTAAAAAAGAAAACTAAGATGATGGGTGCCTAGGTGGCTCAGTCGGTTAAGCGGCTTACTTCAGCTCAGGTCATGATCTCAGGGTCCTGAGATTGAGTCCCGCTTCGGGCTCCCTGCTCAGCAGAGAGCCTGCTTCTTCTTCTCCCTCTGTCCCGCCCGCCTGCTTGTGCTCGCTCTCCCTCTCTCTCTCTCTCACTAGAGAGACATGCGCACGCATACACTCTCTCAAATAAAACCTTAAAAAGATGAATAAGTTCTGAAAAAAAATAAAAATACAAACAAACAAAAAAAACTGATGAATCACTGACCTCTACCTCTGAAACTAAAAATATACTATATATTCATTAATTGAATTTAAATTTTAAAAAAAATGTATCAGAAGGTGACAGGTCCTACAGACAAAAGAAAAAGTAGAATAGTTTAAGAAGGATCAATAGCACAAGGAGGTAGACTACAACAACAAGATAAATTCAGGTAGCCCTCGTGAAGATAAAATTTGAATAAAGGTTTGTGTTCTGTTCCTGTTTTATAACAAATTGTTTCTGTTTTATGAATATTTTCTGTTAGCTTTTGAAGTTTTCTTCTGATCACTGATGCTTAGTCCATCAAAGTTCCAGGGGGTTTTGTTGCTATTGTTTGATTATGGGTACTTTCCCCCCTCAAAGACGCCTGGTGATGATTCCTTAGCAGTCTGTTCGTCTTCAAAGAGAATGCCCAAAAAACTTCCACGTGCACAGATGGGGACTGTTCAGCTATCTGGCTTAAAGATGGTCATTTCAATGAAGGAATACCAAACCTTCCCATAATTCTAATTCTTTTCTGTAGGCTTGGTCTATTTTCCCAGGAAAGAATTCTCACATTCTGCTGAAGAACATAAGCTTCAAACAGGAAACGGTGACAAGGACAGCAGTGGAAGGGAGTGGATGGTATCTCAACCTTCAGTCTGTCAGGAGACTTTTCTCTTTGATAGCTCACTCCCACTCTCCCACTGTGCTTGGTAGCCCCAAGTTCAAAGCTTCCTGTGGCTTAATTTTTTAATAAACTTCCCACTTCCTGCCAAGGTGGGGAAGGGAGATCTCATCTAATGGCAGGTGAGGTGGGAATCTGAAATTCTAAATGTTCCTCATAGAGAATTTCAATCATTTTTGGGTGGGGTTTTTTTTGAACCTCAAAGAAGCTAAAATGGGTTTGTTTCTCACTGGCACTTCCCTGCACTGAGCTTTCAGTTTTCTCAGCTCTGCTAAGTCAAACACCACTGATCCATTAGCCTTCTATTATCCAAAAATTATAACCCATAAGTTGCTATGTCCTCTTCCAGTCTCTTCGACTTCATTAGCTTACACATTTTATATTCCTCCCTTACCATTTCAGTGAGGTTTTAGGAAAATGCAAAGATAAATTACATGTGTTCTATCTACCATGTTTAACTGAAAATCCCTCTTCTGTTTTTCAAAATGAAATAAAGTGAAGTATTATAACACTGGATCTTATTGGTACCCTACCAAAAACAAAAAACAAAATCAGACAAAAGTTCCTTAGAATTCAGAAAAAAGAAAAGAAAATCTCTGCATAAGAGATCATAGCCTATCTTGTCATATGCTATGATTTACATGGCTAAGCTTTTAAAAAAGAAGTTAGGGTTAATTAAACACAGTATAAAGTTTTACCTGTACGATTCTAGAAGATCCACAATTTCAGTCTGTCCAAAGTGTTTAGCCCAATCTAAAGCCATCCTGCCAAAATTCAAAGAGATCAAATTTAGACAGAGGAATAATGTTCTCAAATTTATAAAACTAGTCAAATTATTCATTTATCCATTAGAGATGGACCAGCAATTATTACACAGTAGCTTTTAATATAAAGACAAATATAAGAAATCAAAAACAGTACGTGGAGCTATACAAAGATACAGGAAGAATAGATGCAGTTTATAATTACCAGCCATTTGATGCTTTACTGTGAACATTGGCTCCCATACTAATTAACTGCTCTACTTGACTTGAAAAACCTCGTCCAGCAGCAACCATCAGGGCTGTTGCACTGGTTTCGCTATGCCTGTAATCAACTAAAGGAAATAAAAGACAAATACAGGTTATATTTCTAAATTGGTGTCAATCATTTTAATTCCTTTTTAACTAAAATGAAAGAAATGAGTGACAGGAGAATCAACCTGGGACTGGCTCCTTCATCCGACGATATGATAACAGTATTATATAACCCTTGACTCAGATCCGTTATTAATACGCCCGTAGTGGGCGCCTGGGTGGCTCAGTCGTTAAGTGTCTGCCTTTGGCTCAGGGCATGATCCCACTGGGGTCCTGGGATGGAGTCCCACATCCAGCTCCCTGCTCAGCAGGAAGCCTGCTTCTCCCTCTCCCACTCTCCCTGCTTGTGTTCCCTCTCTCTCTGTGTCTCTCTCTGTCAGATAAATAAATAAAATCTAAAAAAAAAAAACCAAAAACTTAAAAAAAAAAAAATACGCCCGTAGTATAAATAGGATGGAAGAGGGACTATCATTTGGAAGGTAGGAGAATGAGAGATAGTTGTTCAAGATTACCACAATAATTAAAACAGAAGAGAAAAGCTAGTAACTTGTAGAACGCTTAAATAATCTTCCTAGCCTAGATATTGTCTTGATCACCAAATGACAAGATATAATTAAAGAATTAAAAAGAATTAAAGAATTAAAATTAAATTTTATTTAAATTATTTAAATTAAAGAATTAAAAAGTTAAGGTTCATCAGTAACTGGAAAAGAATGCTTAAAAGTGCAAACGCAAAGTTCAAGACCATTTTTTGTTGTTCTTTGGTTTTGCCTTTAATCCCCCACCATTCCAGACTGTTACTTTCTGAGATGCTTAATGGAAATAACATTGGCATATTCCCATAAAAGCCCTCCATGAGAAAAATAATTAAAGTTCTACTGAATTTAATTTCCTTCCTAGAATATATTTCTCAAGAAATGCAATATATTATAATTGCTTAGCACTAGTCTGCTTAAATTACAAAATTGGTGATTTGAAAAAGAAATTGGTGATTTGAAAAAAAAACTCTGCAGCAAAATTTAAGATAATTACAAATGGGAAAATTTTAATTTTCCATAGATACCCAATTATCCTCAGTGTTTAATACTACTCTAAAACTTGGTAACCATTATTAATATAAGTCAATGGTTCTTCAAGTGGGGAGGACTTACAAGAGAATTACCTCGGGTTCCTTATTTCTGAAAGCACAGATAGCCACGACTGACTCCTAGATTCAGAGTCAGTAGGTCTGGGATAGCCAGGCACACGTAGTTTTAAAAAGGTCTGAAAAGATTATGATCTGTACTCACTATATGAGAATTACTGCTTCAACTGAATATTCGTTTGATAGCCTTGGAGAAAAGAACCAAAATGTGTACATTTTGAGCAGCAAGGTATGACTAAGTGTGGGTGTTTTAAAATATCCAACAATTCTTTAGTACTCCTTCCTTCAAGAGGTGGAGCTTCAGTTCCCTTCCTGCATATGAGCTAGACTAAGTGACTCACTCTAAAAGGCACCTACGGCTTCCTGCTTGCTTTCTCTCTTTCTCTTTTGACTCACTCGCTCAGAAAGAAGCCAGCTGCCACATCCTGGGAGGAGTAAGACAGCCAGCCCTATGAAGGGGTCGGCAACCCAGGCACAGGAAACAACCAAAGCGAAGGCCCCCAGGTCAGAATGTGTCCATACGTGAAGAAGATCAAGGAGGTAATAGTGGCGAAAGGTCCAGAGTGGTAGAAAATGAGGTCGAATAGTCAGTCAGAGATCCGATCAGGGAAAGAGCTCTGATTTTTATTCAAAGTGTAATTGAAAGCCACGGAAAAGTAGAAAGCGGGGAAGTAGCATGATGCAGGTTTTTTTGAAAGAATCACTCTGATTGTTCTCTGGAGAACAGACTACAATGACATAAGAATAAAAGCAGTTCACAGGCTTCGGCAATCATCCTGGGAGAGAAATGTTGGCCTGGACTAGAATGGTGGCAGGAGGGGAAGTGAAATAAACCAAGCACGGAATATGAGAGGTTAACTGAAGAAAATGTTTCAAAAAAGGAGTGATCAATAATAATTATAATAAAAATAATGCTGAGAAGTGTAAGTGAGGGGATAAACTACTTGACATCTAAATCCTTTTCAGTACTGACCTTCTATGGTCTTTCATTCTGTCTTTTGCCTAGAAGCCTCAGGGCTCTGAAACTGACCTCTGGTTACCAATATCCACTATAATCAACTAATAAAATCAGGATAGGTCATTAGTGAAAACACATCATACGACATAAAGCATATGCATGTGAATTAGTACTTGAGCTTATATAGTTAAAGGTATGCTGAAATTCTCCATTTACTGAATACAAAATACAAAGCAAAGTTATTAACCTTTCTTTTCCTTCCTTTTTTGAAATCGCAAATTTCTTCAAAAACCCAAGATATTCCCCTGGGAGGGAAGGGAGAATATTTATATGCACAATACATATACATAAAAATACTTTTGCACATAACTCATATATTCACAGACCCCATATAACCCTTCTGGAGACAACTGGTTAAGAATCCCAAGATTTACGAGCATATGACTGACTCGGTCGGTAGAGCATGGGACTCTTAATCTCAGGGTCATAAGTTCAAGCCCCATGTTGGGCATAGAACTTACTTTAAAAAAAAGAATCTCTGATTTAACACAACAAATACTTATTTATCCTACTATGCTAATAAGATCCTGATTTGTCCACGTGAAATAAGTACTCCAAAAGAACAAATTATTGGTTCTGAACAAAAAAATGTAGTACATACGCTTAGAATTAAACTACACTTCCACCATAAATAACCATAACAGTAATAAAAATATGTTTTAAGAAATCACACGTACCACTAACATTTTCAGTTAAAATAAGGTGAAAGACCTGAGCAAAGGCATCAACATCTTTATGTAGCCATATGTCAGAGAGACAAGCATCCATTTCCTTTATTAACCATGGTTCAAGGCAATTCACATCTTTTTCTGTCTTTAAAAAAAAAAAAAGCAAAGATTATAAATTACCTAACAGTTTAACCTTTATGTGCAAAGAATGTGAGATGACCACAATGGCCGTAACCACATATTATAGCGTCGGCTTTGCCATAAAAGTTTCTCATCTCGACACAAACATTCCACTTATAATACGGTATCTTGTTCTTACATTTATCTTCTGAGAATGAGTTTGTAAACAAAGGAGTATGATTCAGTCAAAATATTAACTAAATGTGCTTCTGGCAGAACGCTGCGAAATATACCTGTACCCCAGCGGTTCTCTCTCCCAGCTGCACATCAGAGGGACCACCCCCTGTGTTTTTCAACACTGATGCCAGGCCCCACCCCACGGCAAGTTCGTTAGAACTCTGCTGATGCAGGCCAGATTCTACAGGGTTTTAAAAGTTCCTGAGGTGATGATCGTGCACAGCCAGGCTTAAGAAACACGAATTTAGTGGTCAAAATGCTGTTCCCTGGACCAAAAGGTTGTTCCCTTATGTACTACATAACAACTTTTAAACATTCTTCACAAGCATTTTTAGAAACATGTAGAGTTCATCTGGACGCATTAAAACTTAAAACGTTATCTGTTTAGGTGCCTGCATGTGTACCTTCTCATGTTCAAAACTGTTAAACATTCTCTAAAAAGTCCACAGACCCAGCAATAGTTTGCATCGCACTCATCACCAATGCCTTTTCTAAACCAGAATGAAAGACCAGAAGGTGCCCCCTAGGCACTTTTAGGTTCCCTAAACCAGCTAGTTCTAGTTTTCAAAGACATTCCATGAAACCCAAGGCAGCAGAGGGCCCACCGAGCAATGGACGTGGACACTGAGGGTGAGCACGTACACGGCTTCCATGAAATATTTCACGTGTAAAAAATTCCCTAGCAAACCAGAAAAAAGAAAAGGAGCAGACAAGAGACTGAGGTCTATAGTGTGTAACTGATTTTACAAAGTCACACAGCGGGTTGGTGGATTATGTGCTCTAATATCAACAGTCCTTTCTCCATTTTCTCTTAACTGAGCTTATCTGACATTGTTTAGCTCACAGGTTCTTAAACTTTTGAGTTGATAAAATATCAGACAACAATAATGTGCATGCATAATATCTATAACTATTCGAAAAATTTATTTTATTGAAATAATTTAAACTGAGAATAAAATAAGAGATGCTGCATTATTTGCCCCAAAAAGTACATTAGAAAGTTGTTCTGAGGGCGCCTGGGTGGCTCAGTTGGTTAAGCAACTGCCTCCGGCTCAGGTCATGATCCTGGAGTCCCCAGATCGAGTCCCCCATCCTTCCCTCTCTCTTGCTCTTTCTCTCTCTCTCATTCTGTCCCTCTCAAATAAATAAATAAAATCTTAAAAAAAAAAAGTTGTGCTGAAAAATATGTTGTAGCCTAAGATAAACTAAGAGAATTACACTGTAATAACGCAGTAACAATTATAATCTCATAAGATGTTAATTTAAACTATACAATTTTCACTCAAAATATCAAGGTCTTACCAACTGGCTGAAGACAGCATCACCGCCGTCATCCAATAAATCATACTCTTCAGTCACATTGGGAACAGTTCTCTGCCTCTGAGATTCAGGCTTGAAAGTATTCTCTTGAGCTGAATACCATTCTGTAAGGGTGGTTTGTTGTTTCTCTTCTAAATTTATAACAAAAGAAAGAATAAGTAGATAAATGCTTCAATTGGGGGAATATATTCCTTTGTTTAAAAAAACTAAGTGAGGGGCGCCTGCGTGGCTCAGTTGGTTGAGCGACTGCCTTTGGCTCAGGTCATGATCCTGGGGTTCTGGGATCGAGCCCCACTTTGGGCTCCTTGCTCAGCAGGAAGCCTGTTTCTTCCTCTCCCTCCGTGTGCCGCACCCCCTACTTGTGTTCTCTCTCTCTCTCTCTGTCAAATAAATAAATAAATGATCTTTTAATAAATAAATAAAAATGTAAAAATTAAATGAATTTGAAAATACTTAAAAGTTGGCCTAATTTTGAAGTTACGTTTTCAAAATGCATTAACAAGAAACATTTAGTAAAATGTGTTAGGCTGAGCCTTAAGGACACATGAAACTGCTTCAAAACATCATCTAAAAAATAAAAATTTTAAAAAAACCCATCATCTAGTTCATGTTATCAGTGAGAAGTTTACTCCTAAGTGAGTCCAAATTCAAAGAACAGTATTTTAGCCATACACTAAATACTGCTTAAATCAGTGACTAATATTCATACAGCACTTTGTAGAAAACCATTAATTGAACTTCTACCACCATGCCAGTGGCTTGAGATAAAAGTTATACACTGTTTTCACCTTCAAAAGTTTAGAGATCTACTAGTTTCGCAATCTGCATATTACTGCTTCGGCACTGCACTATAAAATAGGCACTGCTAACTGCTTTTCTTCAGGTGGAGAATCCAAAGAACTTAAGATACCTGTCCAAGGTCATGCAGAATAAACAAAGGAATCAAAGCTTGAAGCCAAATCTTGCATCATGAGTAATGTAGTTACAAGTCAGCAAAAAAAAAAGAATCTCACCCTAACTCAAAAGCTGAGAGTGTTAAGTCATGATAAGAGATGAATTAATAGGCAAATAATGCTAAATTCTAAGTACAGATGCAACTCAAAACAAAATCAAGACTCGAGGGGCACCTGGGTAGCTCAGTTGGCTAAGCGTCTGACTCTTGATTTCGGCTCAGGTCATGAGCTGAGGGTTGTGAGATGGAGCCCCGCATCAGGCTCTGTGTTGAGCATAGTGCCTGCTGGGGATTCTCTCTCCCCCTCTCCCTCTGCCCCTCCACAGCCTCCGCCCCCCCCCACACACACACACACTCAGGGTTACTCTCTCTCTCCAAAATAAAAAAAAGAAATCAAGATTTGAAGACTTGACATTTGCATCAAAGATAAGCCTGTTATTACTCACATGCTACTCTTTTCGATCCTTCCTGCCCACTCCCCACTCCTGTCTCATGAGCTGTGCTGCGGCATACCGCACTCTTACCCCATGTGGCCCGTCGCAGATGCGGCAGCACCTACCCTTCTGCCTCCTGACAACACTGGTCGCATCTCCGGATACAGACGCACTCCTCCTCAACCCTGGCATCCACTTTCAATTCCTCTCCACAGGTTATAATTTATGGGCATAAATCACAATGTAAAAAGTATGCTCGGGACAGAATTCTAATATAATATTATACGATTATATACAAAGGAAAGACACTTTCAAGGGTCCTTGTACCTCCACAGTGTAAGATTCTAAAATCTCTGCATCAATAGTGCTTTAGTATTTGTTTGATAAAAAGCTTACCTCGTTGTTTTTCCTTTTTGTATTTTAACATTTCTTTGTTTGTGTATCCAGTAGTTCTTAAGATGTCTTCCAGAAACATTTCTTTTACTTCAAATGGTCTTCCCTGTACTAAATAATAGGAATACTTTAAAGAGTCAGTTTGCATCTTAGAGATAATGCACATAAAAACATGAAAATCCTGAGTTAATGAACCTGAGTATAAAATCCAAAAGCAATTCCACAGGGCAAGTGATCCTCATGATATTGTCCTTTAAACCTAATTCTGATTTTTTATGTTACAGAACTGTTCATTTGCTTATTTCTTCCAGGGTGTATGTGTTTGCCATCATGCTAGGCACCAGGAATACAAATTGTTTTGTTTTGTTTTGTTTTTTGTGTTCTGTTTTTCGTGAGGTCAGCTTTCTTTTTTTTTTTATTAACATATAATGTATTATTTGCCCCAGGGTACATGTCTGTGAATCATCAGGCTTACACATTTCACAGGACTTACCATTGCACATACCCTCCCCAACGTCCATAACCCAGCCACCCTATCCCTACCCCCCCTACCCCCCAGCCACCCTCGGTTTGTTTCGTGAGTTTAGGAGTCTCTTATAGTTTGTCTCCTTCCTGATCCCATCTTGTTTCATTTCAGGAATACAAATTTTAAAAGAAGAAGGACAGCTGCCTCCTAATCTCCTAAAGCTTACATGCAAGCAAAGGAGACAAACATCAATCCAAAAATCCAGAATATAAATGTAAAAACAGAGTTGTAATAAGTCCTCTCAGAGAGAAGTACAAGATACCATGACATAAAGGGGGATCTGAAGGAGTTAAGAAAATCATCCTCTTAGAGAAGATGAGGACCAAGAGAAAGAGTAAACAAAATACTAAATTAATAGGAGAGGAAAATGTGTACAATGAAGAAAGCAAAAGCACATGCAAACATCCTATGTTGGGAAAGACACTAAATGGCCAAGCTAGTTGGAACATCGTGGGAGACAGGGAGTAAAGAAGGGACTGCAGTTTGAGATGAGGCAGGAGAAATAGGTAAGTCTTATTAAGGATTTAGGTCTTCATCCTGAGGTAAAGGTTATCCAAAGTCTTAAGATCAAGAGAGTGTTCAACATCCTCAGAATTCCATGTCAGAAAAGACCACTCTGGCTGCAATGGAGAGCACAGATTTAAAAGAGAGCAGAAGTGATGGGGCAGACTGGATTGTCATTCCGATAATTCACATAAAAGAGAAGAACATTTGAATGAAACTGGTGATGATAAAAATGAACACGAGACAGACTCTAGAGATAGTCAGGAAGTAAAATCCACAGAACTCAGCACTAAATTGGATGTGAAAGAATGATAAGAAGCGTCAACCATGTTTCTTGGATGCCTGGCTCACAAAACTGGGCAGATGACAATGTCATTCTTTGAGGTAACAAGGAAAGCTGAAAGCAACAGGATGACCAGTCCGAGTTGGGGTTTGGTTTCAGACGTGTCAAATGTGAGGTGCCAAAAGGAGCTTTCAGTTAGCAGACATACACATTTTATGTGTCTTATCATCTAAGAATATTATGAGAAGAAAGACAGGTTTGTGACTTAGGTGACTAGGTTGATGGTATAATTTACTAAAACGGGCAACACATGAGAAGTAGATTTCGTAGAAGAGATTAAATATTTAGCTTGGGACTTTTTAAAAAATGGGCTGCTTATAAGACATCTAAGCCCAAAGCTCTGGAGAACAGTTTGAATTGGAAATGAGGATTCAGGAGTCATGAGTATAAAAAAGAAAGTAGAAGCCAAGGGCATAGATGAGAACTTCCAAGGAAACCACTGGTGCATCTCCAGTATGTAGGAGCACAGAGCAGGAAAAAAGGGAAAAAACAAAAGAAAGAAGAAGAGAAGGGAAGGTGAGTAAGGAGAGAAAAAAAATGGATCAAGGGAAGAATGCCAATAAAATACCAATATACAAGCACACAAAGGAGACCATGAAACTATGGGCTCTAATGCAGAATACAAGACTTAGGAGGCAGTACTGTCAAATAAATTATGAGATGTGAGCATTTCACACACAAAAAATGGGGTAGCCAACTATGAGAAATACAGAAAACTTAGGATCTTTGTGTAAAACTGAAATAGTAGGCTTGGCAATTAAATCAGTATCAAAATAATGCTTGTAAGAATGCAAAATGAACAGCCTCATGCACTACAGAAATACATATGAATCTTTTCAGCTCTTTGAAAAAGTACAGTGGCAAAATCTATTAAAATTAAAAACAGATACACTCTTTTTTTTTTTTTTTTTTAACAGATACACTCTTTTTACCACCCAACAATGTTACTTGCAGGAATCTCTCCCTAGGATTAAGAGCGCCAGTATATAAGGATATATACACAAGGATGTTTATTACAACATTGTTTATGGTGGGGGGAGAGGAGAGTTAGAACCAATCAGAGTGTCCAAACTTAAATGGTTAAATAAATCATGGTACATTCATATTATGAAATATTAAAGCGGCTACTTCAAATAATAAACTACATCAAAAAAAATAATGAACTACATCTACAGCTACGACACCGAAGGACTTTTCATGATGTAATGTCATATGAATAAAGCAAATTGCAAAATAATGTATAAGGCATGTGCTCATTTCTCTAAAACCAGTTTCTGTACATCTTATGTATATGGATCTATCTGCATATGTTGTATGAGCATGGACAACATGAGAAAGGATATACATGAGGCTTTAACCTCACGTAATCTCAGGAAACCAGGACATAAACTGGAAAGAGGACGGGGCAACTCTCAATCTCTTTCCTATATACATTTGTACTATATCATTGAGGTAAACACAACTTTTTCAATTTTTAAAGAGGAATTTAATTTTTTTTTTTTTAAAGATCAATGTCCAAACCTGTTTGGATTAAAGGACAGGTCAAAAGTGAAGTGCCAGTCTACGCGGAAGTACACAGGAAGTAAACATGGGAGCTCAAGACTATTCTTTCAAGGAGTCCAGCAACAAAGGGGAAATTGGAGGACAGAATTAAAGGAGGACAAGGGACCAAAATAAAGCACATTTCCTTTTAAGACTGAAGAACTGCCCTCACAACACAGTCCCAAAGAGCGTGGATGGAAAAGGAGAAGACGAAAATCTAGAGAGATTCTGAGGCATATCTCAGAGAAAACAGAAATGGGTGCTCTCTACTTCAGACCATTCCCCAACTCCTATTACAATAAATATAATCATGCCAAAAAAGTATACTTTCATAAAAATTCTAGAAGAAATCTGATCATTTAACTTACTATATATCACTGGACAACTTCCAAAATATCTTATAAAAAGATTTACATCCAAGGCGGCACTGGAAAGAATAAGTTTCAAAGTTGGGTGCTTTTGCAACAGATCTCTTAACTTTGTAAGTAAAAAATCACTAAATCGATCCCTTTCGTGTACTTCATCCTGCAGTAAACAAAAATAAAACCATGGAATAATTAAAACATTATGGATGACTAAGTCTTTACAAGTACAGAGCTGCTAGGTTTCATACTAATTCAAATGAAATGTGAATAAGGCCAATCAGTACTCGTGAAAATTTTGTATTATGGACAATTCAGAAAAAATCAGACATCAGCCACCACCGTGGGTAACAAAGTGCCACCTCCTAGAGGATATAAAGGACAAACTACAACAAATTCTGAATTACTGGAGTCTAATGTACTTTTAATACATAGAAAATATATTTAAATATGCTTCCATTAGCATCAGGGCACCGGTGCACCCTTTGGTTTGAATCCACAGAACTAATAAGTTTCCAAAAGCTGTTTATTGCAAACTTATACAACTTAATCTAATGTTTTTCTGACACAAACTGGGTAAAAACTTAGATTTTTTTTTTTCTTAGAATTTTTTAATAAGGAGGTAATTCATCCACTTCAGCAGCAGCTACTTAATTTAGCAGCTTAACTATGAGGTTAAATGACTACAAAGTGTACCCCTAAGACTGGGAAATACATAGTAGCTAAAGGAGGAATCAGATGACTAAGCACACAGAAAAAAGAAAACTTTCACCATTCTGGGGAATGCTAAGCACCTGCATCATTTTCCCATATAAAAAGCACTTTTGAAAAACTTACCTACTTACTTTATCTGCCCTTATAAAACCTGGTAGTAAGAATATCTCTACTTAATACAAGTATTTATGTCTAACAATTACAGGCAATAAAAAGTAACTTCATTCTAATAGCTATTTAAAAAAATTGGTTCTCCTGCATATCCTATCCTAAAAACGTCATTACATATTCAAAGTTCTAAACAATCTGAGTTGTATATGGCAAACTCGGCAATATTCTTACCACGATAACATGCGTCACAGTTGACAATGTACTATCTCCTGCCATCAACGTACGAAGCAATACTCCATTAGTGCAAAATGTAAGAAGTGTCTTTGGAGAAACCCTTTTTAAAAAAATAAAAATAAAGCATGCAATTACAACTCTTATATGTAATGAAAACATGATCACATTAAATGTTAGTCTCATATGTACTTTAATAAAGGTTACTTAAAGTTACTAATATAATGGCAAACTGGTATGCATGCTTTATGACCCAAGTTATGTGAAATATGTATTTCATACCTGATAATCTTACAAAATTTTTATTAACAGCCTTTAATTACTTGATTATTTTGTTAAGGAACCATAAAGGTTTTTTTAAAAAAAAACTTTAACACTTTTTGCTCCGGGGAAAAAAGTGTATCATAAATAAGCAGCTTTTTTAATCACTACATCCAAACTATTGAGAGCAAAGAAACAGTACACTCATCAAGAAGGTACTAAAAGTACCACTTCTAATAATCGATTCTATCACTCCCATTTATTGTTTACTATAAACTTCACATCAAACCTGGGCTCTAGCTGCCTTTATCGGCCCCATTTTGTAGAGCAGAAAACTGAGGCTCAAGGAGGTGAAATTAACTTGTATTTGATCATAAAAGTATGAAACAGGATTTGTATCTATGGCCCAACTCTTAAGCCGTGTATTCAAAACCTTACCAAATTCAGTCATAACCCCAACATCTCATCAAAGACTTACTTGAAGCAAAATGATCATCTAATTCTTCAACCAACATATCCTCTGTATTTAGTGAAATATAAACATTAGTCTTTTTGAGAAACGATCAAAGATAGGCTACAGGAGAACCGGCGTTACCTGCTTTCTAATCGGATCTGATATCCAATTGTTTGACCAATCCTTTCTCTTCTCTCTGCAGCAACTCTTTCAGCCACAGCAATTGCGGCTAACCTTCTTGGCTGGGTACAAAATATACGGCAGGGGATACCATTTTTAAAGCAATCGTCTAAAAGGAACTGAGGAATCTGAAATGAAAGTTTTGAAGTCCTATAAGATGACATGACTGTACACCCAGAAGGTTCAAGTCAACCACAGTGGAAAAACTACTGGAACTAAATAAAAGTTCTGTGACAGGCGCCTGGGTGGCTCAGTTGGTTGGGCGACTGCCTTCGGCTCGGGTCATGGTTCCGGAGTCCCAGGATCGGGTCCCACATTGGGCTCCCTGCTCCGTAGGGAGTCTGCTTCTCCCTCTGACCTTCTCCCCTCTCATGTTCTCTCTCACTCTCTCTCTCTCAAATAAATAAATAAAATCTTAAAAAATAAAAAAAAAGTTCGGGGTGCCTGGGTGGCTCAGGGGGTTAAAGCCTCTGCCTTCGGCTCAGATCATGATCTCAGGGTCCTGGGATCGAGCCCCATATCGGGCTCTCTGCTCAGCGGGGAGCCTGCTTCCCCCTCTCTCTCTGCCTGCCTCTCTGCCTACTTGTGATCTCTCTCTCTCTCTGTCAAATAAATAAATAAAATCTTAAAAAAAAAAATCCAAAATGATTAAGCCAAATGAAAAAGGGATATAAACAAGTAACTCACAGAACAAGCAAAAATGAAAAGATACTCAACTCTCTAAGAAAGGAAATGCAAATTAAAACATTATTTCTTGCTTATCAGATTAATAAAGGTAAATCATTGCTGCCCAAGCTTCAAAGAAATGGGAGCTTTCAATATGTTCAATTCTATTATAATACAACTCTCTTTTGAATTCATAGACAATAACTAGTTAATCTAGCTACTAAAATTTAACTGCCACATTCTTGACGTGGCATTTCCACTCCTAGGTATTTATGCTATGAAAATACTCCCACAAATTAGCAAAGAAGTACTAGAATACAATATTAAAAAGTACAATACAAGAATAAAATCCCTGTTCTGCCACTTCCTACCTATGGGAATTTGGACAGATTAATATCTGTAAGTTCCAGTTTTTTTATTCCTTACCTGTAAAAAGAGATAATAAAAAGCCTATATGTCTTGAGCTTACTGAGAGGTTTAAACAAGAGAACTCAAAAGTTCAACACAGGGGCACCTGGGTGGCTCAGTGGGTTAAAGCCTCTGCCTTCGACTCAGGTCATGATCTCAGGGTCCTGGGATCAAGCCCTGCATCGGGCTCTCTGCTCAGCAGGGAGCCGACTTCCCGCTCTCCCTCTGCCTACCTCTCTGCCTACTTGTGATCTCTCCCTCTGTCAAATAAATAAATAAAATCTTTAAAAAAAAAAAAGTTTGGGACACCTGGGTGGCTCAGTTGGTTAAGCAGCTGCCTTCGGCTCAGGTCATGATGCCAGAGTCCTGGGATGGAGTCCCGCATCGGGCTCCTCGCTCGGCAGGGAGTCTGCTTCTCCCTCTGCCTCTGCCTCCAACTTTGCCTGTTTGTGCTCTCTCTCTCTCTGACAAATAAAGTAAATAAAATCTTTAAAAAAAAAAGTTCGACACATAGTAAACTGTCATTTTTTATTATTGCTATTGTAAAATGTTCAGGAATACTATAAAGTTGTTTAAAAAATGAGTTATATCTCTAGCTACTGAAAAATATCTCCTATCTTTTAAGTGAAAAAAGCAAGATGCAAAATGCATATTATCTCATGTTTGTTTAAAAAAACATTATATAGGGGCGCCTGGGTGGCTCCGTTGGTTAAGCAGCTGCCTTCGGCTCAGGTCATGATCCCAGGGTCCCCGGATCAAGTCCCACATTGGGCTCCTTGCTCAGCAGAGCCTGCTTCTCCCTCTCTCTGCCTTCCTCTCTGCCTACTTGTGATCTCTCTCTGACAAATAAATAAATAAAATCTTTAAAAAAAAAAAAACATTATATATATATACACATTATATATATATAAAAACATTATATATATACACATTATATATATATATATATATATATATATATATATCAGTGCTCTAAAGAAAACGAAAGCAAAGGTGTCAAAAAAATAAAATTAAAAAAAAACAGAAATACATACTCCCAAGTTTCTGAGAATTAGAGAGAATTAGAGAGAATTAGAAATCTTTCACTTTCTATGTACTATTTTCCATAATGTTTGAATTTTACATAATGAACATGAACAATGAACGTGAAAATGCAAAAGGCGATTCACTTCCTAATGCTACTAAAGGCAAGATGAAACTGGCTAATAATATGAACTTTAAATTCTGTTCCATTTATATTTCATAAAACAGACACATCAGTAATTTTACTTGAACTCCTTAAATAAGATGTGATCGTTTCTTAGATGTAAACCCAGTAGATTAATATTTCTTCTCAAAAAGCTAAAATCAAATAATTCATTTCTAATTAAATTCTCAAGGATCTTCATACGTAATAAAATGATATACATAACTGTGAGAATAAGCATACCTAATGCCCATATACAAAAATCATTTAGCAAGAATATTCAAATAATTTAAATGAAAATTATTTATTATATTTGTCAAAACTTTCATAATCTCTTTTCAATATATATGCTGCCAAAGTGAGCTCTCATAATCTCTGTTCAATATAATTAGAATGAGTACAGTTAAAACCTCCTGGCGAAACTTACTCTAATACTAAAACAATCAACAACTGAACCGATTCTCTGGAATGACTCCATGGAATTTCAGTTAATCATAAAAGGACTCACGTTAAAGAAAAATCTTATATATTGTGCTCAGATAAAAATTTCATCGTGTTTAAAAAAAAAATTTCATCGTGTTTTTCATTATTTAGTTTTAAAGGCTCAAGTTTTAGGCATAGTTATACTTCTGTAAAAATGGTTAAGTCCATCAAGTAAATATATGGTAAACTTGATAGTCAACTTTGCCTCCATCCCCTTGCCTTACCAAGGACTAGGTTTGTTACACCAACCAATAGGACCATAGGAAATGTTAAGCAACTGTCAAAAGCAAATTTATGTGTCCGTAAAAGAAAAGAAAAAATGTAAAATTATATGGACTATTTTATCTGAATCTATCAAAAGCAAAGTAATTTTACTATTTTAACATGTGAACATGTAAAGAACATAAACAAGGTCAAATCACTATACCATACTTCCAATCCATCACCCAATGAGGGAAACTACATACTGAAGTACTTTGATACTAGACATCCAAGTCAAATCTGTCGTATTGATTCCATTCTAGAGCCAACTTTATTTTTTTTAAACTGTAACATTATCTTAATGTTAAGGAATCTCCTTCTACACCTGTCATGAAGCCCAGGCTGGGTTAACAGTCATGAGTACTGGAGGTAAGTACACCCGACTCTGGACTTTCAAAGACCCAGACTCCTGAGGCCTCGATCCCTGCCTCCCTATTCCTGGAAGATGCCGAAGCCAACGATGTAGGAGGCTTTCTCAGAGGAGAAGACGACTTTGTCTTCCCAGAAGACAAACCCTCTACTTTGCTCTATGAGACGGATAGCAACCCCAAACCACAGACAGGTTGGGACCTGCGCAGGCCTCAATGCCTACAGTCGACTTTTTATTAACATGTCATTGTTAATACTGCTGTTAACTTAGCTGCTACATACAAAACACTGATAGGCTCATTACAGACATCTCTTAACTTCACAGTAAGTGGGAGCGATTATTAGCTCCATTTTACAAATGTGGGCTCTGGCTCACAGAGGTTACAAGACTAGCCTCGTTCATATTCCTTTATGCCCAATCACATCCCACATCTTCCACTTCTATTTAAACAAAGGCCCAATGTACTAGCTTAAAAATAAATATTTTTAAACATTTCCTTTCTATAAACTCTCAAAATGTACTCCCAGTAATATTTCTGAAATAACCATTAAAGTAACCAAAAGGGGTTTTTTTGGTTAAAATACATGTAGTACAAATTTGATATAAAACTATCCTGTGGGATCAAATATTTTTTTTCCACAAACAACAAAGAAGAAACAAACCTGCGTAGTCTTTCCGGACCCAGTTTCTCCTACAATCAAAACTACTTTATTTTCTTTAATTATTTTAACAATTTCTTCTTGTTTCTCAAACACGGGCAGAGACTGCCTGAAAGAATCAAATTCAGATTCTCCTCTTTTCACTGGAATCTGAGGTATGCCATTGTTGAGTCGCCCGCTTGTTTTGCTCATTTCCCGGTTTTCTTTGAAAATGAATAAAAGAACAAAAAAAAATTATGGTCAATAATGTTTAAAAAGTGTGGAAAACAAAGATAAGTAATTTCTAATGTAATCCCAATCAAGTGTTTCTTCTCTACTCAGTCATAAGTCAGCAAGCAATGCACGACTGCTGTACTCCTACGCTTAATACTCTTTGAAAACAAGTTACAAATTTCAGTTATAAATCAAAAAGCCAATTTCTAAAAGTATTTCTGAGGCATAGTGTTTACAAATGAACAAAAATCAATCACTCTGTAACTGCTAAAAATAAAACGGGATTCTGATATCCTAAAAGAGTTTTCATGCTTGCTTCTATCAATAACGACACAAAAAACTAAAATGGGAAACGATGTGCATAACAAGTCTTTTATATACAATATGAAAACACATCATGAAAAGAGTAATTGTATGTGTAAAGTTAAATATGTAAGATTATGTAATCATAATAGAATAATATGTACAAATATAAGGTCCTAATCCTTAACAAATTTCCTTATTGAGAATTTGAGTCAGCATCTAAATTTAATTAATAAGCAGATAGGAATAAAAAAGAGGCATGATGTGTTTTATATTTTTCACATAACTGAAAACATTTTTGTGGGCATGTATTTAGAACTTAAATTCCTTGCTATCTAGGACCACGTATTTTCTACTCTCCAAACCTACTCCAACAGACAATGGAAATAATGCGTATCTGTCAC
The DNA here is from genome assembly GCA_028534135.1 of Potos flavus. Lineage (NCBI taxonomy): Eukaryota > Metazoa > Chordata > Mammalia > Carnivora > Procyonidae > Potos > Potos flavus. Next base: position 4,345,144 of record CM052895.1, on the reverse strand, counting down.
CTTAGGTAAATAACAATTTTCTCACTAAGAAGTTATTTTTCCAAATAATAAAATTAAAACTTCATTTTATAACCTAAAAATATTATTTCTCTACCTACTGGCAAGTTAGTGTACTGAAGACTCTGTCCCTCTTACCAGAAGCTAAAGCCCCAGTTCAAAAGCTAACTCATTAGCAGTCTCGGCGGCATAATATAGGAAAGTCCAGACCGCGGAGTCAAATCCCAGCTCTGTGGTTTAGTGGCTGGTTAAGGAGCCTTGAACAAATTACTTAACTGCTCTGAACCCATTTAATCACCCCTGAAACAGAAGAAATTCTTACCTTGGGAAGGTTCTGTGAGGCCCTACATAAAGAGTTTAACGTATTGTCTAGCACACCATTGGTGCTCAATAAATGACAGCTGTCACTGTGACGCTTAAAGACTTGTCTAATTTCATCACATGCCTTAACACTGCATGTCATTCCAAAACTTTCACAGTTCTTTCTCACTTCTAACAGACGATTCAAACTGAGAAAACACTGCATCTTAGTTTTTTTAAAAATAAATTTAAAATGGTAAAAGAACAGTCATCAAATAATAGGATAGACAAGGAAGCACCCCAGAAAATACATACCAGCTTCAACTGCAAACACATTTCCTCTTTCTGTTTTAGGTAGAAGTTCAGTACGCTCTTTATTGGTGACAGGAAACCTCTGAATTAGGCTCCTAACAGCATGTTTTGTATTATGAGTCAAATTACAGGTCATCATTGCATGAGCTGTTTCTGATCCATCTTTCTTCTTCACAGTTAGGTATCTATTTGCTCCCTTTCTGAATATTAATAAAAATCATTTATTTACTACATATAGTCAATTTGTTCACAAATGATGTATGCCTACTTAGAAAACACGTCTCAAGCAAAACATTGAAAAAAATCAAAATGCTTTGGGAGAAGATGCTGAAAATCCAAAAAAAAGTCAACAAGGAGGGGTTTGGTGCCCAAGTGGCCACAACACCATATTCAGTTAAAATTTCAAACTGCTGTAAATCCAGTTTTTAAATCTCAAAAATGGCTTACTTACTCACAAATGTTAAAGTTTGTCTTAGCAGACTTCATGGTGGATGAAACATCACCAGCTGGAAGCATACAGACGGAGAAAACCAATCTGAACAACAGACTCTAAAAATGATAATACAAAAGTTATGGTTCACTGTCCAGAGTAGTATCACCCACTCACTGAACGCTTCCACAGTATGCTGGTGATGTCATGTCCCATGAAAACCTGTTAAGAGAACCAAGCTTAGTGGCTGGACCTAAAAACCATCAATCAACATTATGGATAAGCATTTTCATATGCATCTTGGGAAAAAGAAATTTTTCAAAGCTTCAGGTTCTCGCCTTCAGTTACAAGGTCATTACCTTATACAGCTCTATAACTGTTATCAAATGATTTGGTGTAGGTGTATTTGTTGGTTCAACTGGTCTAGGACTGACAATGTCTTTTATGACTTTTGTAGCTCCAAGAGTACCAGATACGATGTTATACACACAGGAAGTCCTCAAATGTGTTTTGACTGATTTAATAACACATGTCCATAATCTAGTACAATAGAGTACTCGTAAAGCACTCAGGCTCTAAAAGCATACCAACGTGGATTTGAATCCTAGCTCCACCACTTATCAGCTGTGGGACTATAAGCAAATTATTTAATAGCTCTGAGCCTAAGATAATAGTAATACCTGCCTCAAAGGATTATTCATATGACTATATAAGATAATGCATATAAGGGCAACGTCTGTTACAAAGTAAGTATTGAATGAATGAAAGCTATTATTACATAGTCTGGGAAAAAATAACTTATTTTTAAAAGTTACCCAAAATATTTCATAAAATGTTCTACCATTTGTTAATGTCACTATCATATTACAGAAGTGAGCAACAAAACCACAAATACAATGGAAAGTACATGTACACTTTTCCTAATTTTCATTAGATTTAAAATTTTTCAACAATATTTTCACAGTAAAAATAATACAGATCTGGAGATTAAGCTATACAGTTTGAGCTAAGACTTCTTAAGTGAGGCTTTTGATTTAAGTGTTCAGTACTATCTAATCTATTCCTTAACAAGCACTTAGTGATCTTTAAATTATGAGATAAAGACGAAATAACTAAATTTAACCTGATGTAAGAATTTCAGTTATTTCTATGGTAAATAAGAATTACTGGATTCTAAAGATGATCTCTGCAGTAGGTTCTTCTCCCACGGACGTTTCTGAAAATTCAGCACAGTCATTATAGACACAATCATTCACTCCCCTCCTATGCCATTTATTTCATAAAACTTTTAACTACAGAAGGCAGGAAGTGTGCTGGAATGAATGAGCACTAGAGCCAAGAGTCAGGAGGCTTGTGTCCAACCAACTAGCTATGTGATCAAAAATCATTTTATCCCTCTCACACCGTATACAAGTTAATTTAAAAATCTCTACTATTTCTATCAGCTCCAAGATGCTTTAATTTTCTTGAAAACTGTCTCTGGAAAGTTTTGCTGTATTTCCCCTTTAACTAATTTTATTTCATTCATTCATTCGTTCGTTCAATCATTCATCATATATTGAGCACCTACTGTATGCCAGGCACTATGCTAGAAGCTGGGATTACAAAGTTGAGTAGAATATACTCTCAACAAGCTCACAACTAAAATGGGTCAGATTCAAACTTCCCTAACATAAGCTGCCTACTAATCATATAGCATTTATGTACAAAAATAACTCAAAGTAAGCATGTGTGAGTACTTAGCCATTACCATTTAAAATTTACTGAATTCATTTTGAACACAGATGGTAGGGTAGAAAGATAATCAACTTGACAGTTGTTATGTTTTAGGAAGATCCTACTTGTGGCTCCTAGTACTCTCATTCCTACCACATTCAGCACCAGTGACACCAGTAAATGATAAAAAGATTAATGAAATGTTCGATAAAATATTTGTCTCGTTGTTGTGAGAATGAAAACCTTCAACACAGCAGAGATTTGTCCTACTTTGTGAACTAAAACACTGAGATCTCATTATGCTTTCATTCCGAAGTGGCACTATTCTTTGAAGGAAACCATTAAGAGACTCCTTTTCAAAGCAAAATTAACTAGAAACTAGCTGCACGATGTGGCAAAGATGCTAAATAAATTAATGTCACAATTTTTTCAAAATAAAATGCAAGCTCCACGTGTGCTTTTTAAACATAAATGTGCTAATATTACAGGCAAGAACATCATAACATCTAACTTCCAAAGTGTAAAAGTAATCAATACATGCTATCAGGAAGTTTTGGCGTTTCAGTGGTTTCTTCCTTTTAAAGGAAAACTATTAACTCATCAAATTTGATGTAACTTTAATATTAACATCAATTTACACAGCACGTTACTGAACATTTACTCAAATACGACCATATGCCTTACTCTTCTCCACTCTCCAAATCTGTAAACAGTTTAAAAAATCAGCTAGGGGGCACCTGGGTGGCACAGTCAGTTAAGTGCTCAACTCTTGGTTTCGGTTCAGGTCATAATCTCAGGGTCGTGAGACTGAGCCCCTAATGGGGCTCCGTGCTGGGCATGGAGTCTGCTTGAGATTCTCTCTCTCCCTCTGACTCTCCCTTCACCCCTGCTCACGCATGTGCACGTGCACACTCTACCTCTCCCTCTGCCCCTTCTCCACGTACCTGCACTCTCTCTCTCTCCCAAATATTCTTTTTTTTTTTAATCAGCTAAAGAGCCAAACTCTGAAATGACAACTTAAAAAGTTCAGAGCTACCAAGGAGCTGATGTCTCAAAAAATAATCCACATTCATATGATGCCTTACAAATGCAACATTTCCTTTTTCCTTAATTTATACTTCCAGTGGGCAGAAAGATGCAAAGACCTAACTCCAGTTTTCTTCCCAATACTGTAGTAGAGAATTGTAAATTTATTAAAGTTTTTATCACACTAATTTGTACTCTCTTTTATGACTATGCAAAAATTAATAAACCAATCAGTTAACTTTGTCACTAAACAAAGTTGCTCTCATGTCATGGACATTATGATGGAGGTACACTGGTTCATTCTGTGCCTTTGGACTATGAACAACTTAAAGACGAGACCTATCTAATATTTCCGTTTTAACTCCTCACAGCTCTTAGGACATTGCTGTGCCACTGTGAACAATCAGAAATTAATGAAACATTAACTGTGTTCAAATCCTGGCTCTGCCCCTTGCTATCCATGTGCTCTTGGGAAAATTACTTAACGTCTCCAACCCTAAACTGCCTCACCTATTATACAGATATCAGACGTTATTAATAGAATCTACTGATTAAGACTATTGTGAGCATTAACTAATCTACTTAAAGCCACTAGCATAAGGCTTGCTGCATAAAAGTACTTAATGAACATGAATTGTCACTATTATTACTATTGGGCACTGTAGGCTGTTCCTTTTCAATGGATGCCCAAAAAGTCAGTAAGATATTTGAGTCACTTTTAACCAATTTTTCCTATTTTAAGTAGGGGCAAAAAAGAAAAGTGCAGTACACAATCTTCCCAGGCAAGAGGCAAGGGAGGCAGGAATCCAAATCTGAAAAGGGGCTTTCTTACTGGGCAGATCCTTCCAATCCAGGTGACTAGAACACGGGGATACCTAGGAAGCGGGGATGTCAGCAATCACAGGGTAAGAAACCTGTACGTAGAAAACCTATTTTCATGTACTTTATAGTTTCTCTTTCCACAAGTCTTTAACAAAACTCATTTTGTCAATTTCATTTTGTGTAACTTAGACTAGGAAGAACAGGAAAAGAAATTCTGTTCTGTTCCTGAACAAGTCAGAGATTCAGAAAAGTATGCTCTTAAAACTAAAACTCAGACCTCAGTTGGGGAAAAGAGGAAACAAATTATAAGGAGGTGAAATTTCGGTATGGAAAAGGTTGCCTAAAATTTCAAACAAAATGTCTAACTTATCAAACCGTACATTTAAAATATGCATTTTAATGTATATCATTGGTACGTCAATAAAGCTGCTTAAAAAAATTTTTTTTTAATTTTCAAGCAAAACTTTAGGCTACACTAAAGAACACAATATGGGGACATTACTCCAACAAGAGATTTTTCACCCAAAGATGAGCAATTATAAAAAGTAATCCAAAATAAGTAATCAATTGCAAAATCAATTCAACTCTTCAGGAGGAAATGAAAAACAAAATCCACAGGGCACCTGGGTAGCTCAGTGGGTTAAGGCCTCTGCCTTCGGCTCAGGTCATGATCTCAGGGTCCTGGGATCAAGCCCCCGCATCCGGCTCTCTGCTCAGCAGGAAGCCTGCTTCCCTCTCTCTCTGCCTGCCTCTCTGCCTACTTGTGATCTCTCTCTCTGTCAAATAAATAAATAAAATCTTGAAGAAAAAAAAAAGAAAAACAAAATCCAACACACATGGCTGAATTTTGAAAGAAAGGAGAGCAAAAGGGGGAAAGTAATGAGAAAAAACAATCATCAACTTTCACACAGTAAGCCTAGAATCTATTTTTAAACCTTGTAAGATGCTCAAAGTAAACTACAGAATCCGAACTAAAACAAAGAGACTTAACTCCTTCATACTTTACATTTGAAAAAACAGGCCTTGAAAGTTAAGGGCCACGACCAAAGCTGGAGAATGAGGCAGTGAGACACTGGGAGTCAAATCCAACTTTCCTGCCTCTTCCTCCACACCAGGCTCTCTCTCTAATGATACCACGTACAAAAGAAAAAAGATAAAAAAAAAAAAAAAGGCAGAAAAACTAATTTACTAAGTTAATGAAGTTAACTCAGGAAGTGAGGAAAAAAAATCCTCTACTCAATGGTGAACAAAAAAACCCATAAAAATCTAAGTCAGGTACGAATTCTCATATAAGTGAAAAGAAAGGATATGACAACCATATTCAAAGTTCTTCATATACATGAAAAGAAGGAATGGCATTTGAAAATCACAAGGACCACTAGATAAACATCATACTACCTTTAATCAAAGATAAAAAGGGGAAGGAAAGCGCTAGGACATTTCCTAAGAAGGTTTGTAGAGCACGAGGAATAGTTACTAGGGCTTAGATGAGAAGGCAGGGTTGCCTGGCTTCCCTTAGCATCTTTTTTCCTCTCTCTGTCTTTTCAGTGTGTCCTCATCCACCTTCTTTTGTCCTGATAACTGCTATCTTGCTCTCTCCTCTGCCCCATGTTTCTCCATTCGGGACCATTCCTTAAACAATACATGCTACTGGACAGAAGCAGATGTCGTCCATTCTAATGGACTGCTTTTCTAAGGGTAATGTCTACAAGTCATTTCCAAGTTAACTGTTCAGAATTCAAAACCCATTTAACCATAGAAATGATGTAGCTCCAGAACTGTGCCTTTACAACAAATGCTTTCAGACAACCTCTTATCAGCAACTCTTAACCCAAACAACAATGAAAACTGGAAGATTTCTGTAAGTTTGCAATGTGAAAATTAATAAAGGGAAACCTCACTAAAGTGGAAAGGGGATGCTAGAAAGGGAGACTGGTAGGAAAAGCCAAACTACTCATGTCAATTACAGGAAGAATTGTCCATTACAGACCCAGCTGAAGAGCCTCAAGAGGAAAGAAACCAAGCCCTGGATAGAGCTCTGTGCTGGGTGTGGAGCCTGCTTAAGATTCTCTATCTCCCTCTCCCTTTGCCTCTACCCCTTTCCCTCCCACTCTGGGGGGGGGGGGGGGTGTGAGGAGGGGAGGAAAGGAGCTTCAATCACAGGCCCCAACAGGAAAGATTTATATTGCTGCTGCTTCTTCTACAAGAAATCAACCACCCGTGAAACCCAGCCAATGAGAAACTGTCATCACCCTTCTGGCTTCTCTCTAACTTTTGTTCAAAACAACCCCTCCCAACTTCCTCCTTCTCCACAAAATAATGCTCCTCTCTTTTGTTTGTTGGACTTGCAGATGGTTTTGTAGTAGCTTGCTTGTCCCAGACCACAACTCTCTACTTCCGAAGAAACCCATCTCTTGCTGATAAAGTAACTGGCAGTTTTATTTTTAAGGTTAAAGGCAGCAACTACATTTGGCAGGAAAGCCTGATAACATTGACATGAGTCTATTTCTAGTATTTATTTATCTTACTGTGAATATTCATGGCTGCCAGCAGACATATTGTGATTAAAGTAACTTATGAGGGATATTACATAACATATTACAAATATACCCTAAAATGTCTCTAAAATCTGAATCTCAAAATCCACTTGTTTCAGGTGTTTTTGGATAAAGGATTATGGCCCCGTACTCTTTTCATCTGCAAGTGCAGCATTTAACTTATCCAGAGGACTATGATATGGGCATGCTCAAAACCTACCACTGTTTCCAGCACTGGCCTTAGTGATATTCAAAATGCACATTCACCTAAGCTAAAGCCCATCTTCCTCTAATGTATCACTGTGGGCATTCAAAAGCCAGACTTCCTACATCAGATAGTTTCATCTTAGGACCGTCCTGCTGTTTATTAAAAATACTGACCTCATAATCTTTTGTTTTCTCTCTTCTTAACCTAAACCCTGGTAAGCTGAAACTTTATCTTTCTTCCCGATCCCTGGTTCTTAACCAGAGGTCATTTTGCTCCCCAGGGAATAGTTTGGCACTGTCTAGAGGCATTTTGGGTTGTTACAACAGCGGATGGAGGTGCTACTGGGTAAGGTTAGATATGCTACAATACACAAGACAGGCCTCCACAATTACTATCCAGTTTAAAATGTTAATAGTGTCAATATTGAGAAACCCTGCTACATATCAGTCCCATCATCCTTATTCCCAAAATGAATTGTTCCACGTAATTTTAAAATTGAGTTATTCAATTTGGAGAGTTCAAATGACTTTTTTCCCCTACGGTCAGTGGCCCTCAAATATATACTGTTTCTTCTTGGTCCATTTTATGTAGTTATTTTTAATCATCAGATTCTTGAGCTGGTAGGAAAGAAAACAATGATTATGTGTTCTAAAGTTATCATGACAGTACAGTAACATTAAAAGAAATAGTTCTGTAAATAATTGTACTTATTATCTTTAGTCCAGCCATTCTTTTTTAAAAAGGAGACTTAGTTTCTATGAAAAAAGAAAACATTTTCCTCCAGCAAGCAACTTCAACTTTTAAACTATTTTTCTTACATTTTAAATTTTACTTTTTTTTTTTAAACCCCTAAGGGAAAACAAAAAAGGGCAAGATAGGTGGAAAAGCAAAGAGCTGAGTTTGGTACAGACATGAACCAGTTTATCTACAATATAATTAAGGACGTGAATCTAAAACAGTAGTAACTACTTAAATGGAGTCAGGAACATTTCTATTTTTTGGTAAAGAATTCTTTTTAAATAAGAAAAGCTATCAGCTTACCCTTTACTTTTAGAGACCAAACCAAGAGACTGACTCAGTCGATGAATAAAGGCTCTTTCAGTGCTGGTCAAAGAGGAAGGAAATTCCATTTCTACATGGAAAAAAAAAACAAAAAACAAAAAACACACACACAAAGTACTATTTGGGAATACACAATTTTCTTTCAAGATGCTTCAATAAACATACAGATACGAAATATAAAAAAAATGGGCGCCTGGGTAGCTCAGTCAGTTGAGTATCCGACTGTTGATTTCTGCTCGAGTCAGGATCTCAGGGTTGTGAGATCCAGCTCCAAGTGGGGCTCCACGCTGGGCATAGAGTCTGCTTAAGATTCTCTCTCTCCCTCTCTCGGCCCCTCCCCCAACAAGCACTCTAAAAAAAATCCTATAAGCATATGTGATTTTATGTGAAAAGTCATTTTCAGTTATGTGAAAAGGTCATTTTATGTGTAAGGTAGATATTAATTCAATTAACTACTTGAATGTCTACCAGAGCTACCATATTAATCAAAATTAAATCTAAACGTGATAGTGGACTCTCCTGTTCACCAAAGATTACTCCTCTTATTTGTGCTGGAATCTTCAGTTGGTACGATGACAGACTGATGAACATATTTTCCTATTTTAACTTAGTTTAGTCCTTACTCGCTTAATTCACAAAAGGCTCATTTCCTTCTGCGATGAGCAATACTCAAGCATTATGAAGGCTCAACGTCAAACTCCATTGTCTTTGCTTTCAAAACTGTCTAGAATTCATATTTCACTATCTCAGACTGGACGTGTTGCTTTCATATCGCTGAGGCTTTGTTTAATGCAAGTTCACTCTGCCCAAGTCATTGCCTGTTCTGGACTGTAAGGTTCCAAAGTCAAGGGCCCCCTACTTAGGCCAGAAAATTGGAATGGGGCAGTCAGTACGTTGTACTGATCACCGCGGGTCGGCTGCGAGTTCTGCACTGAATGACCCAAGACAAGTAGCTTTCTATCCTTAAGAGGCGTGAAAGACGTTTCATCCACCAAAACCAGTTTGATTTTTTTTTAAGTGTTTTAAGCGTGATGCTTTCGGGATTTAAACCAAACACTACATATTGCCAATGCATTTATTTGTCTGATTTCCTCTGCTCTTCTGCTGTAGCTTAAACGTGCCTCAGCTAAAGCTACCACAATTTTCTTTAAAAAAAAAAAAAAAAAAAAAGCGGGGGGGGAACCAATACCTAAAAACTGTGGCTTAGACGACCCAAGCTGCCTGCAGGCCTCTCTTTTGGGGAAAGAAACGCCTCCTGCAAGGAAGCAACCCAACTCTTTCCACCTTCTGATTCATGCCAGGCAAGTGCTTCAACGCTGCGGATCCGCAGGGCGCCGTGCATCCCACCGAGCGCTACGAAGCGCGCCCCAGGCCCGCCGCGGAGGCCGGCTCCGGTGGGCCCCGGGCCCGGGGGCGGCACAGGCCTTCCCTCCCCCCTCTGAGGAGGCCCCTTCACACGGTGGGTCCCGGCTTGGGGGAGGCGGGGCAGCGGGCGGGGTCCCTGTCGGGAACCTCACCTCTCTGGTCCCCGTATCGGAAGCGCTCCAGAGCGATATTGACTGCGATCTTCACCTCCTCGTCTATACGAATGTCCTTCAGCCCCTTGGCCCGGCCCCCGCCCCCAGGGCCGCACTGAGCTGGGCCGCCCCCGCCGCCGCCGCCGCCGCCGCCAGGAGCCGGCGGCCGCGGGGAGACGCTGCTCGGCCTGGACATGGCCCTGAGAAGTTCTCCCCGCGGGGGAGCGGCCAGGCCTGCGGGCGGACGGTCAATGACAGGGATGAGGGCCACTGCCGGGACTGGACCGCTCCGCAGGCGGCCTGAGCGGCGCCGGGGTCACCAGAAACCCCCGTCACCACAACAGCCGAGGAGGCGCCGGCGCCACTGAAAGCCCCGGCGAAGCGGAGAGCGCGGGCGTGATGACGTCACCAGGGCCGCGGGCGCCCGTGACCTCAGCGCGTCGGGCGCTCCTCGCCTCCCTGCAGCTGCCGGCCAATGTCGTGTCCCCCACGCAGCCGAGTCTGTCCGTCTTCTCGCGTCCGCACCTCCGCACCAAGGGCCTCCCGTGCATCCTTTTATTCGGTCACTCCCTTTCCTTAAATCCTTCATTAATTCCTTCGGTGAGCCTGTGCGGGCTCCCACTATGTGCCCGGCGGGCACTACGCCACCACGTAGGTGTGGGACCAGGCAGACGTAGGTCCTGCCTTCATGGAGTTCACATTCTGCTGGAGGTAGAGTTGCCAGATGTAGCACATAAAAACGCAGGATGCCCCTTTTATTTGCACTTCAGATAACGAATAGGTTTTTAGCATTTCCTATGCAATATTTGGAAACACGTAGTAAAAAAAAAATTATTCTACTGAAATGCGAGTTTAACAGATCGCCTGTATTTTATGTGGCGACCCTGAATGAGAAGGACGGACGATGGAAAAGTACAAGTTTAAATGATAGTTATAAGTCCATATGAGATGATGGAAAAGGAAAGTGGAACTCTTTCGTTTTGGAGGTCAAAGAAGATTATGAGAATTTGCACTTCCTTGCATACAGTTCCAGTAACATAAACCTAATCCCAGCCACCCTAACTGCTTCCACTCTGGTCTTTCCACGGTCCATTCTGCAGAGAGCAACCAGAGTGATCCTTTTAAAAATATAAGCCTGGTAGGGGCAGCTGGGTGGCTTAGTGGGTTAAGCTACTGCCTTTAGCTCAGGCCCTGATCCCAGGGTCCTGGGATGCAGCGCCACATCACGTTCTCTGGTCAGCAAGGAGTCTGCTTCTCCCTCTCCCTCTTCTCCCTCCCCCTGCTCATGCTCTCTCTTTCTGTCTCTCTCTAGAATAAATACATAAATAAAATCTTTTTTAAAAAAAGATTCCTTGGGACGCCTGGGTGGCTCAGTTGGTTAAGCGGCTGCCTTCGGCTCAGGTCATGATCCCAGGGTCCTGGGATCCAGTCCCACATCGGGCTCCTTGCTTGGCGGGAGGCCTGCTTCTCCCTCTGCCTGCTCTGCCTGCTGCTCCCCCTGCTTGCATGCTCTCTCTCTCTGACAAATAAATAAATAAAATTTAAAAAAAAAAGATTCCACATGTAAGTGAAATCATATAGTATCTGTCTTTCTCTGTCTGACTTACTTCACTTAGCATAATATCCTCTAGGTCCATTACATTGTGTTATCACAAATAGCATTCTTTTTTTAAGGCTGAGTGATATTCCATCATAGATATATATACAGATATATAGATATATATATAGATATATAATTTCTTCTTTATCCATTCTATATCGATAGACACAGGTTGCTTTCATGTCTTGTCATTGTACATAATGGTTCAATGAATATAGAGGTACGTATATCTTTTCAAAAACGTGTTTTCATTTTCTTTGGGTACCCAGCAGTGGAATTACTGGACTGCATGGTAAGTTCGTTCTTTCTATCTTTCTTTCTTTCTTTCTTTTTTTGAGATTTTATTTATTTATTTGAGAGAGATAAAGAGAGAACAGGTGCGTGCAAACAAGGAGCGGGGCAGAGGGAAAGGAAGAGGGACAAGGAGATTCCCTGCTGAGCACGGAGCCCAATGCAGGCTCGATCCCGGGATGCTGGGATCATGACCTGAGCCAAATTCAGATGCTTAACCAACTGAGCCACCCAGGTACCCCTGGACTGTATGGCCGTCCTATTTTTAATTTTTTGAGGAAACTCCATACTGTTTTCCACATGGTGCATCAATTTACATTCCCACCAACAGTGCACAGGAGTTCCCTTTTCTCCACATCCTCACCAACACTTGTTTTTTCTTGTCTTTTTGACTTTAGCCATTCTGACTGCAATGTATATGTCATTGCGATTTTGTTTTGCATTTCCTAGATCTTGAGTAATGTTGAACATCTTTTCGTGTGTCTGTTGCCCATCTGTATGTCTTCTTTGGAAAAATGTCTATTCAGGTTCTCTATCTTTTTAATCAGATTGTTTGGGGGGTTTTGGTTTGTTTTGTGGGGTTTTTTTGCTGTTGAATTGTATGAGTTCTTCATATATTTTGGAAATTAACCCCTTATCGGATATATCATTTGTAAATGTTTTCTCCCATTCAGTAGGTTGCCTGTGCATTTTGTTGATGGTTTCCTCTGATGTGCAAAAAAACTTTTTAATTTGACATGGTCCCAACAGTTTATTATTGCTTTTGTTTTCTTTGCCTTCCTTTCCATTCCATAAATATGCTTCCAAGGCCAATGCCCAAGAGATTACTGCCTATATTATCCTTTAGAAATTTTATGATTTTAGGTCTTATATTTAAGTCTTTAATCCATTTTGAGTTTATTTTGTGTATGGTGTAAGAAAGTAATCCAGTTTCTTTTTCTGCAAGTTATCCCAACACCATTTATTGAAAAGACTGTCTTTTCCCCCATTATATATTATTGCCTCCTTTGTTGTAGATTAATTGACCATATAAGTGTGGGTTTATTTCTGGGCTCGCTATCCTGTTCCATAGATCTATGTGTCTTTCTTTGTGCCATTTCTTGTAACCTTTTCTGATTTAAAGTCTTGTAACCTTTTCTGATTTAAAGGCTATTTTGTCTGATACTAGTATAGTCTCCCTGCTCTCTTCTGGTTACTGTTCATATGGAATAGCCTTTTCCATTCTTTCAATTGTATGTCTGACTCTAAAACAAGTCTCCCGTATGTAGACAACATATACTTGGGTCATGGCTTTTATTCATTTTGTCAATCTTTACCTTTTCACTGGAGAGTTTAATCCATTTACATTTAAAGCAATTACTGATAAGGAGGGACTTACTTCTGTCATTTTGCTATTTGTTTTCTGTTTGCTTTATAGCTTTTTTGCCCCTCATGTCTTGCATTTACTGTCTTCTTGCATTTAGTTAATTTTTTAGTAGTGAAACATTTAAATTCCTATCTCATTTCCTTTAGTATATATTCTGTGGCTATTTTCTATGTGGTTACCATAGGAATGACATTTAGCATCTTACAGTTATATCACTCTAATTTGAATTTAGACCAGTTTACCTTCAGTAAAACCCAAAATCTCTGCTCCTTTAACAGCTCAGTTGTTCCCCTTTCAGCTGTGGATATCACAGAATTATATCTTTATACATTGTGTGTAAAGGTTACTCTTTACTATAAAAAGAAGCTGTGGAAACATTCAATAAACTGCATAAATATCCAGAGAATTATACTAAATAGGAAAAGCCAATCTCAAAAGGTTGCATACTGCATGATTCGCCTTATATAACATTCTCGAAATGACAAAATTATATAAGTGGAGAACACAGATTACTTGTTGTCTAGGGTGAAAGATGGGGTGAAGGAATAGGGAGGTGAAGCGTGGGTATAAAAAGTCAACATGAGGGATCCCTGTGGCGATGGAAATGTTCTGTATCTTGACTGTATCAACGTCAATAGTCTGGTTGTGATATTGTATTATATATGTGGGCAAGATGTTACCATGGGGGAAACTAGGTAATGGGTACACTGGATCTCTCTGCATTGTTTCTTACAACTGCATGTGAATCTATAATTATCTCAACATAACAAGTTTAATTTTAAAAATACTAGAAACTTATATTATAAAATGTTATCATTTATTAATTCTGTAATCATTTGTTAATTCTGAATGGTGGTGACATCAGCATGTAGTTATGATAGCACTAAGAAAAACACAACCAGGGGTGCCTGAGTGGCTCAATCAGTTAAGCATCTGCCTTTGGCTCAAGTCATGATCCCAGGGTCCTAAGATGGAGTCAGGCCCTCTACTTAGCAGGCATTCTGCTTCTCCCTCTCACTCTGCCTCTGTGCTCTCTCTCTCAAATAAATAAATAAACATCTTAAAAGAAAAAAAAGAAAAGAAAAGACAACCAGCAATTCACAGAAGAAATCAAATGACCAAGAAGAAATCCTTGGCATCTGAGGAAATAAAAATGAGAAGGATAGGAAGGAAAGGAAATAAACGGAAAATAAAAGGAAATACAACTTTTCATTCACTTTTTAATCTTTTGCAAAGATTAAAAAAAAGGTGGAGAACGTTTGACCCAAGTGTGGAAATTAAGCACTACAATACACTGCTGGTGAAACTATAATTGTTACAAAGTGCGAAAGGAGAATTTTGTGATCTCTTATCAAAGAGTCCTACATGTCCTCCAGTAATGCTTTTTTAGAAAATGAACACGAATTGTTATTGTAGCAATATATGTAAGAGCAAATAATGGGGGAGGGGGTGCCTAGGTGGCACAGTTAAGCCACTGACTCTTGGTTTCAGCTCAGGTTGTGATGTCAGGGTAGCGAGATGGAACCCACATTGGGCTATGTGCTCAGCACAGAGTCTGCTTAACCTTCTCTTCTCCCTCAGCCCCTCACCAGCCCCTGCACGCACACACACACATCCTCTCTCTCTCACTCCAAAATAAACAGATGAATCATCGAAAAAAATAATTGGGGGAAAGAAACCTTAACCATTTTCATCACAGGATTGGTTAAAAATAAGGTGCTATATGAACCAAGATGATGTTTTATTGTTACTGTTAGGAAAAATGAGGTAAAGATTTCCAATGAGGGGGGGATGTCAACACATCCTCATTAAACTTCCCTCCCCAAGACTAAACGAAACAACAAAGAGAACTCAAATTAGAGAGAAAACCTCCAACTTCTATGAGACCTTTAGGTGGCACAGTCAGGAATTGCTAAGTTCCAAGAGCTGCCAAATACACTGGAATTTGGATAAAATCCTGGAAGGGCAGACACAGACCCTCTGTTGAGCTCACACTGAGCACAGAGCCCTCCGAAACAGGCGACTGTCCCCAAGACTCCACCAACACTGCTTTACCTGTGGGCCACTGGGGCACCAAACCTCGGACTGGAGAGGAGCCACCACAACTCAGCTCGTGCAGCAAAGCCCGCCGGGATGATGTCTGGTGCTGATACTGGGGGGGGGAGGGGGGGGTACAGGAATGCCTGGGACGATACAGACCCGATGAGACCATATCTAGGAGTGGATGGATTTTGGAAAGCAAAAGAGGTAAAGAAAGTCTCATTGGCTTTTTTTTCCCTGCCAAGGTAAGTCGGTGCACCATTTGCATCACTTTTTCAAAGTTCAGAGGGTTTTTGTTTTGTTTTTTGTTTTTTGCTTTTTTTTTTTTTAAGATATATTTGTTTATGCTAGAGAGAGCCCGTGCGAACTTGGCGCGGGAGGGCGGGTGGAGGGCAGAGGAGAGGGAAAGGGAATCTCAAGCAGATTCCGCCTGGAACCCTTATGGGGGGTGGGGTGTTCAATCCCATGACCCCAAGATCACGACCTGAGCCGAAATCAGGAGACGGTTGCTTAATTGACTAAGCCACCTAGGCGCCCCTGTTTTTTGCTTTTTTGTTTGTTTTTTGCTTTCTTAAAAAGTGGACTCCACGCCCAGCTGGAGCCTAACGCAGGACTCAAACTCAGGACCTGGGAGATCAGGACCTGAGCTGAAATCAAGAGCCTGACGCTTAACCCACTGAGCCACTCAGAACCCCTCAAAGTTCAGTTTTTAAAAATGGAATAAACCTCAAACTGTAAATGCAGACACATGGAGGAAAAGTCAGGGATCCTCGGTTTCAATCCTCTATCTGCTCATAATTCACTCTGCCACCACAAACATACTGCGTTACTTCCAGCATCCGTAAAAAGCTAGTAATCACTACCATTCGCCGGCCACCACGACAATCAACGGAAAGGTTTCAATTCTGGGGCCCCAACTCTATTATTGGGAGCACAAGCTGCTCCCTTATCGAGTACTGTTTCGCTGGGGCCGAGGGCATCTCGGGACTTGTAGTCCAGCCAGTGGAACTCGTCATCCCGGCAGGCCCTGCGGCTGCGTCAAGGTCACGTGCCGCCACCGCCGGTTGCTGTGGGGACAAATGCCGGGGGCGGGGTGGGGGGGGCGGCTGCAGAACGCTTCTGGGAAGGGTGTTTTGCCGCCCGCGGAGGCGCGCTTTACTTCCACATCGGGGAGACCGAAAAGAAGTGCTTTATTGAGGAGATTCCGGACGAGACCGGTTATAGGTGCGGGTGGAAGGGGAGAGTTGGGAACAAGACCTTGGTCTTGGGGTGGGGGGCGCGGGAGAGACCGCTCTGCCAGAGCGCGGAGCAGCGGGTCTCGCCGCGTCCTGGCGGGGCCCGACTCGACCCCACCTCGTGCTCCTCTGACCTGGGTTCGTCCCACTTCCTCCAGGAAACTACCGGACGCAGCTGTATGACAAGCAGCGGGAGGAGTACCAGCCGGCCACCCCCGGGCTTGGCATGTTCGTGGAGGTGAAGGACCCAGAGGACAAGGTGAGCCGGCCCCTGAGCCCCGCCGAGCCCTCCGCTCTGCACTTCCCCGCCAGACCCGGCAGGTGCTGGTACTTCCCCCTCCTGCTCGCCGCAGCCGCTCCATTGCTGAG
>CM052895.1:4307886-4327816 GCA_028534135.1 Potos flavus | reverse complement strand
GAATTCAGTAAAGTGTCAGGATATAAAATCAATGCACAGAAATCAGTTGCATTTCTATACACCAACAGCAAGACAGAAGAAAGAGAAATGAAGGAGTCGATCCCATTTACATTTGCACCCAAAACCATTAAATGCCTAGGAATAAACCTAACCAAAGAGGCAAAGAATCTGTACTCAGAAGACTATAAAGTGCTCATGAAAGAAATTGAGGAAGACACAAAGAAATGGAAAAACGTCCCATGCTCATGGATTGGAAGAGCAAATATTGTGAAAATGTTTATGCTCCATAAAGCAATCTACACATTTACTGCAATCCCTATCAAAATACCAACAATTTTTTTTTCAAAGAAATGGAACAAATAATTGTAAAATTTATATGGAACCAGAAAAGACCCTGAATAGCCAGAAGAATGTTGAAAAAGAAAACCAAACTTGGCAGCTTCACAATCCCAGACTTCAAGCTCTGTTACAAAGCTGTAATCATCAAGACGGTATGGTAGTGGCACAAAAACAGACACATAGATCAGTGAAATAGCCCAGAAATGGACCCTCAGCTCGATGGTCAACTAATCTTTGACAAAGCAGGAAAGAATGTCCAATGGAAAAAAGACAGTCTCTTCAACAACTGGTGTTGGGAAAATTGGACAGCCACATGCAGGAGAATGAAACTGGACCATTTCCTTACACCACACACAAAAATAGACTCAAAATGGATGAAAGACCTCAGTGTGAGACAGGAATCCATCAAAATCCTTGAGGAGAACACAGGCAGCAACCTCTTTGATCTCAGCCGCAGCAACTTCTTCCTAGAAACATCGCCAAAGGCAAGGGAAGCAAGGGCAAAAATGAACTACTGGGACTTCATCAAGATCAAAACCTTTTGCACAGCAAAGGAAATAGTCAACAAAACCAAGACAACCGACAGAATGGGAAAAGGTATTTGCAAATGACATATCAGATAAAAGGCTAGTATCCAAAATATATAAAGAACTTATCAGTGGCACCTCGGTTGCTCAGTGGGTTAAAGCCTCTGCCTTTGGCTCAGGTCATGATCTCGGGGTCCTGGGATCCAGCCCCGTGTCAGGCTCTGTGCTCAGCGTGGAGTCTGCTTGAGATTCTCTCCCTCTCCGTTTCTCTCTGCCCCTCCCCCTGCTTGTGAACCTCCTCTCTCTCTCTTTCTAAAATAAATACATAAATCTTAAAAAAAAAAAAACAAAAAACCCATAAACCCAGTTGTAATGAAAAGGGGCGTATAGTGAATAACAAGACACCCATTTCACCTTCATGGTTCTCAAGTGATTTTTGGAACTGAGGACCAGAGACCAAATATTATAACTAAAGATGCTCCCATTGCTCTTATTATTGAGGAAATGCCAAGAGTCTTTATGAGCTGAGAGCTAAGAACCATGGATCAAGACCAAATATGTGAGAAGAAATTTCTTCTGGTCCTCTGACAGACCAAATGTATATTTCTGGCAAATCATAATATCCCAAGCCTCAACATACAAGTCATAGTTATTTTAAATTTCCTCTCTGTAATTCCAAGATCTATGTCATATCTGAGTTTGGTTCTGATTCTTGCTCTTCTCTTCAGTCTGTTTTGTTTTTTTCCTTGCCTTTTAGCATGGCTTGTAATGAATAATATATTGGGTCAAGGGACTGATAGAGACCTCTAATGTGAAGTTTGATGTTAGTCTGGCTAGGAGTTGGACCGGTTTAATGGTTACTATAGCTTTAGATGCTGGTGGCTTTAAATTTTTCTAATGTCCTTGTTTGTTTGGCCTCAGTCTGGTTTCATCATTAGTCCTGTTCAGCCTAAACTCTCCCTCCCCCAGACTCCATCTTCCATCCCCCTGGAACCGGCCCCCAAGGATCTTTCTAGAACACAGACCTAACCATACGTCTCTGCTCAGAAATTCTCCTCTGCTTGAAATCCCTGCGCCCACGGAATAATGTACATGTTGCTCAGTGTGGCCTTCCCAGGTCCTCAGGGTTCACCTTAGCCTTCCCTCTGCTGCCCACCTCCCCCGACTCCTACACCGCATTGGGGTATCAGGGACACCCCGAACTGCTTCCAGGTCCTTCACCATGACATGCTGTCCCCGGTGTCTCTGCCTTGCCCTTGCTGATCCCTCTGGAACCCTTCCCATCGTGACTGCAATGTGGCTCCACTGGCAAGACCCTGCCTTCATGGGGAGGCCTTTCCCAAGTCCCTGGTACATTCCTCAGGCACAGTACCATGCTGTGGAGCCCACCGATGTCCCAGGGGATCTCTCCAGCAGGCAAAAATCCCCACCTTCCTCCAGGCAGAGGAGGCAAGGGGCAGACACTCTGGATCTACCCCCTGGCTCTGCTTTTGTCCCAGAGATGGGGGGAGGGGCACCAGAAGGCACTGCCCAGCCCTCCCATCGGCCCCCTCCAGCTGGGGAGAGGAGGAGGGAACATCTGGAAGGGAAGGAACATCTGTCTCTTGGCACCTGCTGTACGGGCCAGGGATGAAGGAATCTAGCTCTCTTGGTCCAAATCCCAAGCTCCAGCATGTATCAGCTGTCTGACCTTGGCAAGCTACTTACCTCTCTATGGTTCATCCTCCTCTTCTATAGAATAGATGGATCAATACGACCCAGCTTAGGTAGAGAGAGGGTTCATGAGAGAACGCGACGGCAAGAATTCTGTACGTGGTTAATGCCCAACGAGGGCTAGTTGCTATTTCAGCCACCCCGTTGGCCAAACGCCATGCCAGCTGCTGCTGCGTCCCGGGTCCACTTCCTCCGTGCCCTGGCCGGCAAGAGAAGGTCAGCTCCCCTCCGCGGAGCAGGCAACCAAGGTGCCGAGGAAGTGGCAGAGCTGTCTGCTTCCTCCCAGTGCCAGCCACCGCTCAGCCCTCTCCTCCTCTGTTGGAGTAGCTGGGGAGGCCCTAGCTGGGGAGGGAGGCAGGCTGCACATTCCGGCTGCATCAGGGCTGGCCTGGGGTGCCTATGGGCTCCTGGAAAGAGGCGGTGGCTGTGGCCATAGAGGGGAGGGGAGGGAGCCTCCCAGGGCTAAGGCAGCTGGTCCTGCTTCATTCTAGTCCCTCCATGCAGGTGGCAAGGAAGGAGCTCCCTAATCTTGTGGGTCCCGCTATGTGCTAGGTGAGTACCGAGGTGGGGGCTCTGATGCCACATCCGTTCTCACCAATTCCAAAGAGGCTGGCGTTCTGCCTCCATGTTCTGGAAGCCCAAGATGATGCAGCCAGGGTTGTCCAGAGATTGGCCCACGGGAAGCGCTTGACTCCCCTCTCCTGGGCCTGGAGTTGAGCAAGCCTCCCCTCCACCCCTGGCCCCTGCCGCCCTTGCGCTGTCATTGCCCTGTGCTCACCCCTCACTGTGCTGAATTGCTGGAAGAGGTCAATTTAGGATAACAAGGACCCTCTGTTAGACATCTGAATAGTTCCATTGTACTCAATTACAGTGCTCAGGTGATGCAGTGCACAACCCCAGCAACTG
Organism: Potos flavus; assembly: GCA_028534135.1. Classification (NCBI taxonomy): domain Eukaryota; kingdom Metazoa; phylum Chordata; class Mammalia; order Carnivora; family Procyonidae; genus Potos; species Potos flavus. The sequence goes on along the minus strand of CM052895.1, from coordinate 4,324,331 downwards.
CACGGGGTCGCCCTGAGATCATCCTCAGAGCGATAGTCTTTTTCGGCTACCAAACAGCACAGCTGTTGAATCCACCCTCCTGAACTCTGGGACTTCAATCCCTTCTTCTAGCATTTCAGATGTCTTGTTTGTTAAACAAACCAATCTTCACTGGTCCAAGACTCCTCTGACTGCTGGCCCAAATTTTTGGCAGTCAGATGCCTTGAAGAGGTGATCTACCTTGCAGAGCCCCTCACCTCCCACTCTCATTGGCCCCAGGCTTCCTTGCAGAATATTCCTCCAAGGTCACTCCCCAATTCCATGGTCTCCCTTGGCCCCCCTCCCTCACCTCTCCTGGATATCGTGTGATCAGTTACCTGCCCTCATGCTGGGGGAATGCTCCAGGATTCTCTTGCTTCTCATCTTTTTCCTCCCACCTCAGGAACGTGGTCTTCCCACCCCCAAGCTATATGACCAGGTCCTTGCTGGCACCTTCCGACTACCCTGAGTCTGGGCCTGTGGACCTCTGTCTGTCCATCCCAGTGTGGTGGGATGAAGCCTCCCCACATCAGAGGTGGAGCCCATCTGAGCTCAGGGGGACCAGATTCCCCAGAAGGGCAGCGAAGCCTAGAGGGCTGTGGGAGGTGGCAGGAACCTTGCCCTTTCTTCGGCTTCTCTCCCACCTGAGCTTCCCCTGGACTCGGCGTCCCCAGCCCTGTCCCAACCCCTTGCCAGCTTGTCACTAACAGAGGTGCCATCTTTTGCCCCATCCCCCTCCGCTCGGTCACAGGCGACAAATTGGTGCTCCACGACACGTTTTGTTTGGCCCACCATCCTTTTCTGAAGTTTCAATGAGTTGCTAGCGTTTAAAAAGTAACCGATTTCACTTAAGAATCCAGAATTCTAGTTTCTTTTGAAAAAACCAGAAGATCCAGCAACACGGGGCCCGCGTTCCTGCACGGGGACACGCAGCGGGAGCCGGCACGTGGGACCTGCACACCGGTGTCTAACCCTCTGGATGGGCCTGGCCACCCACGTCGGCGGCCTGGCTTCTGCACGAGGCGGTCCAGGGGGAAGGAACCAAAAGCCCTCAGGTCTGAGCACACGAAGGCAGGCGGAGCAGGGCAAGCGGGAAGCGGGCTGACGCTCCCAGGTGGGAGCCGCGTCCCAGCCACTCTCCATCACTGTTTATTGCTAGCAGCGTCCTGGGGGCCCAGCGGTGTGTTCTGTCCCAGCTCCAGCCTGCCCCGCGGGGGGCTGGGCGGCCTGCCCTCCGCTGCTTCGGGACCCTCCACGTTCTACTGGAGTTGGGCCGGGGCCTGAGGCTTTGTCCTGAGCCTGCATCGGGCTGTGTGGCCTGCAGGCACGGGCTTCCTTACTGTCCCGCCGGCTCAGCCAAACGTGCACCAGGGGGTGGCAGCCTTGTCACAGTCCAATAGGATGTTGAGGACGGTGCAGGGGGCCCCGGCCACCGACAGGGCAGTGCGGGAATCCACGCGGTACTTCACGGTGCTCAGGCCGCCCTCGCGGTCTACCTTGAACTGCTCCTGGGAAGGGAAGGGTGAGGGGGCATGTATTCAGGGCTTTGTGGCGGCCAGCGGTCCCCAGCGGCACCCCACTAGAAGCAAGAGAGCCAAGGGACCCATACGGGTGTGTGCGGGGTGGTGGCTCCCGTGTCACAGGTCTGCCTGGCATTTGGCACCTACGGCAGAGTCCCTCCCCTGCTCCCTGCCTGCCCGGACCCTGAGGTCTGGGCCGGCCCACAGTGCCCAGGTGCCCATGACGGCCAGCAGGGCAGGGCAGAGTGTCCGAGCAGACTACTCGGGGACTGCGCTGGGCCACGCAGGGAAAGACAGGACCATCTGGGCCCAAGCAGAGCCTGTCTAAGGCTTGGTCCTGTTGCTCCCCCACATCACCACCTGTGTGTCCCCAGTCAGGGGACCAGTCAGCACCTGTTTTTGAGCGGCGATGCGCTTCTGGTCCCTCTTCCGCCAGGCTGGGTCGTGCAGGTGGCGAAATGTCTTGTACCCAGTTGTGATTCCCGAGGGGCGGAAAAGCTAAGAAGGCCAAAGGAAGTTGAGTCAGGCCGCCCTCCTGGAACTCTGGCCCTCACTGCTACTCTCCCAGGGTCCCAGCGCCTGCCACGGGCCACAGGCATGGGCCTGCACTGCCATTGGGCAGGAGAGGGGTGCTCATCGGGGGCAGGGCAGGGGGTCCATCTCCAAGCCCCAGGAACCTCATATGAAGGCAGAGAAGGGGACCGCAGGGCACTCGCAATGACTGAGGAGGTGGGGAGCCCTGGGGGGTTACCTGCAGCCCAGCTCCTTTGATGCGCCGGTAGAACTCGTCGTCTTCCCGGCCCCAGCCCCAGAAGCGGTTGGACATTCCGTTGCACTGACACAGAGACAGGGAGGTCACTTGCTCCATCCTTCCAGGGGCGTTCCCCGGTCTCCTGCCACGTGGGAGTCGGCCAAGGCCCCCTGCTCCTCCTCCTCCCCTGGAGGTTCCAATGGACACCCAGTTCCCAACGCCGCAGCGGCCGGCCCAGTCCCTTTGCCTGTTCTAACGGGCCCTGAACTTGTGTGAGATGACTGGTTTCTCAGAAAGGTCTGACTGGGTGGGGGAGGGACACCTCTCTGGGGAGCTGGTGATGAGCCGAAGCGCCAGCTCCTGCTTGACTTCTGCCTGCCCCGTGCCCCCGTTTCTCCTGGGGAGGCTCTGCCCTGGTCTCTTCCCGGGCAAGAGGGACAGCTCGGCTCTGTGGCAGCAACTCTGTCCGCCACCCGACCTGGGGCTTCATCTACATAAAGCTGGCTTCAGCCACAGCCTGAAGAGATGGGGGTCTGAGCCACTTGGTCCTTCCCACCCTATCCCTCATCCTCCCTCCCCATTCCAGCCACAGCCGGCAACTCGGGGGGGCCCCTGACTCAAGAAAGGTCAATCAGGAGGCAGAACGGTGGGGTTGGGGCATTCCTGTCTGGGCTGCTGGGGAAGGCACTTCATGTTCCGCTGACCCTGGGCCTAGGTGGACGGGGGCACAGCTACGACAGCCACCCTGCACCTGCAATGTCTGAAAACCAATCCCCCCCGCGGAGAAAGCCGAGCTGAGAGATGGCGCGGGAAATGGTGTCCCGGGGATCCTGTCTGAGAGGCCGGGCCAGCCGCCCCCCGGAAGCCAGACCCTCTCCGGACCCCGCCCAGCCGGGTCCACTTGGCCAGCCAAGGAACCCCGAGTCTTCTGAAGCCAGCTGGTCTGGGGATTCCCGCTGTTGCGGCCGCATCCTCCCTAACTGACCCCCTGGGTCCCGCTCCTCTCCCGTGTCGCTGGCCGCTGGCCGCTCCCACGCTCCCAGGACGGGCCCGGGGCGGGACGCCTCTGCCTGCCGGGGCCGCAAACTGCTGCTCCTCCAGCGGTGCCCCCACCCCGGCGGGCGCCCCCTGGCCTTGGGCCGCACGGGCCAGGCCTCACCAGCTGGTAGTGCTGCTTGGAGAGCAGTAGGATGCCGCCCACGTAGGTCTTGTAGTGGTAGAGTGGGTGGAGCTCCGGCGAGGCCACGTGGAAGGGCCCCGCCTCGGGGAAGCCGTAGTCCAGCTCCTCGTTGAGGGGCAGCAGGTCCACGTCGTGCATGGCGATGTAGTCCGTGCTGTTGCTGCTCTCCAGGAAGCCCACGTTGATGAGGGCCGCGCGGTTGAACCTGCACAGGGGGGCGGCGGGCGGGCTGAGCTGGGGGAGCGGGCGGGCTTGCTCTCCCGCTTACAGTGAGCGGGACCGTGTCCTCCACAGCACCCAACCCGGGCCGCCCTCCTGCCCCACGCTGTCTTCCCGGGGAGGGGGGGTGGGGATGGGCACTGCCCGGCTGCATGCCTGCCCCCCCCCCCCAGCTCAAACACGTCTACCCGGCAGTCCCCGCCCGGAGAAGTCAAAGCCCTGCCCTCAGGACACTGACATGCTAATAAGAAGAGAGAGAAATATAAGTAACTGTGTACCCAGCCAGACCCTGGCAGGGGCAGGGGAGGAAAGAAGAGCAGGGCGGGGAGGGGGGAGCCGGCTGGGGGGCCGGGCGGTGTTCTGTCACACAGGGGGGGCAGGGAGGGTCAGGGTAAGGGGGTGGCAGGTGAAGGCCTGAGGGAATCAGTCAGAAGGGAGTGGAGGGGATGGGGCTCAGAGCAGAGGTGAAAGCCACCGCCAAGGCCTGAGCAGGAGCAGAGGCAGGAGCAGGAGCAGAGGCCGAGGCCGATGCCCTCAAGCAGAGCAACCCAGGAGGGCCTAAGGGATGTGGTGGGCGGAGGCCGGGCCGGCAGGCTAGGGCTGTGACCCGGAGTAAGGCACAGGAGCGACTGCAGGGCTTTGAGCAGAGGCAGGCCATGCTGTGACTTTGGGCTTAACGGGACCGCTGTGGCTGGGGTGTGGAGAAGAGACGGGAGGGTCAGGGGTGGGAGCCGGGAGGGAGTTGGGTTGGGAGGCTCCTACACGAATTCCGGCAGGAGACAGTGGTGACTTAGCTCAGGGGGGTGGTGAGAAGTGGGCAGATTCTAGATGTATTCTGAGGGACGGGATGCACTGCGTGAGGGGAAGAGAGGAATTGAGAAGGACTCTGAAGGTTTTTGGCCGGAGCAGCCGGAAGCAAGGAACAGCCAGCTCCCGAAATGGGGAAGGGGGTGGGTGGGAAATCAGAAATGCGGCTTTGATCACGCTAAGCTTGGTCTGCCCGAGACCCCGAGAAGGAGGGTGATGCGGGTGGGTGCGCATGTGGGTCTGGAGGTCGGGAGAGTGGTCTGGGCTGGGAATACAGACTTGGGGGGTCAGCAGGGTATGGAGGGGGTTTAATGCCATGAGACTGGATGAAATCCCCAGGGAGTGGCTGTAGGCAGAAAAGAGGACACCGAGGCACTGAGCCCCAAGAGCACCAAGGTCGCGAGGTCAGGGAGGTGACACAGAACCAGTGAAGAACATGGCTGGGTGGGGGGCGGGCAGTGAGGAAGGAGGAGACGCAGAGGGCTGTCTCAAAAGCCAAACGGAGGTGTTTTTAAGAAGGAAGAAGTAACCCAGTTGGCCGGTGCTGATGGAGGGGGCGGACGGGAGGATGGGACGGGGGCTGAGAACAGGGCTTCAGGTCACCGCAGCGGCTCTCTGCTATCAGTGAGAGCTGCCTCCGTGTCACGACGGGGGAAATGTTGGAGCGGAGCAGGTTCCAGAGAGCGAGACGGGAGAGGGGAAGTTCAGCTATAAGGGGGAGCAGAGAAATGTGGGTGATGGGAGGTCCCGGGGTCTTGTCTTCTTTTTTTAGATGGGAGCTATTTCAGTGTGTGTGCTGATGTGAATGCTGCTAGAGGGAGGAATTCGTGCAGGAGAGAGAGGAGCTGAGGGCTGGAGCCACGTCCAGGGCGCGAGTGGCAGAGCTGGCCCTGGAGGGCCTGGGAAGGGCATCCCCAGCATGGTGGGCACAGAAGCTAGTGGGCACTTGGGCACGCCCTCTTCCAGCTGGTTCTGTGTTCTCAAACAGGAAGCAAAGTCATCAGCTGAGGCTGAGGAGGAGGGAGGAGCGGAGAAAGGGCGCAAAGCTGCGTTAGAGAGCGGCGCAGCAGCAGGCCGGAGGAGCGCAAGGCTTCCAGGCAGGCCTTCCACTGCCAGGAAGAGGAGCGACCTCTCCAGCCACATCCAGCCGCCCAGGTACGGGTGTGGCGTCTTCAGAGGCGGTGGGCCAGGGAGCCGAGAAGTACGTGAGGGACTGATGCTAACGATGGATGGTGGAATCCAAGCTGGGGTTAGGAGGAGACAGTGAGGACCAGGAGGGTGGGCTGTGAAAATTGGGGGAACTGTGGCCTAAAGGGCCTGGTGGGGCCCGAGAGCCTCTGGACCCGGCTCGCAGTGGAACGAAGCGCAGGGAAAGGAGGCAGAGGTGAGACGTGTGCACTGGCTCACGGAGGGGAGCAGTGTGTGGTAAAGGGTGAGGATCTCAGGGTAACACCAGACTGTGAACAGCTTCGAAGCTGTGGTCTTGACTCTCCCTTCCCCGAATACCCACAGCCAATCCACTAGAAAGCTCTGCGTGGGCTTCCTCTCCATCCCATCTCCCCACCTGCTCCCCCAGAGCCGAGGCACCCTCACCTCCCACCACCCAGCACCCTTCTCCTGTCCAGGTAAAAGCTATTCCTCATACAGCAGCTGTGGCCATCTTTTCAAGATGGGTATTGGGGCGCCTGGGCGGGGGGCTAAGGCGGTTAAGTGTCTGACTCTTGGTTTTGGCTCAGGTCATGATCTCAGGGTGGTGAGATCAAGCCCCATCTTGGAGTCTGCTTGAGATTCTCTCTCCTTCTGCCCCTCCCACCGGCTTGTTCTTTCTCCCTCTCAAATCAATCTTAAAACAACAACAACAACAACAAACTGGCTATCAGATCAGGACCCTCTTTAACCCCAAACCCTCCCCTCAAATTCCCAGCACACCAGCAAGAAGGGTCTACTGCTCCTCCCCTTCCTGCCACCAACCCGGTGTTGGGGGGGGTGCTTTCACAGGCCAGAGGCCCCCTGGCACGGGACTCGTGAGGGGAAGGGAGGCACCCGAGGGGCTGGGGCAAGGTGAGGGCCTGGAGAGGGGCCGCTGCTTCAGCAGGCCGTCCCTACCTGAAGTGGTCCACCTGGTTAAGCACATAGACGTGGTGCCGGATCTTCTTCCGGCTCAGGAAGCGGTGCATGTGGGGCACGAAGACCAGGAGCTCCTCAAAGCGCTCGCGGAAGGGCACCAGCACAGCCAGGCGGTGGGGGCCCCAGGACGCGTCTTCTTCCCAGTGCTCAGGAGGCGGCTCGGGGGGGCAGGAGCGGGGCGGGCCTGGGGTCTCCTGCCCTTGTGCCCTGGCTGCCCGGGCCACGTCACCGGAGCAGCTGAGCTGCAGCCAGAGCAGGGACAGGAAGCCCAGTAAGAGACAGGCGACGAAGAGATGGAAGACGGAGCACTTCCGCGGGAGGCCGCTGGGGAGCAACCTGGACCTGGGACAAGAGTGGGGACACGGTCAGGGGGGCAGGTGGCGCTGGGGGGGCCCTCTGACAGGCCCCTCCTCTGGCGTCCCCACAAGTCGGGCACACAGGACCGGTCTGCCCCAAGCACCTGAGAATTAGTGCAGAAGCCCCTTGAATGCTTTTGTTCGTGCTGCTACCTTGCATCAGAATCCTGCTTGCTCTGGGCCCAGCCTCTATCACCCTGCCTCCAGGAAGCCCTCCGACCCTAGGGCAGGGGTGCCCCAGTTCCTTCACACCCCCTTACTTTCTATGAGTCCAAGTCATACCAAGAGCTGCTGCAGGACGGGGATGAGACTCCTTGTCCCTGCTCCTCCCCTGGACAAATGGCCCGAGGTCCAGGCAGGAGCGCCACCTTAGAGATCCCACCCGCTGCCTTCCCAACCCCGCTCCCCTATCGGTTCACCCCCAGCTGAAACCTTGACTTCATCCTGCTTCTCCCAGCAGAAAGGCCCCCAAGGCCGGGGCTGGTGCTGGCACTGGTCCCAGGGAAGAGCCCTAAGTTGATTCTGGGAAGATCGGATCTGCCCCCAGAACAATGCAAGGCCCAAACGGCCAGTGGCAGCTCACTGAACAGGTCTCAAAGCTTCAGTCCAAGCGGCGCCTATGTCACAAGAGATGAGAGACGGAAGAGGGAGAGGAAGACGCCGGCCGGGGAGGGAGATGGAAGGCAGGCTGGGTTTAGAAGCTGCCAGCGCTGCTGAGCGGCCTGGATGCTGAGAGAGTGCTGGAGAGGCTGCCCTCTAGGTTAGGAAGGTGGGATTCACCTGATCCCTTTTGCTGAGGATAGCGAAGGAGCTGGGCAATCTAAGAAAAGGAAAGCTTCCTCTATCTACTCCCCCTGCAACCACCCGCAAAACACTCGGCTGTATAGCTTTAAGGAGTCAGCAGTTAGCTGGCAGGTGGCACAGGTTAGACCTAATTGCTCCCTACCACTCCCCCAGGGCGCATGCGGGGTAACCCAGAGCTTCGACACTCACCATATTCCTTCCTGCTCCAGGGCTCACACAGCCTGCTGTGCCCTCCCTTACTTTATCTGCCTGGAAGCCCCCTCCAGGCGTCTGATCCCCCTGGATCAGGATCCTTGCTGATCCTCCAGGGCCAACCTCCAATGTCACGATCAGCATGGTCCCTCCCCCTCAACTCCAATGCCAGGGCCCACAGGGCCCATCCCTCGATGTGCACTCAAACTGATCTATGAGCTCCCTCCATGGCCTCTGGGCCTTCCCTCCCCAAAGCACTGAGAGGTCTGGAATCACTTGTGTCCCTGCTCGCCATCTTCCCCGAAGGTCATCGGTTCCTGCCTGTGGCCCCAGTTTAGACAGCAGAGGGCTAGCTAGGCAAGTCACAGGAAAGGTTCAAGCAGTCGCGGCATGCTTTAAGTCACACACCAGAGCCAGACCAGCTCCTGACTTGTCCCTAGAGCACAACTGCCAACCTGGAAGCCAGCAGCCCTGTAGCCAGGTCCCACACACGGCAGAGAGGTGACCAGGTAGGACACTCTGCCTGGGCTTCCGACTTACCCCCCATTGTCCTGTGGTAGGGCTCTCCGCTGGGGAGGAGCGGAGCCCAATCCTGCCAGTGGCCTGGGAAGGCTGGAAACTCTACTGATTCTCTCTCGCCCTCGGGGCTCTTTCTGGGGGTGGGATGGAGACCGGGGATGCGGACATGAGGAAACATCCCACCTTTGGGAAAAGAAGCAGTGACTGTTATCCAGGGGTATGGCATGGATTGGGCATTCTGTGCAATTTCACAGGCTGTTCCTTCAGTCCAGCTTCCCTTTCCAGGACCACGTTCTCATAGGCAATCTTATCCTTTGGACTCTAAGAGCCCAAATTATCCAGCAACTGAATTCAGAGCCAAATCTCAAATCATCAGGACAAGTGGACACGGAGGGCTCCTGGCGCCACCTGGTGGCAAACTCCAAGTCTGCAGGCCCAGCGGCTCCCCGCCCCGGGGCACGCTGCTCTGAGCGGCAGACCAGAGGAGGTTTTCTGTCTCCATCAGTCTGTGCCCAAGGCTAGAAAAGGCAGAATCAAATCCACGCAGGCTGGCTCCAGAGCCAGCACTCTCGACTGCTACACTAGCCTGCATCTGTTGCATGGAGCTTTGTACCCCTAGGTCCAAAGCAGGAATTGACATTGGTCACTTTTTCTGGGAACACAGGTATGTTCTGAAGGTTTATGGAAAGGGATCAGGAAATGGAACTTCTCTTCCATTACCTTTCCTCTCTTTCCTTACACAAATCTTAAGTGATACAGGGTTGAATATCCGCTGCTCTGGTTACAGGACCTCCCAACTGCAAAGGGAACCGTTAGACACCTCCTCTGTGCCAGGTACAGAGTCAAGAGCTTTACAGATGTGGTTTCATACAGCCCTGCACAGTTGACATTATGATCCCTGCTTCAGAGATGGAAAAGCTGAGATCAGAAAGATGAAGAGATCTGTTTCGGGTCACATGGCCCAGGGCGGACTCCACTGTCCGGGCTTTCCTTCTCTTATATCCCTGTCTTCCGACTTCAACACGTCTGAAAAATCCCCCACACGAAAAAGTTGTGTCCACTATACCCCGGAATCTTTTGGCACCCGACAAACTCCAGAGACAACACAGGGAATGAGGTGTCATTCCCTGGGTGGAGACCCGCTATCTGGGGTTCTGGGTGGGAAGAGTTTTGCAGGCACATCTTAAGAATGAAGTGTGGGTGTCCTCCCAAATCTAGACGGGTAGATGGCTCCCCTACCCCAATTCTGCTTTAGTGGCAAATATCACTAGCTAAGGTCTGGATCCAGCTCGCACCTAACCCACGGAGCAGGTCCCACTCGAGTACAGCTGCACCGGAAATGAACCGGCATTACGTGTGCCGAGTGCCTAGTACGTGCCAGGCAGGGGCCTGCCAGGCTCCACATACAGAGCTTCTGTCTGGTCGCAAAAGCTTCTGGGCGGTCAGCAAAGGCTGGGGAAGCGTGAGAGAGGGTAGGGTCTGAGGCTACCTGGATGTGAGGCGGGAAGCGGGAGACGAGAGAAAAGGGAGAAAGACCCTCAGGGGCCAGGGGCAGACAGAAAGACAGATCCAAGGGGAGAGGTCCATGGAGTCAGAGACCCACACGAAGACAGACGCCAGTGGAGAAACACAGACACAAAGAGACCCACACCGAGGGACAGAGACTCGCCGAGAGGGACAGAAACTCACAAGGGGAAGTCATGGGAGAAATACAGACCCGCGGAGGGACGGAGACCTGCGGAGCGACGGAGACTGAGAGACACAGAGACCCACACGGAGAGACGGCGACCTGTACACAGAGAAAGACAGGGACCCACAAGGAGAACCACAGACCCTCGGGAAGCCCCGCAGACGGGGACGCGACGGCCTCGGGCTCCTAGATTCCGCGGGGCGGCCCGGAAAGGATCGGCACCCGGGAGGACGGGGCCCGGGCCGGCCGCCGCCGCTCACCTGCCGTCCTCCCAGGGCAGCTGCGCCGCTTTCCTCCGGGAGGGGAACATCGTGGGGGGAGGTGGCGGCGCATGGGACTCGGGCTCCCAGCCGGGCCGGCCCGGCCTCCCGGGCCTACGCGGCGCCTCCGCCTCCCGCCCCGCCCCGCCGCGTCCGCCCCGCCCCCCGGTCCTCCGAGTCCGCCGCTCCTGCCGCGCCGTCCACTCCCCCGAGCCGCCGCAAGAAAGGTTCCGCATGGGAGGAACGTTCGAGCGCTCCCGCCGCGGGACCGCTTAACTGCCTTGCGGGGCACCTGCTCGTTCTCCCGAGAAGCCGAGAGCCCGGAGGGGGCTCAAGTCCCTGGGCCGGTGCTGGATTTAGTTAGACTCCAGTCTTCCAAACTGGGATGATGATCCGCACCCTCGTCCTCTTCCCGGCCCCAGGTGGTGGGTGCAGTCTTCCTCCGCAAACAGGCCGGGAGGGGGCAAGGCCAGGCTCGGGGCTCAGCCTCGGGTTCAGCAGAGACCCCCAGCACTAGCGAGGAGCCAGGCACTAGGGGGCAAGGCACCATCTCCTTGCATCTGCTTCCTACTTCCGTGTATAAATAGTCCCTGATGGACGTGGTTGCTTGGGGTAAAGGAGGACAGGCAAACATACTTGGTAGGGTGCTGGGCACATAGTCAACGCGATGTCAGTGACGGCCATTACGCAGGAGAGGGGCACTTAGGTGTTGAGGTGAGCACTGAAGGGGGAGTAAGATGGCGTTCTTCTATCTGCCCTGGCACAGTGGGAACTTACCTGGCTCGGCCAGCCTCCCACCTGGGAAAAGGCAGCAACAGAGTCGTGGGGCTTGATCTCCCCTGCTCTCCAGGCAAATGTGAAATTCCCTAATAAATAGCTAGTCTCTACTGAGTGCTTACTAGGTGCCAGGCATGGTTCTAAATTCTTTAACCAGGCATGGTTCTAAATTCTCTCATTCGGTCCTTACAAGTAGTAGCCCACTTGAAAAACTGGGGCACAGAGAGGCAATTCAGGGTGTAAACCAAGATACTTTTTTTGCATGGTTCCAAAAGGACTTTACCGTAGGTGAGGAATTTAATCACCCCCAGGAGCCCCGTTTCTCCCCTAAACCCAGCATATACCCACTAAGGGCCTTGCTGCTAAACTCTGCCTTGCACTGCACTCTAGAACAGAACCTTGGCAAATGCAGCCTAGGTTCCCTAATGACACAGGCAGTGCTGACCCCCTGCAGAGACCAGGCCAGGTAAGGCCAGTGATGGAAGCAGGGAGGTGGGACTATGATCTGAGAGCACAAGCCCACCTCAAGGGGACAGCTGCGATTCGGTCCTGCTAATTGTCACATCAGAATGAAGCCTCACTAGCGTCAGATCTGATTTGTCTCAAGAAATCCTATTTCAAAAAAAAAAAAAAAAAAGAAAGAAATCCGATTTCACATAAAAACCCCAGTTTCCAGCAGTGACACCCACAGTCGTGTTGATAATCAGCACCCTAGATATGCTGGAATGAGAATGGCATTTTTGATCTTTCTTTCAAAAACTCAGAACTCCAGTCTAATTATGAGAAAAAATAGCAGAAAAATCCCAATAGAAGAAAATTCTACAAAACAAAAAAACAAAAAACCTGAACTGTCCTCCTAAAAACCGTCAAGGTAGTAAAAAGCAAGGAGAGTCTGAGAAACGGTCACAGCCAAGAAGGGGCTAAATGTAATGTGGTGTCCTGGATGGGATCCTGAAACAAAAAAAAAAGGGGGCATTAGGCAATGGCTAAGGAAATATACATATGGTATGGACTTCAGTGAAAAATAATGTATCGATATTGTTACATTAACAAATGTACCATACTGATGCATGACATTAATAATAGGGGGGAAGTGATATCACAATTTTTCTGTAATTCCAAAGCTGTTCTAAAAAAGCGTTTTGTTTTTAATGTGGAGGAGGTCTTGGTGGCAATGTGAGGTCAGATCACATCCTCCTGGCAGTTCCAGTAGTCTGCAAACAGGTCTCCCCACCCTGTCTCTTTCTCACACACTGCTGGATTAACCTTCCTCAAATTTATCTCCACGGGGGATGCTTGGGTGGCTCAGTCAGTTAAGCGTCTGCCTTCGGCTCAGCAGGGAGTCTGCTTGTCCCTCCCCCTGCCACTCCCCCGCTTGTGCTCTCTCTCAAATAAAATCTTTTAAAAAATTTTATCTCCATGGCGTTCTTCTACTCAAAACTGTGAACACTGGGTAACGTACAAACGTCTTCTAACTCTCACCAACCTTAACAGCTTCCTCAAACTCCCTAAACTCCAGTGGAAACCATGCCCATCGACTTCCATTTGCCAATCCGTCCAATCCCCCTAGCTATGCCTTCCTGTATCAGAATCCTTCCTCTCCTTCGAGGTCCTTGTTGAAATCCCCTGCTATTGGTTAAGACCATCGACATCCTCATCCCCACCAACCCAGGGATTTTTGTCCTTCCCAAACCTGCAGCACTTCTGTTCAATGCACAGTATCTTCCCAAATGAGACCCTTCCTCGCAGCACCATGACAATGCCTTCCACCTGCTCTGGAAAAGCAGGGAGGGCACTTGTGTCACAAGGGAGTGGGTACAGAGGAAAATGGTGCAAATATGAGCACTAAGCTCCCGAGTCTCTTGTTTTATGGTTTTGGGCAAACCCACTATCCCCTGCCGCGGGAAGATGGTGAGAGGACAGAAGGACTAAAATTCACGGGTGGATTTTTCATCTTGGAGCATGAAGTGCTTTGCACAGCGGAAGAAATAACATTCCCCAAGCACCTCCGTGTTACGGCCACTACAGTAACTACACTGGACGAGAAGTCAATTTTTTTTTTTTTTATTGGGAAACCAATGTAACAAACCTAGACTTATTGAAAATGAAATCAGTAACTAAGACTCTGCAGGCCCCATCCCCAACCAGCACCAAGGCCTCTGCTTGGCCTGACCCCAGTTCCTCAAGCCCCCCAAAGGACAACGAATTTGAGAAGCTGACGTCAACCTCAGGGCTACTCTCCCCACACTGCAACCCCCTCCGCCCCCCCTCCATTGACACACACATCCTGGATCAGCAGTCTGGGCCCAATGAGGGTACAGTGAGGTTCCCGGGGTGGCAGGGAATCACAGCCACACCCCCACCGGCTCAAAAATCCCACGTTAGCAAAGGAAGACAGAAAAAAGACTGGCTTGCCCACCCACTCCCCTCCCCCCAGTCACCCCAGACAACAGCCTCACATCCCTGATCAATAACACTGTGATTCTGAGGTGCCAGTGGGGCTCCCAGTGGCTTCACCAGCCCCTGGGTGATTACTGCAAAGGGCTCGGAGCCCAGGGGAGGGGGCAGGCACTGCCCCACCATCTGCTCAGTATCAGCCAGCCAAGCCGCTGCCCTAAGCTTGTGCCTGGGGGTGCCTGTAGCCCCTCTCCCCTCCAGATATCCACGGCTCGGAACCAGTCCTCCTGCCAGAAAGAAAACAGTTCCAGGAGGCCCTTTCTCCCCCAGCCTGGGAGGAAGGATGGCCTGTGAGGCCAGGGATGGCTACACCAGCTTCTTAGCTTCAAAGAAGCTTTTGAGGTGCCGCATCTGCCAGACACCGATGGCGACGAGGATGAGGGTCTGCAGAATGGACCACCACAGCACCCGCTGGTTGGTGCTCTCGCTCGTCTGCCGGAAGCGCTCCTCTCGCCACTGTGGGAGGAGAGAAGGGAAGAGGGGCTGAAGTTTGCTGGGCCCCATCTGGTGCCATTATAACTGTTGGATTCCCTTCCCGGAGGGGGCCCAAGGGCCGGCCAGCTCTGCTCAGCTTCCAGTCAAGTACCTGCAAAGAGCTGAAGACCCCCAACCCCAGCCCCGCCCACCTGAGGACTGCGTTCCTCCTCCCCTGCCAGAGGACCTCAGGGAATCCACTCATTGAAGCCTGTCTGCTCCTCTGTCAGGGCCAGCCCTCCGCTGGTCCTCTCCTGGAGCCTGGGGCAGAGGTAAAGTAGCTGTAGTCTCACCCCATCAGAGAGAGCTGTCCTCTAGCACTCAGGAGTGGATGTGCTCTCACCTCTCTGCCCAAGTCTCCCCAGCTGCTCCTTGAGGACTGTGGGCACAAGCTGCAAACTGGTGGCCCAGTGGGGACATCTGGCACACGTGTGTCTTTTGCCAATATTTAAAACCCAGGAAAAATTCCCTTAAAACCCAGGCCTAGCACATCTGCAAGGCTGCCCTCAGCCGACAATTAAGAGGTCCCTGAGGCCTAGACATGTAACAGTCCTTATGGTCACAGAACCATCCATGGTCCCATCCTGGCTCCCCGACACAACGGAGTTTGAAATAGCTGCTCCTGGAAGCACCTGGAGCCATGGAATTAACACCCAAAGTATTAGCATCAATTCCTGCTTTTGTCACTGTGCACGTGTCACTGTGATTCAGAGCAGTGACAGCCTCTTAAGAGCCTGTCTCCTTAGTTACAAGCAGGAGTCAGTGGTACCCACCCCGCCTTTTAGACTTGGCAGAGCAGCACAGACAGGTGAATCCCTCGGGTTTCATAATGAATCCAACCTGCATGCAACTTCTGGCCGAGCCAGGGGAAGGCATCTGGAACGAAGCCCACCCAGAAAGTCCTGCCCGACATACCCGTTGGTAGTTCTGCTCTTTCTGGATCTGCTCCACCTGCTCCACCAGCTGTCTCACTCGGAGCTGCAACTCACTCAGCTTGTCTTTGGCCGCAATTTCTGCATAGTCGTTGGCGTGTTCCCCCACTTGGATGTCCAGGTGAACTCTCTGGGGAAAGACAAGGAAGATAAGAAGAAATGAGGCAGCCCTGCTCCATCGTCCTGCCAGGTCGATGGTCCCCCAGCTTCCTTTATTTGTGCATTCAGCCAATGCTGACTGAGGCCTCCTCAGTGTCTGGCCTATGCGGCTCTGGGAAAACAGGCAAGAATCAGCTTGGCTGAGCCCTGGATCAAAGCACACACAAGGAGCTCAGCAACTGTGTCTGGATGTTTACTGGAAACCCAGAATTTTTAGGAAGCACAAAATCCGACATACTCATCTCACACCCAAAGCACCACCAAGTCTCCAGGCCTGACCAGGGTCTAGAGCTTGAAAGCTACAAATCCCACGTGGTTCCACTCACCAGCATGCCTCCAGCAAAAA
The DNA here is from genome assembly GCA_028534135.1 of Potos flavus. Lineage (NCBI taxonomy): Eukaryota > Metazoa > Chordata > Mammalia > Carnivora > Procyonidae > Potos > Potos flavus. The sequence continues at coordinate 4,308,743 of CM052895.1, read as the reverse complement.
GAGAGAACTTGGTGGAATTGGAGTGAAGACAGATCTGGTGTTCGCCAGGGGTATGGGAGGTGAAAGTGAACCTGCCTTCAGAGCCATACTGCCGGGCCAGGATGACCTGGAGAGAAAAGCCTTCAGTGAGTGTTACAGGAGGGAAAGGGCCGGAAGGAAACAGGGCTTCAGGCTCTCAGTGCCTCAAAGTTGGCAAACAGAGTCCTAGGCATCTCACAACACTAAAAGATCCAGAGATGCTCGGCAGCAGTTGCCAAAAGCCTGTCTGAGAACTTTCTGGGGCAGGGGTGAAGGGTCTGAGATGAAGCTGACACGTGACTGCTCTTGGGAAGGGCTCTTGATTCAGAGCTCCTACCATTTCCGCTCTTTTGGTCTGGTTCTTTTTTAAACGAAAAGTGACAACTAAAGATTTTTTCCTTTAGCTTTAATATCCTTATTTGTCGAAATTAAGAGCTGCTCATTCGTTTTGGAAAGCACCCCGCTCTGTGAACTCCTCAAGTCTAGATGTCACAGCATCAGAGTTACCGAAATTCTTTGAGGGCCAGCACCACAATTAATCCACCAACCACGCCTACAAGACAGGTGAGTTTCCATCTCACCGGCCAGGAAAACGGCGGCTCGGGGCAGGGAAGGGGCTTGGCCGAGTCAGGCAGTAGTCGGGAAGAAGTCGAGAGGAGCCGCTAGCTAGCACGGCAGCAGCCCAAGTTGGGCCTCGAGCGAAAATCCGGGATCTTGTCACCAACACCCAACTATGCTCAGCAATGGAGCGGCTGCGGCGAGCAGGAGGGGGAAGTACCAGCACCTGCCGGGTCTGGCGGGGAAGTGCAGAGCGGAGGGCTCGGCGGGGCTCAGGGGCC
>CM052895.1:4290846-4307386 GCA_028534135.1 Potos flavus | reverse complement strand
CCAGCAGATTCCTGCTGCGCTCCCGCACCGCTCCTCCCGGAGGAGGAAAGTGAGTCTCCTGGATCTGCCACTTGTGGGCTCCCTGCTCGAAGAGTAGTGGCTGACTGTGCCTCAGATTATGGTTTAAGGTAAGCCCGAGCTGAGAGCACCCCCCCCAGCTCCGTCTCTGCTGCCGTCTTCCCGTCTCCGATACCTGGGGGCTCTGCTGCACTAAGGCGCCCCCGGTATTTCTGTGACCCCGCAGGAGGTCCTGAGACCACATTGTGCCCGCGAGGGCTCCACCTCTGGAGTGATGTCCCTCAGTGGAGCAGATTTCTAAAAGTTCTGATTTTGTGCTCCACTACTCTATCCCTTGCCAGGAGCCAGCCCTTCCCCCTGCCCACGGCCTCTCTTCCCGTGTATCGCCTCAGATTCTCCGCACGTCCTACCTTCCGGGAAGTGGTCGCTTTTCTGTTCCTTGAATTGCTGCTTTTCTTTTCTTCGATCTCCTGTTGAGTTTGTAGGTGTTCAGAATGGTTTGATAACTATCTAGCTGAACTCCTAGGACCCGATGATATTTAGATCTCCTACTCCTCCACCATCTTGCTCCTCTCTCTCTGTAGATATCCTTTATCAGGTTGAGGAAGTTCCCTATATATCAAATTTTGGGACTGTGTTTATGATGAAAGAGTGTTGAATTTTTGTCAAATTCTTTTTCTGCATCTATTGAGATGATCATGTTGTTTTTGCCCTTTATTGAGATGTGTATTACATAAATTGATTTTGAGATGTTAAACCAACCTTTATTTTTATTTTTTTAAATATTTTATTTATTTATTTGACAGAGAGATACAGCAAGAGAGGGAACACAAGCAAGAGCAGAGGGAGAGGGAGAAGCAGGCTCCCCACTGAGCAGGGAGCCCCACGCCGGGCTCCATCCCAGAACTCTGGGATCATGACTCAAGCCAAAGGCAGACACTTAACGACTGAGCCACCCAGGCACCCCCCAACCTTTATTCTTGAGATGAATCCCACTTGGTTACAGTATATAATCCTTTTTTATACATTTTTTTAAAAATATTTAATTATGGGGCGCCTGGGTGGCTCAGTGGGTTAAAGCCTCTGCCTTCGGCTCAGGTCATGATCTCAGGGTCCTGGGATCGAGCCCCGCATCGGGCTTTCTGCTCAGCGGGGAGCCTGCTTCCCCCTCTCTCTCTGCCTGCCTCTCTGCCTACTTGTGATCTCTCTCTCTCTCTGTCAAATAAATAAATAAAATCTTAAAAAAAAAAAAAAAGAAACCCACCTTCCTTTAAAAAAAAAAAAAGATTTTATTTATTTATTTGAGGGAGAGAGAAAGAAAGCATGAACAGGGACAGAGGGAGAAGCAGACTCCCCACTGAGCAGGGAGCCCAATGCGAGGCTCGATCCCAGGACCATGGGATCATGGCCCGAGCAGAGGGCAGATGCTTAACTGACTGAGTCACCCAGGCGCCCCTCCTTTTTTTATACATTACTGGATTCAGTTTCTAGTATTATGTTGAGAATTTTTGCATATACTTTCATGGGAGATATTGAGGTCTGTGGTTTTCTTCTAACATCTTTAGTTTTGGTATCAGGGAGTACTGGCTTCAAGGAATGAGTTAGAAAGTGTTCCTTCCTCCTCCATTTTTTGGAAAATTTGTGAAGAAACTGCATTTGTTTGTAAGGAAACTCATTCATTTTTCTTTAAATGTTCGGCAGAATTCTCCAGTGAAGCCATGTGGGCTTGGGCTGTGTGTGTGTGTGTGTGTGTGTGTCAAATTTTTTATTGACTAATTCAGTCTTTTTCCTTGTTGTAGGTCTGTTCCAGTTTTCTATTTCATCTTGAGTCAGTTTTGGTCATTTGTGACTTCCTAGGAATTTGTTCATTTCATCTAATTTATTGGGATATAGTGCATAATATTCCCTTATACTTCTTTTTATTTCTGTAAGGTTGATCGTAATATCCCCTTTCATTCCTGACTTTAGGAATTTGAATTCTCTCTCCTTTCTCTCTCTCTCTAGATGCCCCCTCCACCACTTCCCCCCAGTCAGTCTAGGTAAAGGTTTGATAATTTTGTTGGACCGTTCAAAGAATCAAGTTTTGGCTCCACTGATTTTTCTCTATTTTTTTTTAAAGATTTTATTTATTTATTTGACAGTGAGAGACACAGTGAGAGAGGAAACACAAGCAGGGGGATTGGGAGAAGGAGAAGGAGAAGCAGGCTCCCCACTGAGCAAAGAGCCTGATGCGGGGCTCAATCCCAGGACCCTGGGATCATGACCTGCACCAAAGGCAGGCACTTAATGACTGAGCCACCCAGGTGCCCCTTCTATTTTTTTATTCTTTATATCATTAATTTTTACTCTAATCTTCATTATTTCCTTTCTTCCTCTTGCTTTGGGTTCAGTTTGCTCTTCTTTTCCGGTGTCTTCATATATAAAGTTAGGCAATTGACTGAAATCTTTTCCTTTATTAATATAGTTGTTTAGGTTTCCCTCGAAGCTCTATATTAGCTAAAACCCCTAAATTGTGGCGTGTTGTGTTTTCTCTTTCATTCATCTCAAAGTATTTTCTAATTTCTCTTGTGATTTCTTCTCTGGCTAATTGGTTATTTAGGCGTGTGTTGTTTAATTTCCACATATTTGTGAAATCTCCAAATTTTCTTCTGTTATTAATTTCTAGTTTCCTTCCACTGTGGTCAGAGAATGTGCTTTCCCCCATTTTGATCCTTTTAAATTTACTGAGGTTTATGGCTTAGCATATGGTCCCTTCTGGAGAAGTTTCCACACATACTTGAGAAGAATGTGTTTTCCACTACTGTTGGGTGATTCTGTATCATTTTTATTTTTTTGACACTTAAAAAAATAATGTTTTAATGTTTGTCCAAATTAATTTCACCCCTCCCAGATATTTACAAATTATCAGACTCACTTGTCACACCAGGATTTATCTAAGGTGTCCAGTGAAACCAGATGAACCCTGCTCAAAACGTCCTCTAATTGCAGGAATATCATTGGAACAGCCATCTCTGACATGTAGCGGATCCTAACACACGCTAGAGGCTTTCCACTCTTGGGTCGATTACCTAATCTCCATCTGCAGTTTCCTCATCTCAAAAATGCAATACCTGCTTTGCAACTTTGCTTTGAGTGTTAGGAACATTGCTTAAAGCACCCATGTCTATGTCTGGCATGTGATAATGCTCAATAAACACTAGCTATAGTCACTATTAGGCTATTTAATGCATCCTGTCTAGTTTAATATGTAGAACATCATAAAGTAGCTATTATTAAATAATGACATTAGGAGCACCTGGGTGGCTCAGTCAATTAAGGATTTGACTCTTGGTTTTGCCTCAGGTAATGATCTCAGGGTCAGGGGATCAAGCCCCGCATCAGGCTCCATGAGACTCCCAGAGTTAGCTTGAGATTCTATCTCTCCTTCTCCCTCTCCCTCTCCCCCTGCTCACTCCTTCTCTAAATACATACATACATACATCTTTAAAATATATATATTTTTTAAAGATTTTATTAAGTTATTTGAGGAAGAGAGAGAAGGAGCAGGGGGAGGGGGAGGGACAGAGAGAGAAGCAAGACTACCCTCTGAGCAGGGAGCCCGATGTGGGGCTCAATCCCAGGACCCAGGGATCATGATCTGAGCTGAAGGTTGATGCCCAATCAACTGAGCCACCCAGGCACCCCAAAAATAATGACATTATTAAATCTGTATTTCCTTCCTTCATAAATTAGACATTATTGGAAAATTTGAGGCTATAGTTAAGTGACTTGCTTAAGTTACCCATGCAGAGAGTAAATGCCTGAATTTCAACTCTGGTTGATTTCATTGGAAAGCCAATTTTCCTACCACTGTTTGAAAAATCCTTTCCTCTAGTGTTTTTTTTTTTTTCTTTTGCATTTGGAGTTTAAGAGCAGAAAGAAAGAAACTTCTATGCTGAATTATCAAAGAACAAATAATAAGGAAGCAGAGCCCATGACATATTTTTTTAAGATTTTATTTACCCAGTGCTCATCACAAGTGCCCTCCTTAATCCCCATCACCTATATCCCCCATCTCCCCACCCACCTCCCCTCTGGTGACCATCTGTGTATGCTCCGTAGTTAAGAGTCTGTGTCTTGGCTTGTTTCTCTCTCTCTCTCTCTCTTTCCCTTTGCTCCTCTGTTTTGCTTCTTAAATTCTACGTATGAGTGAAATCAGATGGTGGTTGTCTTGCTCTGACTGACTTATTTCACTCAGCACTATGCTCTCCAGCTCCATCCATGTTGTTGCAAGTGGCAAAATTTCATTCTTTTTTATGGCTCAATAATATTCCATTGTATACATAGACCACATCTTGTTTATCCATTCATCGACTGATGGACACTTGGTTGTTTCCCTATTCGGGCTACTGTAAATAATACTGCTACAAACATAGAGGGGCGTGTATCCCTTTTGAATGAGTGTTCTTGTATTCTTTGGGTAAATACCCAGTAGTGTGATTGCTGGATCATAAGGTAGCTCAATTTTAACTTCTTGAGGAACCTCCATACTGTTTTCCAGAGTGACTGCACCAGTCTGCATCCCCACCAACAGTACATGAGGGTTCCTTTTTCTCTGCATCCTCTTTAACAACTGTTGTTTCTCATGTTGTTGGTTTTAGCCATTCTGACAGGTATGAGTGGTGACTCATGCAGTTTTGGTTTGCATTTTCCTGATGATCAGTGATGTTGAGCATCTTTTCATGTGTCTGTTGGTTATCTGTATGTCTTCTTCAGAGAAATATCTATTCAATGTCTTCTGCCCATCTTTAAATTGGATTATGTTTTTTGGGTGTTGGGTTGTGTAAGTTCTCTCTGTATTTTGGATACTAAGCCTTTATCAGATGCCTTTGGCTTTCCTTTTCACAACTTCTACTCCTGCCTTCCCAGAGAGGACCCCTGATGGGATGAAGTATGTTCCTAACAGAGAGAAACTCCAGGGAGAGTTTGTTTTCCTGGAACAAATGGAAAAAACATCCTAGGCTCATTGGTTAAAATCAAGTCTACCTACAAAGTCTTATAACCTGAGCTGCCGCCCCCCCACCTCCCCAACACCAGCCCCCCCCCCCAGCTTAACTGTGGAGAGTGCAGAGAAGTTGAATGACAGCCTATACAAAAGGAAAATGGTCTCCCCCAGGCATTTTATTTAACCGCAAGAATTTTTTTTTGGGGGGGGGCATCTGACTCTTGGTTTTGGCTCAGGTTGTGATCTCAGGGTTGTGGGACTGAGCCTTGTGTCAGGCTCCACGCTCAGCAGCAAGTCTGCTTGAGATTCTTGCCCTTCTCTCCCTCTGCCCCCTCCCCGCTCTCTCTCTCTCTCTCTCTCTAAAATGAATAGATAAATCTTTTAAAAAGAGAGAGTGTTTTGTTTTTATTTACGTATTTATCTATTACAATTTTATTTATTTATTTGACAGAAAAATAGAATACTAGCAGGGGGAGCAGCAGAGGGAGAGGGAGAAGCAGGCTCCCCGCTGAGCAGGGAGCCCGACGTGGGGCTCGATCCCAGGACCCCGCAATCATGAGCAGAGCCAAAGGCAGATGCTTAGCCGACTGAGCCACTCAGGCGCCCGGAGTTTTTTTTTTTAATTTAATTTGAATGCCTCTGTGTGGAGTACCACCACCCTGCTCTATAGTATAACCGGCTGTTTCACCTTCTCTAAGGCATTTTAGTTTTTCAACCCTTGATCCACCCATTTTCTAAAGAAGCACTAAATGGACCCTCAGGGAAGACCCAGCTTCATTTCTAGAACAGATTCAGGGTCAAATCTTTTAATTGCAGCAATTCTTGAAAAGCCGCATGTTGGCTGCTCTTAAGTAAGCGTGAGGCTCTGGGAAATACTGACATACAGGTACCGGTCATGTATGCATTGTACACAAGCTGGTTAAACAGCTTCTTTTTGGGGGTGACTCTGACCGGACTGTCTACAGGGAGAAAGTTTGCAGGACCCTAAACCCCTCCCAGGAAGAACAAAAGGAGGCAAACCTCTTTCTGGAGGCCTTCCTGCAGCCAGTCTCCATGCCTTCTAGAAGAACCCTATGAGTTCTCATTGTGTGCCTAGCAGTGGAAGGCCTCGCGTGTTCCCAGCTGTCGTTTAGTTGACACTTGGTTATCTGAATGCACTGGAAATCTCCCAGTGCTAAGAGACTAAAGAAAACGGATTAAGATGTCAACAGGACTCCCATTTTAATCTCTTTAGAAGAAAAGAAGAGGGTTTTTTTTGTTTTGTTTTGTTTTTTAAAGATTTTATTTATATATTTGACAGAGAGAGAGAGATCACAAGTAGGCAGAGAGGCAGGCAGAGAGAGAGGGGGAAGCGGGATCCCTGCCGAGCAGAGAGCCCCATGCGGGGCCTCGATCCCAGGACCCTGAGATCATGACCTGAGCCAAAGGCAGAGGCTTTAACCCACTGAGCCACCCAGGTGCCCCAAAAGCATAGGTTTTAAATGACTAAAGGAAAGTGTACTGTTTAGGACAAGCCCTTCTATGGCATTAACACAAGAGCAAGAAACTGGACTGACAGATCATCACCACCACCATCAGCAAAAGGCACTTTTACTCTTTTTTGTTTGTTTGTTTTTAAGGATTTTATTTATTGGGGCGCCTGGGTGGCTCAGTTGTTAAGCATCTGCCTTCAGCTCAGGCCATGATCTCTGGGTCCTGGGATCGAGTCCCCCATCGGGCTCCCTGCTCAGCCGCAAGTCTGTATCTCCCTCTCCCTCTGCCTCTGCAATCTCTCTCTCTCAAATAAACAAAATGAAATCTTTAAAAAAAAAAAAAAAAAAAGGATGGGACGTTACAGAATCTCTAAGGCGGGGGGGGGGGCACGAAGCAGGTGTCAGACCTGCTTATGTCGTTCTCTCCCTCCCCGCCCCCCCCCCCCCCGTTTGGATCCTCATTGGCTTCTGACTCCTGACTATTTTCTTTATTACCAGAAAAGGACCACTCACTTCCCTGCAGAATTATTGTAAGTATCTGGACTCCCCAGATGTCCTGTAAAGACTTGCCCCCAGCTTGAACACCCCCGGGAGGACAGACTGCCCGCACCGGTGGCTCAGGAACCAATCCCGGTCCCACAGTATCACCCTGACTAAGCTGCTCCGTCCCCCACGAGGAGGAAGGTTCGGAAACCAGCGCCTCTTCAAGGCCAGGATCACCGGGCTCTCCATTTTGCTCAAGGAGACTTAAAAAAAAAGCAGGGAGTAGTCAGTCCTTCGATAATTAGCTGTTGAACCGAGCGCGGCGCTTGGCACTGGAGGCGCAGCTGGGACGGACCCCCTCCCCCCAGAGCGGACAGCCTGATGAGGACCTCAGACGTCACACACGTTAGCCAAGGGGACCGTGGTTGCCACAGGTAAGCGGGGGATGTATGCGAACATAAACCGGGAGCCCATCTAGCCGAGGACGCGAGAAAAAGGAAGCCGTCCTCCCTGCCGGTGGCTTGTCCTTCATTGCCATTTGAAATTTCTTCATGAAAAGCAGACCCAGTGAGCAGGCTTTCTCTGGCTGGATCCTGAGTCTGAAGCAAGTGGCTAGCTCAGACGGTCCTATCTAAAATGGTTCAAGGTGTAACAAAATGGGGCTTGAACTCACGACCCTGAGATCAAGGGGGACGCGCTCCACCCACTGAGCCACCAGGTGCTGTGATTGTCTATTCAGATATCTGTTTGCCTTGGACACTAGTTGTTCGAGTGCAAGAAGGTGTTTTATTTTATGTAACTGTATGTAACTCAAACTTAGGCTATCCATAAATATACCTCCATTTTCCAGGCTTTAGGAATCATTCTTTTCTTTAAAACCCCCCAGTCGCAACAATCCAGACCCCAGGAACTCACCAGTCCCTGCGCACTCACTCTCTGTGGGTCACTTTGCCACTGTCACCACCCTCCCCATCCTACGTGGCCTGAGAATTAGCAGGAGACGCTCTTCTTACTCCACCAAATGTAGATAAGAACAGGACATAATAGGAAATAAAACCTTACTGAAGACTCTGGGACAACAAAGAGAATTTCTGTTTCAGTGCAGAAAAGGTAATTTAAAAATAAGATAAAAAATAAAGGGACGCCTGGGTGGCTCAGTTGGTTAAGCGGCTGCCTTTGGCTCAGGTCATGATCCTAGGGTCCTGGGATCGAGTCCCACATCGGGGTCCTTGCTTGGCAGGGAGCCTGCTTCTCCCTCTGCCTGCCTCTCTGCCTACTTGTGATCTCTCTCTCACTCTCTCTCTCTAACAAATAAATAAAATCTTTAAAAAAAATAAAAAAATAAAAATAGGGACGCCTGGGTGGCTCAGTTGGTTAAGCGGCTGCCTCCTGCTCGGGTCATGATCCCAGGGTCCTGGGATCGAGTCCCGCACTGGGCTCCTTGCTCAGCAGGGGGCCTGCCTCTCCCTCTGCCTCTGCCTGCCTCTCTGCCTACTTGCGATCTCTCTCTCTGACAAATAAATAAATAAATAAATAAATAAATAAATTTAAAAAAAAAAATAAATAAAAAATAAGACTGAGCCTGGGTGGCTCAGTCGGTTAAGCTTCTGCCTTTGGCTCAGGTCATGGTCCCAGGGTCCTGGGATCGAGTCCCACATCGGGCTCCATGCTCAGTATGCAGCCTGCTTCTCCGTCTCCCTCTGCCTCTCCCCCTGCTCCTGCTCACTTGTGTTCTCTCTCAAATAAATAAATCGAATCTTTAAAATAAAAAAAAAAGATGTTGGGAATAGCAATTAACAAGACAGACAGAAAGTCCCTACTTTGAGGGGCTTGCATTCCTGCCAGGGGGAGAGAGAGAACATGAACACTCTGATTTCAGGGAGTAATAAGAGCCAGAGAAGCTAGCTGTGATAAGCCAGGTCGATGAAGGGGAGAATGATAGGGCTGGGGGTGCTTCTGCGGGGGTGGGAGGAAGGATCTTTGGCCAGATTTTCTCTTCAAACCAGGATTTGAGGCCAGATAGTAGTAGCTTTGAGACGAGATCATTAAAAAAATAATAATAATTTGTAGGCACACAATTAAACTCCTATTGAGGTAGTGGGGTGGGGGGCAGGAGCAAATGCTGGGGAAGAGGGGTGGGCGGGGGTGGAATTCTCACCCCAGCTGCTGCCCAGATTGGGGGAAAGGAAGGTGTGGGCACAACTTGTTAATGAGTGTGGCGCTCGGGGCCTCTTACAGACAGCTTGCCGGGGTGTGTCTGAATCATCCATCTCGAGTCCCCCTTCCTGCAAGCTACAAAGAACACCCCCCAAAAAAAGCAGCTCCTTTCCACCTCCCTGGAGAAGTCAGAGGAGGTTTCCTCGGGAGGCAACAGGAGGAACACTTGTTTTGAGTATCATCCCTATGTTAATTCCAATTCTTGGTCCCCAGGAATAGGACATAGAGGAATAGAGAAATGAGCTGATTTCGTTCTGCTCCCTATTTATGCATGGTCCCACTGACGGCAAATTGCAATGCTTTTGCTTATAAAAATATCTTAATGATTCCTCTGATGTCTTCAAAAATGACACGGCCAAGAGTCTGCAAGCTAATAAGCTTCTCACGCTCAAACCAATGACTCCCTGCTGACTGTTTTTCTAGAACTTTGCATTTTAATTCTATTCCTTTCCTCGGTTGGTCTCAGGCTCCTTTTGGTTAAATACCATTCTGGAAAAGAGGGTGGACCTTTAAGATTCGGTGGTTTAGGTCTTTATCCAACAAAATTATTCAGGCTCTGAACCTTTCTAAATGAGAGGTAAAAGTACCTCTCAGAATCTTGAGGGTTGAGAAAGTCTATTAACTCTTCATGCCAACAAACCCAGAGGTTCACATTCTGTTCCACAAAAAGGACGGAGCATAAGTTTGCTCTATATACAAACATAAAGGGAAATGGCGTTAGAGAGTTTTCCCAGGGACTTCAAACAAGGAAAGAAAAGATTCCCCAAAAAGCTAAGCACACACATTTGCAACAACACGGATGGAGCTGAGGAGAATACGAGGCTAAACGAAAAAAATCAGTAGGAGAAAGACAAATACCATAAGATTTCCCTTACATGTGGAATTTAAGAAACAAACAAACAAAATAGCAAAGGGAAAAAATAAGAGAGAGGGAAAGACAAACCAAGAACCAGACTCTTAACTATAGAGAACACAACAATGATCAGGAGAGGGAAGTGGGGGGAGGATGAGGGAAGTAGCAGATGGGGGTTAAGGGGGGCACTTGTTTTGTATGTAAGTGTTGAATCACTAAACTGTGCGCCTGAAACTAGTATTACACTATATGTTAACTGACTGGAATTTTTTTTAAAGACTTTATTTATTTGAGAGAGAGAGTGAGGACACAGGAACAAGCAGGGGGAGGGGCAGAGGGAGAGGGAGAAGCAGGCTCCCCACTGAGCAGGGAACCCGACGTAGGGTTCCATCCCAGGACCCTGGGATCGTGACCCGAGCCAAAGGCAGACGCCAACAGACTGAGCTACCCAGGTGCCCAACTAACTGGAATTTAAATAAAAGCAAAAAAAAAAAAAAAAGGCTAAACATTGAATTATCATATGATCCAGCAATTCCACTCCTAAATACATGTCCCCCAAAATCGAAGACAGCGATTCAAACAGGCGCTTGCCCGTCAATGTTCTAAAGAGCTCTATTCATAACAACCAAAAGATGGAAACAACCCGGGGTCTACCAACAGCTGAATGGATAACAAAATGCAACCTCTCCACGCGCTGGGACATCAGTCAGCCCTAAGAAGGAGTGAAATTCTGACACACACTACGACATGGATGAACCTTGGAAACGTTACACTAAGTGAAAGAACCAGACACAAAAGGACACGTGTTGTATGATTCCACTTGTACGAAATATCTAGAAGAGGCAAATTCACAGAGACAGAAAGTCTATCAGAGGTCACCAGAAGCTGGAGGTTGGGGGGGAAAAAGGAAATGGAGAATTACTGCTCTAATGGGATAAGGAGAAAGTTCTGGAAGCAGACAGTGCCGATGCTTACACATGTAACTAATGCCAGTGAATTGTACATTGTAAAATGACAAATTTTATGTTATATGTATTTTACCGTGAAAGAAGTTGCTTAAGAAACAAAGTTAAGGGAGATAGAACAATTAGGATAATTTAAAGTTGGGATGCAGGGTGCCTGAGTGGCTCAGTCATTGAGTGTCTGCCTTCGGCTCAGGTCATGATCTCAGGGTGCTGGGATCGAGCCCCGAATCGGGTTTCCTGCTGCGACGGGAGCCTGCTTCTCCCTCTCCCTCTGCCCCTCCCTCCAGCTCATGCTCTCTCTCCGTCTCAAATCTCACTGCAGGGACAGACCTGCCTCGGACCCTAACATGGGCTGATCCTCTGGCTCTGCTTTTCCCGGATATAAGCCCTGTTCTTTAAATAACGCTTCTCTTTGGATAAGGCTCCGTAGAATGGACTGGATTTCAATTTTGGTTAAACACACAGGTCCTAAGGATGTACCTGGCCTGTTTGGTTGGATGTTGGCAAATCTCCTCAGACAGATGTCTCCCGAAATGTTTTCAGTAACTATGCTCATCCTCGTGTACTGGTTCTTTTAAGATCCAGTCTCTACCCTTGGGGATCATTTCTCAAGTTTGGAGGGTAACTTCTTTTACCTCCTTTTCTACTGATCATATTGTGTTTATGTCTCACATGCCTACTAGGCATGTAAGCTTCTGGAGGAAAGAACTGTGTATAATCCCCGTGCTACTCAAAAGTGTCTCCTTACCGCAGACTTGATGAAATCACACCTGCATTTTAACATCTCTAGACGGTTCGTGCGCATCTTTAACAGCTTTAATTCACCCAGTTAAGGTATACTATTCAGTGGTTTTCAACATTTTTACAGGACTGTGCAACCATTACAAAATCCAATTTTAGGACATTTTCTTTTTTTTTTTTTTTTAAGATTTTTATTTATTTATTTTACAGAGAGAGAGAGATCACAAGTAGGCAGAGAGGCAGGCAGAGGGAGAGGGAGAAGCAGGCTCCCCGCTGAGCAGAGAGCCCAATGAGGGGCTCAATCCCAGTACCTTGAGATCATGACCTGGGCTGAAGGCAGAGGCTTAACCCACTGAGCCACCCAGGCACCCCTAGGACGTTTTCCTGATCCCCAAAAGAAACCCTGTGTCTATTAGCCGTCACTCCTCCCATTTTCCTATCTCTGTCCTCCTCAGGCCTCGGGAACCGATAATCTATTTTATGTCTCTCTAGATTTATCTATTCTGAAGATTTTATATACATGGAATCATACCATATGTGTTTTTTCTGTGACTGGCATCTTCCATTTGGCATAATGCCTTCAAGGTTCATCCATGTTGTAACCTGTCAGTACTTCCTTCCTTTCTATGCCTAAACAATATTCTATTGTATGGACATACCACATTTGGTTTATCCATTCATCCACCCATGGACATAGGCGGTCACAAAGCTCTTGTAAATAGTGCTGCCATGTGTGCACATATTTGTTTGACACTTGTGTTCAATTTTCTTGGGAGTGGGACTGCTGAACCAAATGGCAACTCTGTGTTTCACTTCTGGAGGAACTGCCAAACTGTTTTCCAAGGCAGCTGCACCATTTTAGATTTTTATCATCGGTGCACATGGATTCTAATTTCTCCACATCTTATCTGCCTTTTTGATTATAGCCATCCTAATAGGTATAAAGTGGTATCTCATCATGGGTTTGATTTGTTGTTCCCTAATGACTAATGATGCTGAGCATCTTTTCATGTGTTTATTGCCAGGATGTGTAACTTCTTTGGAGAAATACCTACTCAGATCCTTTGCCTACTTTTAAATTAGATTACTTACTTATTTAAATTAGGCTTAGCATCTGGCTGGCTCAGTCGGTAGAGCACACAACTCTCAATCTCGGGGTGGTGAGTTCAAGCCCCACGCTAGGCAGAAAGCCTATTTAAAAAATAAATAAATAAGTTGGGTTTTTTACCTTTTCACTGTTGTGTTCTAAGAGTTCTTTATATATGCTGTATATTAGACTCTTACAAATATAAGATTTACGAATATTTTCTGTGGGTTGTCTTTTCACTTTCTTTTTTTAATCCCATCGTCATAAATGTATGCACATGTATAAAAGATGATTCTAAGAGTGCTTATATTTCATTGTTCTTTCGTTTTCTTGGTATTGTCCTTTGATGCACAAAGTTGTTAAGTTTTGATGTAGTCCAACTTCTCTATTTTTTATTTTGTTGTGTGCTTTTGGTGTCATGTCACAAAAACCTTTGCCTGATAAGAAGTTGCCCTTTGTTTTTTTTCTAAGTCTTTTATAGTTTTAGCTCTTGATTTGCGTGTATGGAGTGAGGTTGGGGTCTAACTTCATTCTTTTGCAAGTGGATATTCAGTTGTTCCAGCACCGTTTGTTGAAGAGACTATTCTTTCCACATTTGTTAGAACAATTGCTCTGTAGCCTTAGCACATTTGTCTTAGCATCCTTGTCAAAAGTCAGCTGACCACAAATGTATGAGTTAATTTGTGGATTTTTTATTTCATCGATATATATGCCTAACTTTATGTGAGTCCCACATTGTCTTTCTTTTTAGATTTTAAAAAAATTTTAAGTAATCTCTACACTCAACATGGAGCTCAAACGCAAAACCCGGAGATTAAGAGTTGCACGCTCTACTGACTGAGCCAACCAGGTGCCCCCAGGTTGTCTTGATAACTGCATTTTTGTAGTAATTTTTGAAATCAGGAAGTATGGGCCCTCCCAGCTTCTTTTTCAAGATGTTTTGGCCATTCTGGGTTCCTAGAATTTCCAAATGAACAGGATCAGCTTGTCAATTTCTGCAAGCAGGCTAGATGGGATTTTGATAGGGACTGCATTGAGTCTATAAGTCAACGTGAGAATTATTGCCATCATAACAATTTTAATGATCCATGAACATAGAAGGTCTTTCCATGTGTTAGAGCTTCTTTATTTCAATAATGTTTTGTAGTTTTCAGTGTTCCGAGTCTTGCACTTCTTTTGTTAAATTTATTCTTAAGATATTATTACTTTTGTGCTAGTTGCACATGTTTATAAAAAGTTGTGACAGAATAGATAAAACTTTATGCCAAACATCTTACTCTAAAATTAAAAATAAAGCATGGCCTCTATGAAGCATAAGAACAAGGAAGAAATAACAGCAGTTGGGGTAGAAATTGTGAGCAAACAGGATGAGACAAAACATAATCTGTCAGAGCTCAGGAAAGAAGCGGAAGAAAAATAAAATAAATTCATCACTGCAATGATACTGAAAGTCAAAGACTCAGAAGCAGATAAAGACCCTAAAGTATCCTAATAGAGGACACACATGGAGAAAACAAGCAGGATGAAGCTGAACTAAAGGTATTAAAAGAGGGGCGCCTGGCTGGCTCAGTTGGTAGAGCACACAACTCTTGATCTTGGGGTTGTGAGTTTGAGCCCCACACTGGGTACAAAGATTACTTAAAAATAAAATCTTAAAAAAAAGTATTAAAAGGACTAGAGAGAAAATCATAGCCATAGAGAAGAGACAGAAAGACACATGTAAGGATAGTCCTTGAACAGGAAAATCAAAATAAGATAACAGTCTATGCAAATATTTAAAAAGACAAGAAGATTATAAGTTTCTAAATTACAGGCCTGTACTGTCCAATACAGCAGCCACTAGCCACATGTGGCTATGGAAACTATAATTAAGTAAAATGTGATATTCAGTCTTCAGTCACACTAGCCACATCTCAAGGGCTCAGTGGCCACATGTGCCTAGTGGCTGCCATATTGGACCACACAAGATATAGAACGTCACATCGTCACTGAAAGTTCTATTGGACAGCACTGTTACAGACCAATAACTTCTCATGAACAGAGATACAGAATTTCTCAACAAAATATTAGCAGATCAAATCCAGTGGTCTACAGAAAGGGTGATATATATAAGGCGGGTTATCCCAGAAATACAAGGTTTCTTCAACATTAGAAGTATCAACCAACCACCACATTAACTGAATAAAAGAGAAAAGGCACAAGATTAGCTCATGAGATGTTGAATGACTTTCCTCCAAAATTAGGAAGAAGGTAGGGATGTCTGCTCTCATGATTACTATTCAACAGTGCCCTGGAGATGCCAGCAAGAGCAGTATGTCAGGAAAAATAAATAGAAAGCATAAAGATCGAAAACAAGGAAGTAGGGGCAGCCTGACTGGCTCAGTCAGTGGAGCATACCACTCTTGATCTCAGGGTCGTGAATTTAAGCGCCACGTAGGGTGTAGATCTTACTTAAAAAAAAAAAAAAAAGGCGGGCACCTGGGTGGCTTAGTGGGTTAAGCCTCTGCCTTCGGCTCAGGTCATGATCTCAGGGTCCTGGGATCGAGCCCTGGATCGGGCTCTCTGCTCAGCGGGGAGCCTGCTTCCCCCTCTCTCTCTGCCTGCCTCTCTGCCTCTCTGCCTACTTGTGATCTCTCTCTCTCTCTGTCAAATAAATAAATAAAATCTTAAAAAAAAAAAAAAAAGGAAAGACATGAGGAAGTAAAGTAGTCTTTATTCACAAATGCCATGATTGTATACAGAGAA
The DNA here is from genome assembly GCA_028534135.1 of Potos flavus. Classification (NCBI taxonomy): domain Eukaryota; kingdom Metazoa; phylum Chordata; class Mammalia; order Carnivora; family Procyonidae; genus Potos; species Potos flavus. Next base: position 4,291,821 of record CM052895.1, on the reverse strand, counting down.
AATCCTAAGACACATACCAAGAAAAAAAACCCCACTTAGATTAATAAACGAATTTAGCAAATCACAGGTGAAAGGCCAATTCACAAATTTAATTGTTATTTCCATATACTACCAACAAAGAAGTGAAAAACAAAAAGTTAGAAATATATTTTATAATAGCATCAAAACCATAAAATACTTAAAAATGAACTTGCCAAATATTTGCAAGACTTTTTCATACTTGCAACTACAAAACATTTTCTCAGAGAATTTAAACACCTAAATAAATGGAGAGCTATACCATGCTTATGGACTAGAGATTCATATATTATTAGGATGTTAATTCTCCCCAATTTGATCTAGAGGCCAATAAGCACATGAAAATTTGCTCAATATCATTGGTCATCAGAGAAACGCACATTAAAATTACAATGAAATACCACTTCACACTCACTAAAATGGCTCGTATTACAAAGACTGACTATACCAAATATTGTCAATGATGTGGCATGACTGAAACTCTCATACATTGCTGATGAGAGTGTAAAATGGTATAATCACTTTGGAAAATAATTTGGCATATTCTTAAGCATACACTGACCCTCTAACCCAGCAATTCTGCCCCTACATATTCACCCAGAAGAAATGAAAACATGCCCCAAAATACACTGGTTCAAGAATATTCATAAGAGTTTTACTCATAATTGCCCCCAAGCTGAAAACAAATCAAATGTCCATCAATGGGAAAATAGACAAATTGTGGTATATTCATTCAATGGAATACTGCTCAGCAATAAAAAGTACTTACTTCTACATGCAACAACATGGAAGCATTTCAAAAACATTTAGAGGTGCCTGGCTGGCTCAGTCAGTGGACTGTGCAACTCTTGATCTAGGGGTCATCAGTTTGAGCCCCATCTTACATATAGATTTTACTTTTAAAAAAAGACAACAACAGGGACGCCTGGGTGGCTCAGTTGGTTAAGCGGCTGCCTT